>QVTF01018886.1:620000-950959 GCA_003573665.1 Oxygymnocypris stewartii
AAAACATTAAATATTATGGAGCGTCTATTTACACTAAGTGCAAAAAGCCCGGCTTGTTGGCAGAGGCTATTTACACTAACTCCGCCCCCCCGATGTGTGATTGGGTAACACTACAAAAGATGCTTGGCAAACATCGGTTCCAGTGGTGTAGATGGTAAAGTGCATACCATAAACTTTTTGATGCAATCGACCCGGGTTCGAACCCCGCCTTTTGCCGAACTTTTCTTTTCCCTTTTCAAATCTCATTATCGCATCGGAAAGGCATTTATTTTGAATGAAAATGTAGAAATAAATAATCAAAAAGTTGAAAATAAAGTATCGGGAAGGGTTAGGGTAGGTTTAGGGAGGCATTTTTTGTCCCTTACACGAATCCGGTCCATGAACTTCTTTTCACTCACCACCAGAGGTCACTTGCTCACCACATGGACTCTTGCATTACACTAAGTGTTGCACCTCACCTGGACTACAGTTCCCATCATCCATTGCACTGATGACACACACACAGCTGATTACACTGAATACACAGCTGATTCCCATCACACGCCTTCCTTAAGCCATGGACTTCCTCGGTCAGATCGCCGAGTATTGTAAGCACATATCGCTACCCTAGCTGATTACTTTATGGAGCCTGTCTTAGTTTTCATAGTCTTGCCTTGCCTGTTTCGGATTGTGTTTTCCCCCTGCCTGGATTATCTCTCTTTGCCTTGCCCTGTTGGATACTGTTCGCCGATCGAAGACCCACGCTTGTCCTAGGAATACTCTTTGTCTTGCCTCATCTGTGACTGTTTGCTGTGTATCGACCCATGCTCGTTTCTGACCATGTCTTTGAATAAAACCCTGCACGTTTCATGTTATGATCATTTCCTAACAGTCCCAATAAGGTGGCATCCATTTAATAATTTGAATTAAAACTATAATTTACACTCAATATGTTATTATTAGGGGTGGCACGGTTCATGGAAAATACCCGAACCGTCCGGATCTCCACACGTTTTTTGCGCTAGGACCGTGGTTCAACTTAAATCTGACAACGCATCTGCAATTTGGTTTGTTATGAATAACACGTGAAACAAACACGTCATCACCTGGGGTGCTGATGGAGCGCACGCACAGGTGAGACCTGAACAGCACACCTGATATCTGTTTAAACTAAACTCATGTAAGTGTTTGCCAGTTTAAACATTTAAGAGCCAGAGGATGTGAGCTCGCGCGCGCAGTGATTGGTGCATGTGCACTCATCAGAAGCACGCAAACCCGTGCCTCAGAACGCATGCAAATATTCAGCTCTCTCTGAAGTATTGTGTTTGAATGGAAAAATTCACACAAAAATGATGTCAAAATGCTCGTCTTGGTAAGTATCCTATAGCAGACATAGCCGGCTGAACATACAGTATCAGTGCATTCTCTTAAAGTGACAACACTTTCTTAATATTCATCAAACAGCAACAACAAAGAAATCACTCACTGCTCTTGATTGAATCGCTTTTGTAACTTTAATAAAGATTCTTTAATTTATACAGTCAAATATGCAATGCTGTTTAACATTTGATTACTTTATTCAATTTCTGTACCTAGAAAACTAATGCTAGACCTACCTAAAACTCAGAAAATCACTGTCTATATTTGTATATTATTCTATTGTATTTATTTGTGCTGTTGCTTGTAGTTAGACAGGTTATTCTTATTTTCTGTATTTTTATTTGACAGTATAGTTTTTCCACAAACATACCTAACTGTACCAAAACCGTAATACAAACCAAACCGTAAAAAAAGTTGAACCGTTCCACCCCTAGTTATTATTACATACTGTTTTATAATGTACTATAATACTGAGGTGCAGATAATTGCCACTATTTTCATAAAAAGCAGAAAATCCTGCTATTTAACATAGTGTAAAATAGAATCTATTGCTATTTGCACTTAGTGTAAATAGCATCTATCACAAAAAAAATGCTGCTATTTTCACTTAATTTAAATAGAATTTATTGCTATTTGCACTTCGTGTAATTAGCCGCTGCCTGAACAGTTTTGCCTTTCATTACACACATTTGAATCTGGCAGATCATACTTTATAAGCCATGCGGTTAAAGCTAGTTTACTGCTTCAATCTCAGCAAGGATCATACCAGGAGTCACCAGTACACTGACCATAGGGAGTCACCGTTGAGCCTTTGATCAGGTCAGAAGGATCGCCCCCGCATGTGTCCAGCAACAAAACCTTTGTCTCTGCCTCAGACATGCCCAGAAATTCATCCCTAGTGCTATGCATATTTGATAGGAGGCTGTAGAGAGAGTATGAAGCATATGGCGCCCAGGTTTGGACTGTAAATGACTGTTGTCTATTATTTTACAGCCAGAAGACGGCTGTCATTCATCAGAAATGAAATGAGAGCACATACCTCAGGCCAGACAGGAAAAGCCAGTCAAATAATCTCAGTTAATCATGGCGCTGGGCTACTGCAGCTTTCTGAAAGCCTGCCTGAAACGGAGCCGTCGCTATGTTCAATATGAAAAAGTGCAAACAGCTCAGAGGAAACGCTAATTTTCTTTAAGTCAACAGGAGTGTTTAAACACAGAGCACAGTTTCACCAAATCACACGTTATTCTTATGACGTGCTGTGTATGTATTGTGATCACTGATACTGCAGCTATTATTGTCGTGATGCCTTCATACACAATTTTACTGGCAAGTGTTCATTCCTGTCCGATGCATCTTTATATCATGAGAGCACAAAGCATGCAGAGTGGTTTACAGACTAGAGCATCCTTGACCTCTGGGACATAAATCAGGTGAAAAAAACCTCAGTTCTATACAACTGAAGCTGATAAACATGGTTTGGTTCAGGATTCAATAACAGATGACAATCAGGAGTGTTAGAGCTGGACTGAACTGAATTCTGCAGGAAAACAATCTCATAGACTAGACAGAAGGATAAGCTCAAATTTTAATATGAAAAAACATTAAACGACCACTTAAGTTACAGTTTCAGAACTTGACAGTCATTTAATTACAGTTTCTCTCACTTAGATACACTTTTGCACTTCACAATCATGTCAAATTAAAAGTTTTACTTTAAGAGAAACATAGGAGGTGGTTCAGCCTTGCACATAAAACTTAAATTTTACGCTACACGGTATGAGAAGTTTAAAGGCTGAAACTATTAAAAGCATACATGATTCCTCAGTCCTAAGAGACAACGTTAGCGGGAAATGCACCCCTGGACACTAACACAATAAATCATCATGTTTTTTTGACTAACATAGTAAAGCACAGTTATCATTTTAAATAGTATTTTGATCATTTTAACTGTAGTGTTTTATATGATAATATGTTTAAAGTCAATATAAATTAAGTGTACTAAATTGCAGCTTCGTCATTGCAAATGTGCGGTTCCGCTCCTAGACTTCTGGGGCCCTAAACACAACTCTGCGCTCTTTAGCTTCACTTTCTTGGCTACTTTTTCTCCTTTTTTTATGCTCTGGGTGGACAGCTGTTTTGGAGGACATGGCCATACGTCATACACCACATTTACATTTGTATGTCATAGAAAATATTTACCATCATGTTTACATTCTACAGTGAAATGCTACTTCAATCATTTTTGAGGGCAAGGGGGCCCCCTAGTGGTTTGGTGACCCTGCACGTATAGGGAGAACTGGCAATGCAAATGTATAATTACAAATACATTTTAGTCTACCATATCATAAATGCTTGTCAGCACATTCCAGAGTACACTTTAACAATTTCTAAAACAATATCTATGGTTTGTTAGGATAGGACAATATTTGGTTGAGATAAAACCATTTGAATATCTGGAATCTGAGGGTGCAAAAAAACATCTAACAATATCTAAAACAATATCTATGGTTTGTTATGATAGGACAATATTTGGTTGAGATAAAACTATTTGAAAATCTGGATACTGAGGGTGCAAAAAAAATCTAAATATTGAGAAAATCACCTTTAAAGTTGTTCAAATGAAGTTCTTAGCAATGCATATTACTAATCAGAAATTAAGTTTTGATATATTTATGGCAGGAAATTTACAAAATATCTTCATGGAACATGATCTTAATATCCTAATGATTTTTGGCATAAAAGAAAAATGTATAATTTTGACCCATACAATGTATTTTTGGCTATTGCTACAAATACACCTGTGCTACTTATGACTGCTTTTGTGCTCCAGGGTCACATATAAAGATGTAAATCTATCCTACTTAAACATAGCATTTAATATAAGTTTAATATAAATGTAAACATTTCATTGCAATTATCTTGCAGTTCAGTGTCTGAAAACATAGGATTCGGTTCACACTTAACTATGTTCTCCTAAAGTACATTATTTCCATAATAAGAACTCTTTTTTTGAAAGGCTGCTAAAATGTACATTTTTCACAAGGGAAAAAGTTAAATCATACGGAGGAATGAGAGTGAAGTGACCTCCGTCAGACAGACAGACAGAAGATGGGTTAGACAGTGCAACACTGCCACCTTCTTAGAGACACAGACACTCAGACGTGTGTGTGTGTGTGTGTGTGTGTGTGTGTGTGTGTGTGTGTGTGTGTGTGTGTATGTGCGTAATAAAGCAGACCAATAATGTCAGAGAGTTGCAGTAGTGTGTAATACACAACTCAGCTGAACCTCACTTCTAAAAAAAAAAAAAAATAGGATCTTCTGTTAGCATTACATCACGACTGTAAGCGTTTGAAGAACCTCCTTCTCTGTGTTATCGCATATGATAAGATAAATCAAGATTTGAGACTCCTGAGCGAAGTCATGTTTAAGTCTGACCGGTTGTTTTAATGTCCTTAAAATACACAGTGCGTATGGACACTGAACAGGGTTTGAGACTCACTGTCCAGTGTGATGAAGACACCGCAGATCTCAGCATCACTCCAATAGTATCATGATACATATATATACACAAGTTTGAATAAGACCAATGTAGCTTTATTAAGCATTTACAATGAGGGTAGAAAAACTCTATTGTGTCTAGGTCAGCCTTTTGATTCATGCAGTTATAACCACCTATCAGTGATTAGTAATGCTTTTGTAAATCGGTTATTAGTCTTCTTTATAAAACCTTAATGGATTTAATGACATTAATGGAAAGTGTTACTAAATCCTCTTCCAACTGTAAACACACGTGCCCTCAGAAAAAAAAAAAAACACGTGCATGCTTTCAAGTATGTATGTCACTTTCATGTCCGTTTATAAAAGGCACATTTGAAGCAGATCTGCTCTGAGACGTTTGGTGCTGTTGTGTGTGTGTCTGTTTGAGCTAAAGCTAAGAATGACGTCAGCTGCTAAAAATATCTGCTGCTCACTTCCTCCTCTTCAGCACACCTGGACCAGCCCGAGCCCTTACAGCCCACGCATGCAGACGTTCTCCAAACCACAGCTTGTTTATTACACACCGCCTGCTTGGGTGAATCTCATGAGAGAACAGAAAGAAAAAGAGGCAGAACAGCAACAACTAAATAGCACTGATTGTGTCTTAAATGCAAGTTACTCAATACCAACTTGTGTATTGAAGAAAGCAAAATCTAATTCACAACTCGTGCTGTTGTTCTGGATATTTGCTGACCACAACACACTCGCTCGTGATATAATTTGATCATGTATTTAAGCAATATGTGACCCTGGACCACAAAACCAGTCTTATGGTTCATTTTTTTTACATTGAGATTTATAGATAATCTGGAATATCTGGAATCTGAGGGTGCAAAAAAATCAAAATATTGAGAAAATAGTTCTTAGCAATGCATGTTACTAATCAATAATTTAGTTTTGATACATTTATGGTATGAAACTTACAAAATATCTTTATGGAACGTGATTTTTACTTATCCTAATGATTTTTGGCATTAAAGAAAAATCGTTAGCACTTTATTTTACAGTCCTGTTATTCATGTACATACTATGTACTTATATTAATTACAATAACTAGGTACTAACCCTGAACCTACCCCTAAACCTAACCCTACCCGAAACCTAACCCTACCGAAAAATTGATCATTTTCCCCCCTACAATGTATTGTTGGCTATTGCTACAAAAATATCTGTGCTATTTATAACTGCTTTTGTGCTCCAGGGTCACATGTGGTTTCTCACTGATCAGTTTAGCTCTTATACGCTCAGAAAAAAAGGTACAAAAGCTATCAGTGGGCCAAATATGTACCACTAACGTATTAATATGTACCTTTAAGGTACATTACATTACATAACATACTTCATTTTGAAGTTGTTGTTTTTTTGTCATTTCGTTTAAGTAATGGATAATGTACAGTCATCCTGATTATTATACACCAAATAAATAACTGCATGGACATGAAACATTGAATTGTGTTGAAATTGGTTTAAAATCTGATATTTATATTATTAACAGTATCCTAGTATAAATAAAACAATCCATTACTTTAACTAAAGCAATCATCCTGGCAGAAAGACAAGCAATATTACAGTGATATTACTACTGAAGTCCTCTTGTTTCATTTTCAATATGTGCATTAATTGAGATATTAGACAACAGCCCAGCTGAGTTAACATGAGACAACAGAGCTAGTCCACGTGCGATACAAGACGTGAGCATTTTTTAGTGACACGAATGAGCAGTTTGACAAACAGTGTTCCTATTGAAATATCAGACTAATGAATGCCACGATTCAACAATTACAATCTGATATTCCTGAGAGCTGTACATTAAACTTATTGAATCTCCAAAAGGTGTTAGAAAATTAAATATCATTGCACTATTTTATCAGTTCAAACTTAAATCCTTTCATTGAGAAATGTACTTGTTCCGTCTTATTTAAGTGCGTTTTATGTTTTAAATGTGTGTTTTAAGTACTTTTTTTTTGACTGCTTCATGTATATGTATATACATTAACACTGAGCTCTTGTGTCATCTGTGAGTGTGATGAACTCAGAGGAGGGAAAACACCGTCTCCTGCCAAAACTGGCTACATTATCAGCTCATCAGCAGCAGAGAGGATGGGCTGAATGTGGGAATCATGTGGTATGGCAGGTACATACAGGAACTTGGCAGAGAAACAAACCGCAGAAAGAAAAACAGCTTGCGCCATTCAGCTGCTTGTTATCGCTCCTCTTCAATAGGATTAATGTGTGTGACACTGCAAACTCGCTTGTGTCTAAATAAGCATATTAGTGTGGTTTCTTTTCCATGCACTATATTTTATGCTTATATTCCATCACACAATTAAACTACAAATTGCTGCTTTCTGTTCAGGAAGTTTGCATTTTGGGACGTTACTAGATTCAACAACGATATCTGACAAGAGATTACAAATGTGTTTCAAAAACTGAATCTTATTAACTTGACCTCAATGTTTGTTTGTTTTAAGACAGGCAAGTCAGGTTGTGTCGGCTATGAATGCAATACTACACTCCCAAAAAGAATGCTTTCCATTTGTAATTTTTTTTAAATAATCTAAAGATTGTTTTGCTATAAAGAACCTTTTGTACAATAGAAAAATTCCCTTGATGTTAAAAGTTCCTCATGGAATCATTAGCTGCTTTTCCATTACCCTATTCCATTATTTTCGCGAATTGAAAATACAACTAATGTCAATTTTGCAAAAACGGCCATATATAATCGCAAAAAACAATTACGCTCGAATGAGATGGTATTTTAAGCAATTCGAAAAAGGAATATTTCGCAAATCTGCAATGGAAACTTTTTTTTCCCACATTTACAGGTCACATGGCATATGTAAAAACTCATATGATCATTCTTCAATGTACTATAACCTCTAAGAAACATCTCATACGTGGCTGCTCTCGAGTATAAGGGGCTTTCCCTGCCATTAATGCTTAGACTATTTACACTGCACAAGTCTGAAGCTGATTGTGGCCACTCTAAGTCAATGCTGGTGTTTATACCAGTCACGCCGCGCACGTTTCTGAAGTGGCTCTCCTTGCTACTTCTGTAAAGATACACGCATATGCCTTCTTTGAATAAATACAGACAAAATCCGTTGCCATGACTTATCGCGAGAGGAAAAAGTTATGTTTTAGTTGCATAACATTGGTTATGGAAACTGCCGTCATTTCACAATACTTTTTTATAGACATTTATAAAATATCGTAAAATTTTTTTGCAAATCTGTAATGGAAATGCGCCTATTGATGCCAGTAAAGAAGCTTTATTTTTTAGAGTGCTTAACTTCCTTTTTTTTTAAAACAGTATGTGCAACTTTGTTGTCATATAACTACTCTGTGTTTGTCAAGCAGTGTTTAAATCTCAGAAATATGAATCCACGGTATACATGCAGCAGAAACAGTATGCTATCTGAAGAAAGAAATGAAAAGGAGGCTAGATTCGAGGAAATGATCTATCAAACTCAGGTTGCTTGTGTCAGCAGCATGTGTCGTGTTGGAACATGTTCAACACCCATCCAGACCACGTCTGCAAACCCTGCTCTCAGAGATCTTCACATCGAGTGTGAGCGTTCAGAGAACGACTGAGATCATGTGCTTGATTAAGTGACAGAGCTACAATCTATAAGTCAATGACAAGCCTGTCAGCACACGCAGACACAGACAGACACGCTCGTGACCATAGGCGTCTGGAGGAACGCAGGCCAAATCAAACCAGACCAGGCCTTCAGGGTCCCGTTACCAGTGCGGGACATTAGACACGGCAGTCGCTGGGGTATGGAAAACTCTTCAGAGACATTACAGTAGCTCAGATTTTACACAGGTACACTTAAATCCAGGGGCAGTTAAAGATGAAAACTCAACAAGGTTTATTATGCATGCATTTTGATTGTAGATGTAATAAAAAATATATATAATTACAGCTAGAATCATGTATTTATTTAGAATGCCACTTTCTCTTTCTGATCTGGTTTTAACATGGTTCAGTGTTCTTTCAAATCTCTTGAATCAACATTAAAAAATGTTCAAATAGTAATAATTTGATTAAATGAAATATTTAATACTTTCGCCAAACAACTAACAATATCAATTAGTGCTGTCAAACGATTAATCGCATCCAAAATAAAAGTTTTTGTTTACATTATATGTGTGTACTGTGTATTCTTATTATGTATATACTGTATAAATACACACACATATATTTTAAATGTATAAACATAACTTATTTTTCCTAAATGTATACATGTATGTGTGTGTATTTATATATACATAATAAATATACACAGTACACACACATACACTGAACTAAATTATAAACGCAACACTTGTTTTTGCCCTTATTTTTCATGAGCTGAACTCAAAGATCTAAGACTTTTTCTATGTACACAAAAGGCCTATTTCTCTCAAATATTATTCACAAATCTGTCTAAATCTGTGTTAGTGAGCACTTCTCCTTTGCCGAGATAATCCATCCACCTCGAGGTGTGGCATATCAAGATGCTGATTAGACAGCATGATTATTGCACAGGTGTGCCTTAGGCTGGCCACAATAAATGGCCACTCTAAAATGTACAGTTTTACTGTATTGGGGGGTCCGAAAACCAGTCAGTATCTGATGTGACCCCCATTTGCCATCTCCTTCGCATAGAGTCGATTAGGTTGTTGATTGTGGCCTGTGGAATCTTGGTCCACTCCTCTTCAATGGCTGTGCGAAGTTACTGGATATTGGCATGAACTGGAAAACGCTGTCGTATATGCTGATCCAGAGCATCCCAAACATGCTCAATGGGTGACATGTCCGGTGAGTATGCTGTCCATGCAAGAACTGGGATGTTTTCAGCTTCCAGGAATTGTGTACAGATCCTTGCAACATGGGGCCATGCATTATCATGCTGCAACATGAGGTGATGATCCTGGATGAATGGCACAACAATGTGCCTCGGGATCTCATCACGCTATCTCTGTGCATTCAAAATTCCATCAATAAAATACACCTGTGTTCGTTGTCCATAACATACGCCTGCCCATACCATAACCCCACCGCCACCATGGGCCACTCGATCCACAACGTTGACATCAGCAAACCGCTCACCCACATGATGCCATACACGCTGTCTGCCATCTGCCCTGTACAGTGAAAACCGGATTCATCCGTGAAGAGAACACCTGTCCAAAGTGTCAGACGCCATCGATTGTGAGCATTTGCCCACTCAAGTCGGTTACGACGACGAACTGCAGTCAGGTCGAGACCCCGATGAGGAAGACGAGCATGCAGATGAGCTTCCCTGAGATGGTTTCTGACAGTTTGTGCAGAAATTCTTTGGTTATGCAAACCGATTGTTGCAGCAGCTGTCCGGGTGGCTGTCTCAGACGATCTTGGAGGTGAAGATGCTGGATGTGGAGGTCCTGGGCTGGTGTGGTTACACGTGGTCTGTAGTTGTGTACTGTCAAATTCTCTGAAACGCCTTTGGAGAGAAATTAACATTCAGTTCCCGGGCAACAGCTCTGGTGGACATTCCTGCAGTCAGCACGCCAATTGCACACTCCCTCAAAACTTGCACCATCTGTGGCATTGTGCTGTGTGATAAAACTGTACATTTTAGAGTGGCCTTTTATTGTGGTCAGCCTAAGGCACACCTGTGCAATAATCATGCTGTCTAATCAGAATCTTGATATGCCACACCTGTGAGGTGGATGGATTATCTCGGCAAAGGAGAAGTGCTCACTAACACAGATTTAGACAGATTTGTGAATAATATTTGAGAGAAATAGGCCTTTTATGTACATAGAAAAAGTCTTAGATCTTTGAGTTCAGCTCATGAAAAACGGGGGCAAAAACAAAAGTGTTGAATTTATAATTTTGTTCAGTGAATATTATGTAAACTATTTTTTTTATTATTATTTAATGTGATTAATCGCAATTAATAATTTGATAGCACTAGAATACATGGAAATATTTAAAAAATTTATGCTGTATGTGTGTGTATTTATATATACATAATAAATATACATGTACACACACATATGTAAACAAAAACTTTTAATTGGGATGCGATTAATCGTGATTAATTGTTTAACAGCACTAATATCGACATTCATTTAAACAATAAGGAACAAGAGAAGCACAGTTGTCTGTGACATGAAATATTAAAGTTGGCATTAAATACAAATTCTGTTTATTAACTCTTTCCCCGCCAGCATTAAAAAAAATTATTCTCGCTATTAACAAACCATTAATTACAAATTTTGCCTCAATAAACTCCTATTTTGCAGCTTATTAATAGTTAGTAAGGTAGTTGTTTAGGGATGTAGAATATGGTCATGCAGAATATGTGCTTTATAAGTACTAATAAACAGCCAATATGTTAATAATAGTCATGCTAATAAGAAACTAGTTAATAGTGAGCATTGCTCCCTTTACTCAAATGTTACCAAACATCATACTAGGACTTCTCCACACATTTACCCCCGGTTTCATAGACAAGGTTTAAGACTAGTCTCAGACTTAAATGTAAGTCTGAGCTGTTTCAACTGAAATAAAATTGCACCGACTGATCTTAAAACATATCAGTGCCTTTGTTTTGTCTCAAGATGCACACTGGTAAAGTTTTTTCTAAAGCGTGTTTATAAAATTACTTGAATGTCCTAATTGAACAATGGCCTAATCCTGGCTTAGTCGAAGACCTGTCTGTGAAACCGGGTATTAGTCTGCTTAAATGTATCCTCTGCAACTTCATCTGCCTCCTCTTTTGAGTGCAATGCCCACATCTCAGAATCAACAATCAGAAGTTTTTCTTTACAGTTGTCCATTTTGATTTATGACACAGTATGGAGGAAAAAAATCTGTCACTCAATCCATTTCACTGTGACTTTAAGGAGACAAATGTCAGTTGAGACTTAAAAAGTGGCATTCTTTTGGTAGAAAACCTTCTCTGACATTAATGTTTATGCATCTGGCAGATGATTTGATCCAAAAAAAGCAGAAATATCAGAGGCCAACTGTTACACTTACAGTATGTTGGTCAGCTAAGTTTAAATTATTCCTCCATCTTCTCTGGGTTTCCCAGCATTCAAAGGATGTTACATCAGAATTCACTTGTTACACTTGACATTGAGACATTGAGTCTGCATGTGCTATATAAATGGCAGAAATTACACCTGGAGAGGCAGATTTTCCATCCAAACCCTGGAACAACCGACCACAGAATATACAATGCTAATTGGCTATTAGTAGCTTGCAATAAACCTGATTTCTCATAAAAGCCTGAGAACTGGGAGCTGTGTGGATGTGTTTATGGCTTCTGGGTGTGTATAGTTTGAACTCTACCTTGTTGTAAATGGAAATACAGCAGATGTTTGTTATACTGGCAGTCGTGGGTCGCTCCAGAAGAAGCTGTGGAGGTTGGAGGGGTGAATGAAAACAGCGAGTATCAGTCAAGCGCTGTGTTGTGGGTCAGTGCCATGGCTCACGTTAGTGTCAGTGAACGAGTGCGGCTCTACAGCGGCCTTCTTACAGCTTCTCTTCCTCTGGGTTACCCCACAGACCACTGTTTCTCCAGAGAGGAAGGTCTGCCTAATATTCTTGTGATGAGGGTTTATTTTGAGGAGTGAGTGACGCATATATAGAGGCTCTTGGTCATTTTCCCCTGTCAACATCACTGCCTTCATCTCGTACTTGTTGACAAGGCATGTTCTGGAAATACAGTTCATTGAGGGACTGGCCAAGATGTTACTGGAAGCACCCTGACTTGTGCGCTAGTACAGTTTTCTCACAATCACCTTGTCTGGGCTGGTCTGTTCTGGTGTTTAAAGATCTGGGCTGCTAACTGAAAGGTTGTAAGGTTTAAAGCTCCAGCAGGGTGGATTCATGAGGCATCACCACGGATTCCTTGGGCTTTCGGTGACCTGTGGCCTGTTATGTGGCGCTGACAAAACCAAACAAACCCAACCCGGATTAGACCGGGTTGAGTGGTCTAACAGTACTTGCTATAAATGTTCTCTGTTACCTCAGGCTTTAATCTAGAGTTTACAATGAGCTCTGGAGCTCATGCACCTGAAAGTGTGACATGAGATTAAGAGAGTATTATGAAAGATATCATGAATTTAAATGCATTTACAAGGAAGAAAGACAGCTGCAACCACAAAAGGTGGCAAAAAATTCAGCAAAAAAGTAATAATCTATAGATGTTCACAAAGAGATTAAAAGAAGGTTTAAAAGTTTAGCAATTTTAAAAGCATGATATATTTTAAAGCGTGTATTTATATCTAATGTATGTTATTTTAAATTAAAAGTTGTATATTATTTGTCAAAATATTATTGCTTATGTGTAATGTATTCAAGAACAGGAAAATCAGGACAGAAAACCAGACGCTTTGTTGAATACATTGCATAAATAAAGATACCTAACACACACAAAACCCTTACAAGACAAATGTGAACATTGTCTATTAAAAAGCCATAAAGAATTATGACAGTAGGGTGAGTTAGTAATCATGGGTTTTTTTTCTGGCCATTTTTTGTATTCTAAAAGCAGAACGTAGATGCGTACAGACGTATGAAATGCTCTTTATTTTCTGTTCGGACAGTTTGGCACCCAGTGTCATTAGCAGTGAGACATAATCCAGAGAAACGGGCTGCCAACAGAGGCGCTTGTGTTCAGATCAGCTGACAGACTCTAAGCACACTGTCAAATCCGCGAGACCTGCTGCCCCGGGCAATTAGTCATCCTGACAGCCCGCTTATCTGTCACCTTCCCTGAGCGTGACACACTCATTTCCATGCGCTCAGCTCGTGTACGCCACTGCAGATTCCAACACTACATGGCGTGTGGGCAAGCTGCCGTTTAACCTAAACAACCCAATCAATTATGACGGTACAGGTGATGTGTCTGTGAGTGCTGTGCTGGATATGAGCTCAAGAGACACTAGCTATCTTTCCATCTACCTATTTTTATGCGCATTTTGGAATATCGCATAAAAACCGCTGGATGGAAATGCCCAAGATGCGCATAAATTCTAAAAATGTGCATTAAAAAACTTATGCACACAATTGAGTAAGAGTTAATGTCATTACACATTGAGTCCGAAAATTTTGTCTGAAATTTTTGCACATAAAAAAATAAATACGACCTCACAGTGTCACAGTGACACCTTCAGTGTCAATCACACTGCCTCCAAAATTTTCGTCCGTCATAAAAAAAATTGGGATCGGATTCGATTTTTTCCATCCATAGCAACCATTTTGAGAGGTGTTTGGACAGTTCAGAGCCACCGTACAAGCGAACACCAAAATCCATAATGGCGATTGTCAAGTTCATCCGCTTCGTCTCACAGCACAAAGCAGTGATATAGATCCTTGCACACTGAGTTCACAGAAATTGGTGGTCATCTTTTTTATATGTGGCTCTAGTATAGCTAGCAAAGCATTAAACTGAGCCACTGACATCCTGAAGTAAACTTTGAATCTCCCGTGATAATCCCACTGCTCCTTACAAAGGACGAACTTTCCTCTATATCTCAGGATTGGATGGACTCAATATTTCCTTTCTTTTTCTTTTTCTAAGAAGCGAGAGAACAACAAAATCATCCTCAATGCTTGAAGACTCCATTTAGTAGGCTACTGTTTTGCAAATTTTTTCTCAACAGATTCATTAATACACATCGGAAATTTCTCCATGCACATTGAAAAAGTCATGTGACTTTGCGCTATGAGACGGGATAACTTGACTAACTAGTGGACTGATCTCATTCACAGCATCTATATGTTGTTTTGGTTCTTCTGAAATGCCTGAGCAAAGTCTGTCGTCAAAGTATTTCTGTATAATTGTCTGCGTTCCCAAACAGCAGCATCCACCTCCCAAAGCAATGACTGCATTTATTGTGTTATGTCTGCTCGCACTGAGGCGCAAGTCATTTATTATATATGAAAACTTTTATATTCAGTGGCTTTTCCTAGTTTTCTTAGTGATATTTAGTGCCAGTTTATCAGGAAGTGACGATTTTGTTCTCTTTGACTCGTTGGATGGAAACGGTGCTTTATTCGCAAATGTTTAATGCAATATTCCAGTTTTGTGCATAAGTTAAATTCGCAACTTAGGATGGAAACAGAGCTACTGAAAAGCGTTTAAGATGACTGACAAATGTTCAAATCAAATGGCATTTCTATGAGGGTAAAACGGATATGTATGTGAGTGTTCTTGTCTACCAAAACACTGACAGAAAACTAGTGACGCAGGATGTTAAAACACTGCAGTGTGATGAACATCATCGTGACTTCCCTGCTGAAAAAACAAGACACCATCACAGAATTTGTTATGGTTTTACTGGTTATAATAGGACTTGTATTGGTTTTAATGGAAATTGTAATTGTCCCTGTTGGTCTCTACAGGTCGCCTTCTATTGGTGGCTTGTTAAAACCAATAAATCCTAATGGGACACACTACAGAAAACTATTTTTTAATGGTTAAACGTTGGTTTGTAATGTTTTTTAATGGTATTTATAGTGGAAACCATTAGAATTTTTTGTAATGGTTCTATTGTTTTTTCAGCAGGGTGGTGAAGCTGGATTTCAGGTGGTGCAGTATATGAATACAACGCAGGGTTTTTGAGCAGAAATGCAGCAACATTTCATGAATTCGTCTCACAGTGTTGTAAACTAAAGGAATGTGGATTTCTTTGTCAGATCTGGGTTTTTGTAATGCTGCGCTGTAGTGTCACTTTGACTGTGTGACCTTCTCAAGTTGGTGTGAGTGATCATCAAAACGGCCATTTTTGCTTCCACGTTCAGAAGAGCCTATTAGTCTACTTTATATTACATTACAACTGTCATTTCACAATTTCTAAAGCTCTTTAAAATTGTATATGTACAATTATTTATTTAAAATTCTACTACATGACGCACCAACTGACACTCAAAGGTATATCTTAATTTGGTTAATATTTATTTTACAGTATGTGTACAAAGACAACTACATAGGTTAGGGTTAGGTTTAGGGGTAGGTTCAAGGTTAGTACCTAGTTAGTTATTGTAATTACTATAATAAGCACACAGTATGTACATGTGGAAGAAGACTGTAAAATAAAGTGCTACACTTTGTTTTAAGGTGACATACTGTAGTTACACGTTACATGTACTTACTATAGTAATAACAGTAAATTATGCATAATTAAAAGTAACTAACTTTAAACCAAACCTTAATCCTAATCATAACCCGATAGTAAGTACAAGTAGTTGATTAATATTACCCAGTTTGGTTACACTTTATTTTAAGGTGCCCTTGTTACAATGTAATTATATTTTTAAGTACTAAGTAATATTAATTAACTACATGTGCTTACTATATGTTTAGGGTTTGGCTTAGGGTTACTTGCATGTAATTATGCAGAATTTATTGTTTCTATAATAGTAAGTACATGTAACATATGTAACAAGAACACCTTAAAATAAAGTATTACCCACAGTTTTTATTTGTGTAACTAAACTGTAACAATGTTATTATTATAAAATCAAGTGTTACCCAGAAAAGCTTTACAGAACATCCCATATAAAAATCCCATGAGAAAAAAAGAAAGAAAGAGAGAGACAAACGCTTATCACAGTCAACTAAAAAAGAGAAACAATAACATACAGTAATAAGGTAACAGGGAGTGAATCATTTAGTGTTTCTACAACATACTATTTTAAACCAGCTAAGGTCTCTACTATAATATGGATTATTACATTAATTAATCGGTATCGCTGATTTAGCCCGGACCAAATATATCTGTCTCAGTGACGTTATAAGTGTTAATTTGGGAATGAAGAAATTAGAAAACTGTTTATCCTTTTCTGTTTATGGTTGTGTCACTATTATTCATGCCCCAGCAACATTTCACCAGTATCTTGGGTCATTTCTGTGTAAAACTATGAAAACATGCAAGACCTGCACAGACTTACACAGATGAGAAACGAAGCTTGTGAGAAGGTGGTGGATGCAACAGTTAAAGTACGCTTGTACAGTAGACAAAGCTGAAGCAAACGATCTTCTGAACAATCAGTGACTGACGTACCACTGAGAAGAATCTCTTTCCTCTCAGATCACAGAAAGTGATTGACTTGTTGATTCTCCACCACTTACATAATGATTTTTGTTTACCCAAACTCTGGGATTTGTCTTCTTGAACTACATCACTCCCTGAACGCAAGCGAAGACATGTCTGAGACGTGAGTGAGATGAGAGAGAAGAGCTCTACAGCGCTGAAGTGTATCGCAGAACAAGTGAAGCGGCTCGCTGATAATCACACATTCCCCATGCATTTACTCACTTTAACATTTAGCTTAGTGGATCATTATACTACATTTGCCAGTGTTGCAATAACATTATTAAATAGCGGAGGTGAACTCACCACAGTGAAGGTGCAGCTGTTTTTTAACACTTACACAGTAATGCAAAATACAGTGGGAGCTAAAAGTCTGGGGACACCAATACAATTTAATAAATAATAATTTTCATTAATGTAATTTTATTTTACACCACAAACAAAAACAGAATACACTAAAACCATAGTACTTGCTCCAAGTGATTTAATTATCATCTTGTTGAATTATCACTTGATGTGAATGCCAATGCCACAATATATGCCAAACCTGTAGTGTTTACTAAATTAATATACAATCCCAGACAGAAGTGTTGTTCTAGTGCTATTTTCCACCAATATGTCTGTCAATGGCAGTTTTAACCATGTAAACTCTTTAGATGTCATTGACACACTGGGCCTACAAAAACTGTACTAAATAAGACTATCAACCTAAATTTATGACCAATCAACCACAAATGTGAAACTGTATTGTTATTAATTGCATTGTTATTATTAACATACTGTAGGTTTCATGTACATGTTCAATATTTATTTACTTGTTGGCCATTTTAAAAGTTCTTATTCTTTCTAAATTAAAATGATGGGATGATGCAAAGGAAAAAGAAATATGTAATAATGTTATAATGTAATGTAATAACATATTATGATGTAACAACACAATTTCAACTGATATCCATGTTTTCTATTAATATTAACACTCACCTGGTAGTGATAATATAGATTATAGAGGTCCGTATAAGAGAATATTGTAGAAATGAATAGGAATGCTAACAGATCTCTCTCTCCACTATTATAGACCTTCTTTAGGGACACATGTGTTAGTATGACAAGTATGCATCTATCAGACAAACTAATTCTACTATATTCAGTATTGTTAAAAAATATCAGACCAAATTGTTGGCCAAGCTACTTATACCTCCTGAAAACATGCAAAAGCATCCAAAATGAGGTTACAAATGGCCACTGTATCAATTCCATTCTAATATTAACACGACAGAGTTAAGAACAATCCTCTCCTTTACAAACTCTACAGCACATTTTGTTTTATTACTAGATGACCACACTTGAATTAAAGGTAAGTGGGACATGACAAGTACTTAAACTACACAGTGAAGTAAGTCAGAGTCAGTCCACTCTGTGCTCGGGGCCATTCAGAGCTGCTCTGTTCATTCAATAAAGAAAAGCCATTACCATCCTTCCCTGTCAAACATTCACTCTAGTGTTGGCCGGGACGTTTGGCTTATAGAAAGCCTCTTTTGATTCCTGCTAGAGTCGGCCTGACCCACGCAGGCCTTCCCTCTTAGAGTTAATAGTGCCTAAAAGGCAGGTGAGGGCTTCTGCGGAAGCCGTGCCAATACGAAGAAGCAAATAGCCCTGCGAGGAAATGGGCCATGACACGACAATTCAGAGTATCTATTTTATAGGCCTTAAGAAATAAAAAGCAGTAATCAGCTATCACTTTCTGGAATGACTGCAGATGCCTCTGAAATTTCGGTGGTTGCAGATTCCTTTTATGATTCATTAGTTTTCTGTCCAGAGCTCGGAGTCCATCACGGGCTTCCTTGTCCCCAAGCGAGCCATCACTTATGCTATCACAGGCTTTGGGTTTAACCTTATACCTTTCCAAATATGAGCTACAGAATCAAACATATGGCTTGAATGACTGTAATGTAACAACAATACATTAGTTGACATTTATACACCTTTTCAGAGGTGCCAAGCTTCTGAAAATGACCCCTCGCGAAGGTCACATTTGGTTTTGTTGCAGCCATCCAGCGGTTCTCTGTAAATCCAGAAGCACATTATGTGTATAAATTATTATTCTGTGAATATTACAGTGTATGCTCCGTATCCCGGTGTCCTCCCTCAGGGGCCGTGGCTAAAGTGGAAAAGAGTCTGGTAGCTCATATTTCTGGAGAGTGGCACATAAGCACAGAGCGTGATGGGTCTTGCAGCTGGACGGCCGGGCCTGAGCTGGAAACTCTATCAAAAGTCCACCGCGAGGTCTCTGGCAAACCGTGGGATGTCTCGAAGTATCAGAGGAGTGTACGATTTAAGAGCAGCATGAGCAAGTACGGGCTAAATGAATGACTTTTAATAAGATTCCCCTATTGTTTAGCGTGTTGAAGGAACCAATGACCCATGCTCAACTCCAAAAGCAGGTCATTCGGCGGCCTAGAGAATATTTTAGGCATTGTACATATGTGACCCTGGAGCACAAAACCAGTCATAAGTAGCACAGGTATATAGCCAACAATACATTGTATGGGTAAACATTACAGATTTGAAATGACAAAAATAATTAGAATATTAAGTAAAGATCATGTTCCATGAAGATATTTTTAAAATGTCCTACCGTAAATATATCAAAACTTAATTTTTGATTAGTAATATGCATTGCTAAGAACTTCATTTGGACAACTTTAAAGGCAATTTTTGATTTTTTTGCACCCAAATATTGTCATATCTTAACAAATCATACATCAATGGAAAGCTTATTCATTATGATGTATACATCTTTTTTTTGTAATATGTTTAATTTTTGTAAAATTAAATGACCGGTGTTGTGGTCCAGGGTCACGTATGCTTACCATCAGGGTACCAATCCTGCTCCTTAAACTCCAGTATCCTGCAGAGTTCAGCTCTAATCAGCTCCAAAATACTTTTCTGGGTGTTTCTAGGGATTCTGATTAGCTGGATCAGGTGTTTTCAATTAGAGTTGGAGCTAAACTCTGCAGGACAGTGGGTCTCCGGGAACAGATTTGGACACCTATATCTAAGCCACGTGATAGCTTTAGACCAGGGGTGTCCATTCCTGCTCCTGCAGGGCTGGTGTCCTGCAGAGTCTAGCTACAACTTGCCAAAACACACCTGCCTGGAAGTTTCTAGTAATCCTGAAGAGCTTGATTAGTTGGTTCAGGTGCATTTAATTAGGATTCAAGCTAAACTCAGCAGGACCATATTTTTGGACTGTTGTAATGAGCTGCGAGTATGGATGACTGGTAACTTATTCATTCAAAGAGTCATAGTCATTCGTTCAAGACCGAGACTGTAGTCGTTTTTGAGTTGTGTAGCTCTAACACTCTGAACATACTTTACTTCGAATGCAAGTTCAATTTGAGAAAGACGTTTTTAAGTCAGGAAAGATTATTAAGAATAGAATAACGTGTGTGTGAAATTTTATTTCTCAAATGAGTTGGCAGAAATTTGAAGGTTATCATTTTTATTTTTCACGCAATCTCAACATAGACGAGGCATAGTTTGAAGATGTTTAAATTTACAGGATTTCATGCAGTCAGATGTCAAAGATTGTGCTCTTCATCTGCTATGTACTTACACTAAAAAAAAATTGTTAGGTACATTGTACCTAATGTGTAAGGTATAGGGGTAGCATAATTACATATGTAACTACAGAAATCAATTACAGTTGTAACTACAGGAAGGCATTTTTAGGTTACCCTTTATTGGTAACACTTAATTTTAAGGTGTCATAATACAGAGTAATTACCTAATTAAGTACTTAGTAGTAGCCGTTATACTTACATGAAACAAAATGTACTTACCATGTAACTAAGTTATGGAACAGCCTGTAATTACAGTTTGTAATTATGTAGATGTAATAGGCAGAGTCTGTTACACAGCTACTTGTACACATAAGCACAATGTTGATACACTTTATTTTAAGTAGCTTATGTTTGTGTAATATTAAGTAATTGTAATGTAATAAGAAATGTATTTTAGCTGTGTACTGGTGGGTTAAATCAAACTAAGGTGCAGCTGGATAAGGTGTAGTAAAGATACACATGAAGTACAATCTTGATACACTTTATTTTAAGTAGCTTATGCCTGTGTACTTACATTTATAATTAAGTCGTATAAAGTCTGCAACACATATGAAACAATAGCTGCCTATTACATCTACATAATTACAAACTATAAGTACGGGCTCTTCCATACCTTAGTTACACGGTAAGTACATTTTTGTTTCATGTAAGTACAATGGCTACAACTAAGTACTTAATTAGGTAATTACTGTATTATTGGCACCTTAAAATAAAGTGTTACTCTAAATTTTAAGGTGCCCTTTTTGTAGTGTAGTTATACATTTAAGTGCTGAGTAATGTTAATTAATTACATGTACTTACTATATGGTTAGTGTTTGGCTTAGGGTTACTTGCATGTAATTATGCATACATTATTGTTATTATAATAGTAAGTACATGTAATGTGTAACAAGGACACCTTAAAATAAAGTATTACCCATTTTTACAGTAAATATAAGTACAAAGTGAACACATGAATGTACACAATATGTGCATTGTATAAAATTATTAAATGTAAGTACATAGTGGTTAAAGACACTTAATAATGAGTGGGTCCTACTTTTCTGTTGTTTTTTCTAATGTATTTGCTCTCTAAAATCAGCATCCCAATGATTTCACATTTCCTGAGCTGCAAAAAGCATCCTACAAATGACAAGTGCCTTTTCCAAATTACTGAAGCTTTATAAACTTAATGTGCTGCTTTTCTTTTGTTACTCTAAAGAAATTAAAATTTTTGTCTGTATTTAGACATTGTACAGTTTATATTAAAAGGCCTTAACTATTATGTACTTACATGTAAATTAATAATTTGATACAATGCACTTATTGTGTACAATCATGTTTTTACATTGTGCTTATTTAAAAAAAATACCTGCATGTAATTACATCTGTAATTAATTTATGTAATTACACTGTTGACCCGTATCACACCTCAATAGCAGCAGAAGTGTTTCGCAATACAATATGAACACAATAAGTACATTATACTTATTATTCATGTAAGTACATAATAGTTAAGGCCACTTAACATAAAGTGGGACCGGTTTATCTTTGCATAAGTAAACTATACTAAAAGAGTTATACTTATGATAAGAGATGACAAAAAGGAAGAGCACTGTACTAGAGCAGCATACTTCTTCAGCAGTGAGTGACAAGGCAAAATGAGCCTTTAATGCTGTTTGAACCTCAATTTTGTGGGTTTCTTCTGGTAGTTGGTATATTGTTGTGTGGTACTCCTGGAAACAGACCACTTACACTGGTGTGCTTTGTAAAACAAACGGAGTTCAATTAATTGCACTCACTAGATTAAATTAATTAAACAAATTAAGCTTAATTAGATGATACATGTGAACAGCCAGTGTAATGAGTGAAATTTGACCATGGCTGCATTCGAATATGCATACAGCCTTGCTCTACTTTATAGCAGGCGGAAAAAGGTATGTGAGATGAGCAGTATGTCCAAATTCACAGTATTCATAAAACTGTAGTACCCTGAGGTGAAAGACAGTAAAACAACGCAATTGATGCTGGTAAGTCACATGACAATGACAACATGGCGGATATGGTACGCCTGGATTACATTCATATTATACACATTCATACTATAGAGAATGTACTTTTTGGATGGTTGTAGACTATTCAAAAGAAGTACCTACTCAAAGTGCATGCGATTTAGTTCGCTTTAAATGTGTAAAGATTGACAGATAAGTTGGGGGTTGATGGACCTCTTGATGTTAGATTCTTGATATCAATAACGTGTATTGATAATTGTAAGTATGTCTTAAACATTGTCTTCTGTATAAGTCTGTAAGTATGTACTGTCTATATGTAAATTGTTTCTGCACTGTCTGGAGCACGCTCTCAAGAATTTCACTCACCAAGGCACATGTGCTGTGGAGCTGTGACAATAAAAGTGATTTGATTTGATGTCCTCCAGGTGTGTGTTGCCCTCTAGTGGAGTATGTCAAATGTTCACTCCATGCACAAGCCAAACAAAATTTAAACAAGAAGCATATTCTGAACTTTTCATTGGAACCACTAAATCAGGAATGTCCAGTTCTGCTCCTGGAGGTCCAACAGCCTGCAGAGTTTAGCTCCAACAAAGCTGCCAGAAAGCTTCTAGTAATGAAGACCTTGATTAGACAGGTGTGTTTAATTAGGATTGGAGCTAAACTCCAGGAGCAGGATTGGACACCCCTGCACATCTTTGTTACAACATTGTCCAGTGTTTCCAAATACTGGTCCCCACCCAAGACCTCAAAGTGTGTCAGATAAGAGAGACATCAAAAATGTGTTGGGGATCCAGGTCCAAGATTGGGAACCAGTGCTTTAGTGAAAGGACTGATATACCGTAGCAAGAAAAAGTGTGTGAACCCACTGTAATTCAGACAGTAAATATTTATTTCTATAGCACATTTAAAAACAAGACAGGTGGACCAAAGTGCTTTACACAAGCTAAATTTCAAAATACCTTTACATATATACAATGAAACTGACAACTATCCATTTTAATGCATCTAATCTAAATTCTGTGAAATCAAATTTTAAAAATACAGAACCTTGGTTTCTTTAACAAACTGTTGATCCAAAACCGTACAATCTCTTAGTATCTCATATGAAACCTTTACCATTTTCTTTCTGATTGTCTCCATTTTTTTCTAAGCAAGTGACTCTCAGCATTAAGCAAGGGCTGGGCTATAAACTTTAGTTTTACGAGTTTGATTAGAGCAGTGCAGTTCAATTGCTCCCAATGTTAAAATCGGCCATTAACTCATCTAATCCCTAACTACACTGAACAAAATTCCCTCCCACAAGCACTCTGGATTTGGTGTTGTCTTGAGGTGTCCCGGTTTGTGAGTTGGCAATAGAGAATAAAGGGCTCTCGGATCATTTTCTTATTATGTTTAATGTAAGTCTCTCTGGGCCTGCTTTGGGCTGAGTCAGTCGGCAGCTATACTCGCACTATAAACGATCTGTCGGCCTCTAAGTTTTCAGAGTTTTATAATTCCCAGCCTTTAATTCTCCATGTATACTGAACAAAATTATAAATGCAACACTTTTGTTTTTGCCCCCATTTTTCATGAGCTGAATTGAAAGATCTAAGACTTTTTCTATGTACACAAAAGGCCTATTTCTCTCAAATATTGTTCATAAATCTGTCTAAATCTGTGTTAGTGAGCACTTATACTTTGCCAAGATAATCCATCCTCCTCACTGGTGTGGCATATCAAGATGCTGATTAGAAAGCATGATTATTGCACAGGTGTGCCTTGGGCTGGCCACAATAAAAGGCCACTATAAAATGTGCAGTTATATCACACAGCACTATGCCACAGATGTCGCAATTTTGAGGGAGCGTGCAATTGGCATGTTGACTGCAGGAATGTCCACCAGAGCTGTTGCCCGTAAATTGAATGTTAATTTCTCTACCATAAGCCGTCTTCAAAGGTGTTTCAGAGAATTTGGCAGTACATCCAACCGGCCTCACAACCACAGACTACGTGTATCCACACCAGCCCAGGACCTCCACATCCAGCATCTTCACCTCCAAGATCGTCTGAGACCAGCCACCCGGACAGCTGCTGCAACAATCGGTTTGCATAACCAAATCATTTCTGCAAACTGTCAGAAACCATCTCAGGGAAGCTCATCTGCATGCTCGTCATCCTCATCGGGGTCTCGACCAGACTGCAGTTCGTCGTCATAACCGACTTGAGTGGGCAAATGCTCACATTCGATGGCATCTGGCACTTTGGAGAGGTGTTCTCTTCACGGATGAATCCCGGTTTTCACTGTACAGGGCAGATGGTAGACAGCGTGTATGGCATCGTGTGGGTGAGCGGTTTGCTGATGTCAACATTGTGGATCGAGTGGCCCATGGTGGCGGTGGGGTTATGGTATGGGCAGGCATATGTTATGGACAACGAACACAGGTGCATTTTATTGATGGCATTTTGAATGCACAGAGATACCGTGATGTGATCCTGAGGCCCATTTTTGTGCCATTCATCCACAACCATCACCTCATGTTGCAGCATGATAATGCACAGCCCCATGTTACAAGGATCTGTACACAATTCCTGGAAGCTGAAAACATCCCAGTTCTTTCATGGCCAGCATATTCAAAGGACATTTCACTAGGGATGGGTACCGAAACCCGGTATTTAATCGGTCTCGGGGCTAAATTATAAAAGACCGGAGTATCGATAAGCTCTGACGTTAACGGTTCTGCTATCGGTACTGGAGAAATTAAGAAAACACACATACATTTATTATTGCTACATATACACATTATCTTGCTAATTCTATCCCACTAGAGTCACCAGCTGTTTTTATGTGCAATAATATTCAAACTTTTGTCTATGATGCATTTTTGCTATTCCCAATTCAGAAGCGAGATCGCGCTCACATGGAGGAGTTTCAGCACGCGCAACATGAAAGCCCTTTTTATGATAGAAGAGAGAACTAACCATTAAAACATGCTTAGACTTTAGGCCCGTGGCTGTTATATTAAACTACGTTTATTTAATGTTTTTTTTTTTTTTTTTTGCTTCTAAGGATTACAGCCGTTTCTTCTAGCACAACTTCCTTCCCTTCACAGCGGTATGCATTCGTTCCTCCCTGACCAAAACTTAACGTCAGAATCAGATCAATCGTCTGTCGATTGTTGTAAAATGCAGTCTTTACAATTACTAAATTGCTGGACATGTTTGATAATAAAACGTTGAAAGAACAATCCGCACGAGAGACGCTGTTCCCCAGGCTGAAGTGTGTGTGTTTGCGCGTGTGTGTGTTTGCGTGCGTGTGTGTGTGCCCCGGCGCGCTCTAAAACTGACAAGCAAAGTACACTTTGAGCTTCGGTGCGTCCAAACGATCAAATACACACACAATATGTAAAAACGGCCGGCTTGGAGAGTATTCACTTAAACACAGTTTATGTCTTAAAGTGAACGAGAACAGTTGGGAGAAAATTGTGTGTGTCAATATTTTGTCTTAGTGACAGACTGCTTAATCAATGTTAATCAAAGAGAAAATCACCCACAGCTCTTATTCTGAATAAATTTATAGCTTTAATAAGCATTAATCTATCAATATATACAGTGAAAACTATGCAGTGTTCATTTACATTTGATCACTTTTAGATTTATTTAGTAGCTATTACTTACCTGAACATTAATGTTAGTAGACCGTCATGGAAAAATGAAAGCACTGTTTTTTTTCATTTCATTTGTACATTTGTTTTATGGTATGACAAATGGTATATTTGTCAGTTTATTTAACTTTGTTTCTTTGTTCATGTTCTTACTGTATCTTATCTTATGTATATAAAACATAAAAAAATGCCTGCACACTGGTGCATTTACAAATTTATGTTTTATATTTATTTAACATTTCAGAATATAAAGCAATGTTAATTAAGCTGCTAATCTATGATATAAATATATATATATTTCATTCATATATGTGTATGTATGTATGTATGAATGAATAACAAAAAGTATCGATAAGAATACCGTTAAAGTACCGGATCGATAAGCCGTATCGATAAGAGTAGTAATACCGTTAAAACCTTAACGATACCCATTCCTACATTTCACCCATTGAGCATGTTTGGGATGCTCTGGATCGGCGTATACGACCGCGTGTTCCAGTTCTTGCCAATATCCAGCAGTTTAGCACAGCCATTGAAGAGGAGTGGACCAACATTACACGGGCCACAATCAACAACCTGATCAACTCTATGCGAAAGAGATGATAAATGGTGGTCACACCAGATACTGACTGGTTTTCGGACCCCCTGGACCCCCCAATACAGTAAAACTGCACATTTTAGAGTGGCCTTTTATTGTGACCAGCCTAAGGCACACCTGTGCAATAATCATGCTGTCTAATCAGCATCTTGATATGCCACACCTCGAGGTGGATGGATTATCTCGGCAAAGGAGAAGTGCTCACTAACACAGATTTAGACAGATTTGTGAACAATATTTGAGAGAAATAGGCCTTTTGTGTACATAGAAAAAGTCTTAGATCTTTCAATTCAGCTCATGAAAAATGGGGGCAAAAACAAATGTGTTGCATTTATAATTTTGTTCAGTTTACATGGAGAATACTTAAAGGCTGGGAATTATAAAACTCTGAAAACTTAGAGGCCGACAGATCGTTTATAGTGCGAGTATAGCTGCCGACTGACTCAGCCCAAAGCAGGCCCAGAGAGACTTACATTAAACATAATAAGAAAATGATCCGAGAGCCCTTTATTCTCTATTGCCAACTCACAAACCGGGACACCTCAAGACAACACCAAATCCAGAGTGCTTGTGGGAGGAGCATGGTACTAGCAACGGCAAGGTCATGGGTTCAAGCATAGTGGTAGTAAGCTGAAGTAGAAGTCTCATTTGTTTTGGATAATAACGGGACATGCTCTAGAGGATGATGATTATCAGTGTCGATCCCCCTCTTTTTAAAATGCTGTCGTATTACTTATTAAGCTTGCCGCGATAGACGGTGTTGGCGGTTATACCGGTGTTAAGCCACAACACCGTTACATCACTTGCCCACCGTGGCACCGTCCCTCACCGTCGTTTAGATTTTTTTTATAGTAATGAAAATAATTTAGTTCAGTTAGAGGACACTACAATTAAAACTGAACGCTGCTGCTCAATGCAGCGCACCAAACGAACGACAGCCGTGCATCACAGCAGTCTAGGTCTGCTTAGCCGCGGCTGTCCCGACCAGATTTCTTGCGTCACGGGATTAATTTCCCGAATACAACGCGGTAACGATTGGTAAATCTAGTGCAATTTGAACGGGAGCAGGCGGTCTAACAATATCCCGTTCCCGACGTCCTTTCAGAACGGCATATCTGCGCTTTATTCTTATCGAGCACCATACGGTACAGCCTACACTCGGACCATTATGCGCGCGCTGAACGCATGAACCAGTACTTCGTTTTATTTGCGGGGTCTGAGCACAGCATGTGTAACAATGCTCAGAACAGGCTAGCAGATATAATATACGGCTCTCAAACAGAACAGACAGGTTGTGATGAGTGACAGCAGAATAAGGATGGAGCATCCTTTTCCTTTAAGGATTTCCTTTTTTTGTATTATGCTTATCCTATCATTTTAAATGACAGACTGTGTCAAATTTATTTATTTTTCTCTGCTGCACTTCTCACTGTTAACAGCAAGATGTTAAATGAATTGAGTATTTTGACAAGACTAATAAAATAGCCTTTTTTTCCTATTGTGTTGTAGGCTGAATGTTAGCCTTAATGAATTTTATCTTGACAAGACGAATAAAAATAAGGATTACAATTTTTTTATAACTTTTTTTTCTCTCTGTGAGACTTTATTCTGTGTTGGCAGTAAAATGTTATTGACATTTTTCTGTCAATAAATTCAAGACTCTTGACAAGACGAATAAAATAAATAAAATTTTGTGCAGACTAATCTTTTATTCGTCGGCCTATCTCTGTCTTTCAGCAGAAATGTGAATAAACAGTGAATATATCGCGGGTGGGTGCGGAATAAAACCTTGTGGGAGCGGGACTAAAAAAAACAGTCCAGCGCAGATCTCTACATCACAGATCAGATTTCATTTATCACGTAAAGAGGGATGACTGACAAGAAGAGTGAGGTGAGACAGACAAGACGATGGCTGAAGAGTTTAAAAACAAAAAGCGCCAATTTTAAGCCTGTTGACTTCTGAGTCTGACATTAATCTTAGTCAGGGGTGCCAACACTTTTTTGTGTGGATCTACTTTTCAAATGAGAAACTCACTGAGATCTACCAAGTGAAAAGTAAATAAATGATAAAATACATATTAAATAAATAATTAAAAAGACTTGTTGGGATGTATCTTTATATTGCATTAATTTAATAATACAAAACACAATATTTTGTAATATTATTATTCACTATTGACGACGCCAAGCTGTTTGGTGCGTCTGATGCCCGTGTGCACATAAACACCACTGATCCTCACAAAATTCTCCAACACACGCGAGCACCCGTTATAAAACACTCGCTGTATTCAACTACGTGAATATACTGAGCTGTATTCAAGCAGAAATATGAGTGAGCCGAGAGCGCACATACACAGTTCGTTTGCGCATCATTTATAACGGACATAACGCACGATCATGTCACTGTAATCAGCTTTGCCTTGATTCCAATAGTCGCCCATCAAAACTTGTGTCTACTAGTGTGACACTGGCTTCTTTTATCCAGCGAAAGCAGTAGTTTGCGTATCATGATAAGGCATCTGTTTTGAGCCACCGTTCAGTCTGTATTACACACAATGAGAAACGTTTTGCTGCTCCGAAACACAGAATACGCAGAGAGGTGGAGCTGTTATTTATTTATAGGCTATATATTTTTTACATTACTTAACATGCGAGTCATAATATTAGTGGATATATTATATTGTAGTTTTATCTCTCGCCTCCCTGGTTGAGAACCAGTGCCACGGACCTAAAGTGCGATCTTCCAGCATCGCCTTCGCGATCGATCTATTGGGCATCCCTCATCTAAGTGATAATGTTTTAAAAAAACATTCGTTTCTCATTTATTTGGTTCCAGAGTATTTGCTGATTTTTATTTAAACAGTGTGATTTTTTCCCATTATTTTACATCAAGGTGTATGCCGTCCCTGCGAACTTTCTTATTCATTTTTGCTAATAAACATTCTTCGTTTAATAATTGTTTGTTCCTCATTCTTAACTGATTTTTAGTTTTGTATATTTAAACTTTGTGTACGTTATTTGTATTTTATATTAGGCATATGGCATGGTGTATTTTTATTTGTTTTGTTAATAAAAATTTGATGTTCTACGTTGTATTTTGTTGTTGCTTGAATTTAATTTCTTCAAAGTTAACGTAAAATGCGCACGGTGCTTTTATAAGCTATTTAAGCAAAGGAAAGTTAGAGAAAGAGGGAAAACTAAAATTAACTAAAAACAAACAACTGCTTGATGCCGAATTGCCGCTGATATGAAAGTCAAAGTAAAATGCGCACAGCGCTTGTATTTAAAAACAAAGGAAAGCGAGGAAAAGAGGGAAAACTCAAACGACCCCCACACCACCACGGTGTTACTGGTATAACCGGTGTGACAACACGTCGATTAACCGGTGGGAAAATTTCCTCACCGTCACAACCCTATTACTTATTTCCAGTGTTATATCCAACTCAAGGAAGTAACAACAAAAAGGGTCTGAAATCCAAAAGTACGCTATATTAAAGCATACAATACTTATTTAAGTCCAGGGGGTTAAATGATAAAGATAATAAATGAACAACAATAAAGAACCAAACAATTAACAAAATGAAAGTCTTATCTTCTCAGCTCAACTGCAGAACAAGGAAGAAAGCTCTCCTTCCAACAAAGGCCAGCCACCTTAAATACAGTCCCGAGTTGGTAACAGGTGTAGATCCTTATCTGGTAACCTATAAAACAAGAACGAATGACAATAGGAAAAACATAAAAGTAAAACAAAACCATAACACTAGTAAACAGGTGAAACTTCCCTGGGAGCTGGAACAACCAAAACACAGAAACTCCCTCTGTACTGTATGTGTGAACGCTGTACTGGCATGGTGCAGTTTCCTGAGAAATGCCGATTATGTGGACATACCTAGTTTATCAGTATGTGTTTCCTGGGAATCGAACTTATGACCTTGGGGTTTTTAGGGTTGTGATCTACATCACCAAAGCTTTGGCAGGAGTATAAGCAATGGTCTTAAACTGCAGTATAATATGCTAGAACTGGTATCAAACGATACGTCTCAGACACCTAATCATGGCGTGAGGACTATAGCAGCACTTAGATATTTGGCCACTGGCCTGAACTAGCATTACTCACACTTCAGACATAGTATGGAAACTGTATAATATATAATTATAATCAATGGATTGAAGAATTACACTTAGAATTTGTGCACCAACAAATTCTAAGTGTAAGTGTAATTCTTCAATCCATTGATTATAATTATATATATTTTCCTAACAGTTTTCTTCAGATATATTGTTTTTTATCCATTATGGAAAGCATACTATAATTTCACACAAAGTTTTTGCACCCCATGTTTCAGTTCACTGCAATTTCTATATCTGAAATGAACACTAGAGCCAGTAAAAGACAAACAACGTTTATTCCTTCTCAAACAAATTATGATTACTGGGCAAATTATTAATCTTACTACTGCACAGTTGAAACATGTGCTCAAATAGTGCATAAACTAGTGCATTTTGATATTTGCATCACATAACCAGCTCCATATGTATGACTTTTCTGACGTTGTTAACTTGCTCATTAGCTCACATAGTACAGCATTAATAGTGACGTGAAGCACTCATTTATGAGTCAAATCACCATCAAATATGAGTCAAGAGCTCAAAGACTTGTCGAAGCAAAAAATAAAACAGCATGGTTGTTCAATGAGTTTGTATTTATTTCATGCATGCTTTTGTTAACACTATCGTTAGGTTTAGTGTATTGTAGGTGGCACGTTATTTTCAAATGAACATGAATCTGGCAACATTCTTGACATTGGTTGTTTTATCCAAAACATGATGAATGTGAGTCATGTTGTGAATAAAACTGAATGTGCCTGTGTCACTTTCAAAGTGTCATGAAACGTAAGAAGCAAGGTAATGTCATTTTGGCGGAAATGTCACCACAAGCATGTATTTACAATGAGCTTCAGATGAAAAAAATGCCATGTGCATGTATATATATGTCGTAAACCCTATAGTCTATATTGTACAGCAGTCAGAAATCATCTTTTTTCTGTTAAATGTAGTTATATCCTTTTCATAACAAATATATTAATTGCAATATTCTTTTATTTTGCTTGCAAACCACAGCTTTCCACACCAAGAGTACAGTCTATGATCTCAGTGTCAGATTGCAGTTCTTGTATGCATTGTAAAGTTGTTTTTGGTAAGCTATGAGATCCAGCGGTGGGGTCAAACATACCGGTGAGAATATTTCAGGAGTATTATATTAACTAATGCATTTAATACAAAGAGAAGCAAAATCAGGATAAATGGCAATGTTACTGATAATGGAAATGTCATTATCATTGCTAATGCTCATGTTTTTAAGCACATAAATGGCTGCAGAGAGATTCTGTATCTCCACAAATACATTTAAAGATGATATCTATCAAAAATGAAAAATATTTTATTCTAACCAACCTCTCTAACTTAAAAAAATAGTGTTTAGCAGAGCATCTGAGCAGTTTCCGCAGTTTACAAACCACATTTCTGAGACCCTATAAATGAATCTACAGCGTTCCACCGTGATAAATGTGTGATTAACTGAGAGCATTTCATCACTATCACATCGATGTGTGAGTAATCTAGGTTTAAAATTGGGTAAATCTTTCATTGTGTCCCAGTGTCTTCTGCACATTCGTTTCTTCAGGCCGTGTCCTGGACTAATGATGATGACATTAACATCTGCTTTTGAGCTCTTTGGCTCAGCTGAAGTTTATTTGAACCTGGGTTTGAGGGCAGAGAGGCTTCCAAGTGTTGAAATATTACAGCATTTTGGCACACACCTCCAATAAAGACGAGGATATTTTATTTAAATACTTCATTATTCTTGGCAAAATCCCATTTGGTCAAGTGTCCTTGTTCATGACATATATTTCAGATTTCATGTTGAAGCGCCTCTAAGACTGGACATCAACAGGCACTGATGAGACTGTATATACAGACATAGATGATGCCTTCAATTCTGTGTTAGTTCATCTAAAAAAAACTATCAAAATCTGCCATCATTTACTCGTGACGTCATTCCAGACCCACATGACTTTGTTACTTATTTGAAACTCAAAAGAAAGAGATTTAGCAGAATAGTCACAGCTCTTTTCACTAGCATGAAAACATACAGTAAGCAACAAGCTACAGAAAAGACAAAAAGTGTGATAAAACTACTATAAAAGTGCCAATGAAACAAAAGTACTCCATATGATTTGTACACCATAGTTCAAGTCTTTTGAAGCTATACAATAGTTTTCTGTGAGGAACGGACCCAAATGTAAGTCATCATTCAAAGAAAGCCCCTCCGTCTAGATCAGCAAGAATTATTACAATTTTCTGTGAATTATTCCTTTAAACTTTTAGAAGTCTACATTCTTTTTTCTCTCTCTCAAATTCCATATACAGTGATATTATGTTGCTACTGGTCTGCAGCATGCTGCAATGTAGAGGAACTGACTGAAGCAGACTTGTTCCTGCAAGACTTGGGCAAATGAAGTGTAATTTGGCCACAGAAACCTTAATCATGTCAGGTTACAATTCATCCTGCCCTGCTCAATTACTGCCTGCAAAGAAACATACAGAGAATGCAGTGATCCAATATGAAAAGCTGCTTTTTCTATGAAGCCTAGATTTAACATTATTATTGGTCTGGTATCTAAGACATCTATAATGTCAGAGCATCTGGCGAAATCCAGTGAAATATGTAATTTCTGCACCACTAGTCTCACTACACAAAAAAAACAGAGAGTTCTGGTTGAGACCCAACCATTGGTTGAGCTAATGTTGCGATAAGCCATGGAGCTGCAATGTTTTGGTACAAATTGATACAAAAATATTAGACTCCTGAATGCCAGTCACAGTCAAGTACTGTATTGCAAAGAGCTGTGTAATATGGTTATTTATCGTGGTCAAACACATTGCAGCTATTGCTTTATTTCTACAACAACTTATGCACTAATAATGAAAAAAAAAAACACTGTGAAATAGTAGGAAGTGGACGGGTTTGTAGTCATATTTTATATTTCAGTTGGCAAATCTTTCACTTCCTCTGATGATTTGTTTTTGCAGACTGTGACTCCAGCCTTTCTACACCATCACTTTGGGACCAATCCATCTTCAGATACTTTCACTCACACACTAAGTACATGCAACTCAACTCCACAGCCCCGGAGTTCAGATTTCTTCATAAAACACACGTCCACCAGCAGTCAGATGGAAAAAGTGTAAGAAATGTATCAAATGGCAATGCAGTGGCTACTATTGTCAAAGTGAGTTTTGCATTGGCATCCTTTACATTTTTGACCACTACAAGGTCAGAAATAATCATGCAGCTCATTGCTAGAAGATGCATGACGAATGAAAACAATATTTGTTCTAAAATCGGCTCAATATATCATGATTGATACTTTCAGACCAGATGGAACCACATTCTGAAGCTAAAATAAAGGGAGCCTGCACAATCAAACACAATTTTCAGTGAAATCTGTCAACTCTGACTGAGCAAAATCTGTAGACTGGCTCTGACTTTTGTCTACTCCAAACTGCAAGCTGCAGCAAAAATCTGGGCAAAAGTCACGTTTTCAGCAGTGTGAAGCTGTTACAGGAATTGTATTTGAGAAGCAAAATTGTGTTTCATTCTTGATTTTGATTCCAAGTTTGGTTATTTAAATTACAAGAACAAATTCTCAACCCCAAGTGAACAAAGCTCTTCTGCCAGAAATAATGTCTAAACAATTAAATGTCTTGAAATGTTCAGTCTAGTGCTCTTTTTATTCGGTCTGGAGTTAGATCACTCACTTCCTATTTTTCTTTCATTTTACTGTTAAAACTTGCCAAAGCAACAGTTCTTAAACAGCCCAATACGCACACTTATTAAGGAGAATTTATTTTCCTTGGATCTGCTGAGAGTCGGCGTGTTGGCCGGGTCTTTTGGACATAATTGGATACAGCACTGATTTGCAGAAACTCAATATCTGTCACCGCTCGGCTTGTCAGCGGATGAAGCTATCCATGTGACAGGTGTGTTTGAGTATGTTCATAGGACGTCCATCAGGACGGTAGCTTACGTACACCTATCACAGTGAGCGGACCGCGGGATGCATTGCAAGGACGAGCAAGATCCTGCACCGCTGCCACTGTAATAATAGCCACTCTGTGTCAGTGAGGCCGTGCAAAAACAAATTAGCCAGATGATTAATGAATGAGACGAACAGTTCACAGACTGTCTGCAGAGATGGGACTCCCAGTCAGAAACCGCGGCTGCCCTCAGAGCTGACATGAACCGGCCCCGTGTAAACACTGCTCTCTCAGGGCCCCCATCAATCTGACACAGTCGCCCGTACGACTCCTGCTATCTGTGTGTCCTCTAAAGCCGCAGTCGTGCCTCTCATAATACCAGCACAAGATATAGTAGCGTCCATTCATGCTTTATACATCAGATATGTGACACTGCCTGACTGCTTCTAATGTGAGTCTACTGATCCTCAACCAACTGGAGCTCAGAACAGAAAATCATAAAAGGATAAACCCTGCATTTCAAATACTTCATGTTGCCTCTCACCTTCTTTTTTTTTAAACACTGGAATCATATGGTGAAGTTCAATTCAGCTCGGGTTACATTGCAAAAAAAGGTTTTCGTATTTTTTTCATTACAAGGTATCTGATTCAACATTCTTGAATCAAGATACATTTGCTTGAGACGGAAAAAATACTTAAGATATTAAGTTTTGTTTTCTCATTTAAAAAAAAAAAAAAAATTAAGTGAGTTTTTGCTTAAATTGTGAAAAAATATCTGCCAACGTGGCAACCCAGCTAACAGAATTTTGTTATAAGATCATTCTCCAAATATTCAGTGTTGGTTCTGGGAACATAAAAAATGTCCAGTTTTCTTAAAGTTAGAGGATTTTTTTAAAAGGTATGATGTTCCTCAAACGTTCTTTCAACTTAATTTTGATTTAAAAATGAACATTCCATGAATGTTGATTTGTAACATTCCAAGAACATAAAACTATTCAGTTTCCTTAATGTTAGTAGAATGTTATTTAAAGGTTAGTATGATGATCCTGAAACATTCTTTCAATCATTCTAACACCTGCTGTGAACAAGCACAGAAAGAAAGAGAAATAAAAATACAAACTACAACTTTCTTCAGCCACAGCCTTAGATTACCTAAAATAATATCTCAAGATCTGATTAAACAACCCAACAAACAGCATTACCAGCTTCACTTACAGTATTACTAAGCAGATTGACTTTATTTATGTCACACGTCTACACAAGTTCTTATTGAGAATTAACAGAGGATTTAGATGTTGATGTCTTATTGAACATGTTTCATTTGAGGTCACCATCATGGGGATAAGTGTTTTCTTTAGTTGAATGACTGTTATTAAACTTAAATCAAAATTAAGTTGAAAGAAGATTTGAGGAACATCATACCTTTTAAAAACGTTCCTCTAATGTCAAGAAAACTGGACATATTTCATGTTTACCAGAACCAACACTGAATATTCGGAGAACGTTCTTCTAACAAAATTCTGGAAGAAAACTGATTAATTTCCACACTTGGAAGTGGCCCAGAAAGGAATTTAGTGTCTTGAGGAGTGCTCACTTGCTTTTGCAACAAATTCGAACACTTTTATTACTGTGAAGGACGTCTGAAGGATAAGAAGGAAACTACTCAGTCAAGGCCATTCAGAGGGCACACAGAAAACATACAGTGTTGCAATCAGCCATTTTTATAAAACTGACCTGGAGTTAAACCTGTCTTGTATGGTTGTTGTGAATGTATTCTGAATACTTTCAGACTTTTGTACTTTCTGGTGGTTTAATGCCACAATACCATGTCTTCAGTTTCACAGCGGTCCACATCTATAAATGACATGGTTCTCTGGAATACCTGATTTAAATCATTTGACTGTCCACATAGTACTGTTGTAAAAGTATGTATCTTTTCTATCATTGCATTGATGGTGTGCTCCACTGTTTGTATCATCATAGTTGCTTTTAAACCCATGAAACATGCTTATATTTCCCCCCCCTCTAGCTGGAGCCATGAGCGTACACACTGTAGTCAGCCTGGTTCATAACATGACTGCTAATGATCCCGCTCAGCCTAGCTGCTCACATTAACTGCACTCATCCATGAGTATTTGGACAGATCTCCTCACGGGGCCAGAGCACACATTACTCCGATGATAATTTGTGGTTTTTGTGAATGTTCAACAGTCCACATTGAAGCGTGGTGAGCTCCTGCAGTGCTCATTCCTCTAAAAACATACAGGAAATATTTGAACTCTCCTTCCCCACATTTACTTTGGCTCTCTTTAGACAACATTTCTTTTCTGAGTGTGTTATGTATACTCACTTGGAAACATAGGAGGAAGAAAAATAGCCTCTAAGTTTAACAGTATTAACTACTATCACTGAAACATCAGCTACAGCATTTCAACACCATTTATTGAATTTGGTTGGGATTATTAAATTGTGATATTAAACTGGATTTCAACAAATATTTTGGTTACACTTTATTTTAAGGATGCCCTTGTTATACTGTAATTATACATTTAAGTTATGTACTTACTATATGGATAGGGTTAGGAGGGTTTGGTTTAGGGTTACGTCTATGTAATTATGCATAATTTATTGTTATTATAATAGTAAGTACATGTAACATGTGTAACAAGGACACTTTAAAATAAAGTGTTACCCTCTTTATTCTGTGTAACAAAGTGTCAATGTTCAAAGATGATGAAAATATTGTGAGTTTAAACAGATACAAATAAAATGTGCTGAGTTTCTGTAAGAGAAAGTGTTGAAGGTGATGCTTTTTAGTAGATAATGACTTAATTTTCGGTCTGTTCTTCATTCAGAATTGTAGTATGGCTTCAAAAAAAGTTTTGAACGATTTCTTGGAAATTCTTGTAGAACCAAAGATTAAATAAAAATTATAAGATTTGCTCGTTGGTTTCTTGTTGCATCTGAAATTGGTTGTTTGTCATGTATCTTAATGCATTATACTTTTGGAAGGTGATACTTATTGGAGAAGTATTATAACTGTGGATATGCATTACATCATATCATACAATGCATTACAGGGTATTACAAAGCAAGTAATGCGTTTGGATATTTACTTCACAGATGTTCTTCATGTGAACCTAACTATGCATCAGTTCACTTCTGTCGTGCTTCAGGGTTAAGAGATGTCACTTTCGCCACCATTTTATCAGTCAGTGTGCTGCACCTTTAAGCTATTTCTTTGTGCACACAGACAGAAAATATTTTGCATGGAACAGCTGATACAATAAGCTTGTGAATAAAAATAGAACATAGATACATAGTAGTCAGCCAGTCCCATCTGATTCTTCATGCCAGACATTTTGGGGCAGGTTACACCAGGTATATCAACACTTTCAGACCACAGCATCACTGAGAATAGCAGGGTCAAAGCTGAAGGTCAGGCTCTTTTTATCTGAGTGTGTTTTAGCGTTAGACAGCAGTGTGAGTAAGAGTGAGGCGGCACAGGATGCGTTGGCCAGGATCAGGGGCCAGACTAGCGCCCTGGTGCGAGTTTTCAAGCCACCGGTGGAGAATTTCCATTCCCATAGTGTAGAGGTGATGTCAAAGCACACCGTCCCGCTGATGTCTGCCTACTGAGAGACGTCCAGTAGACGGACACCCTCTAGAGTGCACACTGTGAAGTGCACTCAGCTCATCCGCAAATGTGCTCGAAATGACTCCTTCTGAATGCACAATATTACCCAGTGGAAGCCACAGAATTAGCAAGTGGGTTTTCATTACATAGCACATAAATTTAGCAAATCAATGAAAAATGGAAAAACTAAGATATATATATTTAGTGCACCTGAATGCATTACAGTGAAACATCCTTATTGTCAGGATTACGCATGTAACCCCTCACAGTTGGATTTTCTCATCTCAACACATGTAATCATGTTCTCAGTTTTCCCATTTGTGAGTGTTTTTAACTGTGTTTTATTTATTTTTTCATTCCTTTTTTACTGTGTATTTAGCAAATCTGAAGAGACTGCTTTGTTTTGTGGGAGAAGTTTTATATTATCCATGCCTGTGTATTTATTATCTATTGTTGGTGGTGTAATGCAGGGCAAGGCTTTTTGTCTAGTCTGCGTATGGTGAATTAAAGTACTGTAAACACCGTAAGCAACATACTTCAAAATTGCAAATGTGAAGATTGATACTGATTGATACTCCCTGGGCGAGCGGGGTGACTACAGAAGGGTGTCTCCAGACTGCGGCTCTGCTCCGGGGGGGTTTGTCCATGTGAAGGGCTGCAGGTTTTTACTGAGCTGCGGTGGAGGCCGGCTCCTGTTGGTAATGAAGGCCACTGGGGCCGTGAGGGGTGTGGGGCTTTGGATAACTTACTCTTTTGTGTACATAGAGAGGCACTGTGTGGGTGTTTCTTCAACTATGGGCACTTTTGGCCCTCTGGACTAAAAGATCTCTCTTTAAAAACACTTTTCAGACTCTCGTTAGTTTATTTAATTTGTCTACTAACAAAGTTCAACAGTGAACATACATTAATCATATGATTTTGTCAGTTTTGTCATTTATTTTAATGCCACCACAATGCCATTCTCACATTAAAAACACAGTTTTATTGGAAATAAGTGCCTTTATCTACATTTTTGCAAAACTATACAGTACCTATACATAAAATTCACTGCGGTTTCCAGCTGAAATTAACACTTTTAGCATTAAAAGCAGACAACTTTTTTCCTTTTCACACAAATTATGACCAAGTGGGTTTATTAATTGATTAATAAAGACTTATTCTTGCACAGTTCCTTGCACAACACTATGTTATGACTTCAGAACACTTTCATCACAGTGCATGGTTTGTAAACTGTAGTGAAAATGTGTAACTATAGTGGATGACATTTACATCACATAACCAGCTCCATATGTTCAGCTTTTCTGACAGTAAATGTGCTTAGTAGCGCACCCGGTACAGCATTACTAGCTATGTGAAGTGCTCAAGTACGAGTTCTGTGAAACACTATTTACAATAAAAGAGCTCAAAGACTTGTAGAAGCAAGCTAAAATGTGCTTTTGTTAAGTATCGGTTAGGTTTAGGGTAGAGTTAAGATGGTACATTATTTTTAAACACAAATGCAGATAAAACTGCAACTTTAAGTACCTGATGAAATACCTTTTATTTAATTACTCAGTTTGGTGTATTATCCAATATTGGCATGTATTTAAATATAATAGTGTCAATATACAATATACAATATGGAGTCTATCCCAGCATCTCTGGACAAAAGCAGGAAAACCCTCTGGATGCATGGCCAGTTCATCACGGGATGACACACAATAACTCTTACTAGTCATACCAACCACCCCTAAAAATCTCATGTATGGCACATCAATTGTTCCTGATTACAAAAAATAAATGTCATAGAATAAAGCTTAGCTTAAATTTAGTACATTGTATGCAAAGGTAAATATGCAGGACATTTCTGGTAAAGCATGGCTTAACTCATTTCAGTAGATTTCATCTCATCTAACTCATCTCTTTTTTTAAGTCAGGATGGGAGTATATGAGCACATCTGTTGTAAATGATTTAACATAAGAGATGCTAGTGCTGAAAAGCAATGAGCTATGAAGCGTTGCCTTGTCTGCTTTTAGATCTCATCATTCAATTCAGATATGGAAAGCAAAACTGACTTCCGTATCCTAATTCACTCTGCCAGTGAATTACCATGTGCTAAATTATGACGATGATATGAAAAGCTGCTGTAAGATTTCCTAAGAGTCTTGGAAAATCCTTAAATTAGTTTTTTTCTATGCCTGTTGCAAATGTATTTCAATGGTCACTTAAGCTTTTTGGCCCTTCAAAAGCTCTGATGTGTGCCAGTCTGAGCTTTGCTTATTTGAGCTAATCTTAGCTAAGTAAATTATATGACCTTAAAATATATGCACTGCTTTTTACAATTTTAGAATGACTATTAAATGTTTTAGAATAAATTAATAGTTTATTCCATAGGATGCATTAAATTGATCGGAAATTACGGGAAAGACTTACAACAACAGATGTTCAGGTCTTCGTGCATTTATTTAGCAGTTCAGCTTAAGGTTCATCACATGCTTTTTTTTTTGTTCTTTATTAGTTTTTTTATGAGTTCTTGAGGAGTTATATATAAATATAACATTAAAAACAATCCGACAGTCAAAAGAGTGAGAATGATCAGAAATATCTGTAAGCTATGCACAGGTTTTTGGTGGCCATAAAGAAGCCTCATGGTTGTCTCTAGCAGTGACCGTGATGTGGCCGCTGTTAATGTAGCTCAACCTCCCTCTTCCCCAGCTCCCGTTCAGCAAATAACTCCCTTTCTCTCTACCTCGGTCCCCCAAAAATCCCGCTACTGTAATGAATGTCCACTGAAAGTGAGCGTAGTGATGAACCCAAGTGCAGTTTATTTACAACGTGATATCCTAACATCCAAACAGACTCCAAACAAAGACAGAATTGACTTGACTTGACACAGACTTGACAAAGCATGAACGGACTAGACTCACCAACAGCAGGTAACAACATTAATACACGACCCGGAACAAGACAATGACATGGCTACTTATACAAACACAGTGGGTCACATGACATGAACAAACCAATGAGAACATGACACAATGAACAAGGGAACCAATAGCAAAGAGACATGAGGGCAAGGGAAACAAGACACAAATGAGAACCATGACTAAATTCAAGATAAAAGACATGAAAACAAGAACATGGAACAGAACCAAAAACAGACCTTACAGCTACGGGTGCTAGTGAAATACTGGACCTGAATTTTCAGTTACACTTGATTTTCCAGTATGTGTAATTACAGTGTACTTACCCCAGAAAGTACTGGTAGTATGAAGTAACTGCATGGGTTAAGGTTAGGTTTAGGGGTAGGTTCAGGGTCAGTACCTAGTTATTGTAATTACTCAAATAAGTACATAGTATGTACATGTGGAATAGGACTAAACAAATTTAATGCAACTGAATTTTCAATGCCATCTAATCGGTCATCCACCAATATGCCCTAGCTAATGCAAACAAGCATTTGAGTACACATCCCAGTCATTTAACGCTGGATGGTACTGTTTTTTGTACACTCTTGAAAGAGGTTTGATCTGTATATTGCATGGTTGTACCAATCAAGAGTGCAGTGTGTCCATTAAATTCACAATGATTGTCCTGAATGAAACAATGATTAATATAGTGCTAAGATGGCCTTTAGTAATGATTAGTAGCATCACTACAAGATATATCTATCTAAAAGTTTCATTGTGATTATATCATTGTAAAAACCCATCAACCACCATCCATTTCCCTCCTTTGATAGACAGCACACCCTTCCAGAAAGAGCCAGGTCTGATAATACCTCCTGAAAGAGCAATACATTTTAGTCTTCTTTTTGCTTAGTTATCTCAAAACTTAATTCAATTTAATCAGACATTAAACTGCTTTAGTAGCTTAGTTGCCTGTCTGCAAGGAATTTTTTTTAGGATGAACTACCGTACAGAAACGCTGTCTTATCACAGACTGGCTGGGGAACAAGGCAGCTGCTTTGTTTTGGATGGAGTATATTATAGTTATGTATGTAATGTAATGAGCCTCTTTTCCTCCCTGTACTAATTCAAACTGTCTTTAATTAAATAATATCTACAAAACCAAGAGTTAAGCAGCTAACAACCAAACAGAAACTGGGCTAATATCTCAATTCAGACTGACCAGTCAGGCCAGTTTGAGATTCATGAATGCATGTTCCAGCGCCTGGCATGCAAAGCACAGTCCATCTTTCAGAAAGAGACTCGGCGAAGCCAGCAGACATTCAAGAATTTTATATTTTAATGGAGTAGGTTAAAAGGTGTTGTTTTATTGCATATGTAATACAATCCTGTACAAACATAATGAAAGGTAAACTCTAATTTCCAAAGACTCCTTTAAAAGTAAAGGGAGAGTGACACATGCAATATTGATATCACAAGTACTATTTTTCCAGTGTAGAGAACAGCCGTTCCTACTTCCATGTTTAAAAATAACGTATGCCAGCAGTCGGCTTGTTATTCTTGGAAGCTGTGACACAGATTCTCTTATCAAAGCTTGCCTTGCACTGACATTTAGTTCTGTTGATGTTGGCACATCTGGGTTTGGATTAAAGCGTAGTGTTGCCTTGGGTCTACCTCAAATACTAATACAAATGTACTTCATTTATTTATCGTGCCTTTTTGCGTGTATTCTGTTTTATTTCCAGATCTAAAAACAAGTGAAGAAGCAGCAGAAACAAGCAAACGAAGTATTGCTTACACATTGTGAAATTGCACACACAAAAAAAAATTGGTGTTGGCAAGCAACTTTTCCACAAAAACAAATGCTGGCGGTGAAAGAGTTAATCGGACAAATTATTGAACAAAGACATGTGGGGAGGATAAACACGCAACGACAGATAACCGAACACACAAAACATAATACAGACAAGAGAGCACACAAGTATAAACATCACAAAGTAAAAATATCCTGACAGATATTGAATGGAGTGCCACAAGGCTCTGTCTTAGGCCCACTGTTGATATTCATGATTCAACTTCTAACTGCTTATTCATTTCTTCATTATTCTTATTAGTATTGATATATTACAACCAATACCCATAAAAACACTAAATGTGTACATAGATGATTGCATTGTGGTACCACACAAGCATCCACCCTGCTGTCGTTTTTAGCACTCTGTTTTCCCCATGTTCTGAATGTGTCTACTGTGAATACAGAAGAATTATAAAATGTTGACATCTTACAGGTTGGCAAGAATTGAAATCTGCTTGGTGGTGGCATGTTCCTGCCAAACTCTAAGCTAGTCAGTCACCACAGGAAATATTTCGGTTCTTACTCCTAGACCTTTCCGATAGTAAAAGAAATGTGTTTATATATTGGTGGTCACTGTGTAAGTAAGCGTCTGTCAGATGTTGAAATTAAGACTTGTGTAAGTCTGATTAAAAGTGGTTTAGAGGTCTGCCCAGAGCAGTCTGTTCCACACACTTCGTTGTAAATCTCTGGTAGGGAGATACCATGGTGGCATTCATCTCTATCCGTACCACACACCTTTCAATACCTAATCCTGTCTGAGAGAGTCACTCTCATTTTTTCCAGTCACTTCAAATTAACCGGTGTAAGGGATGAAGTATGATTTATATGTTTATAGTGCCTACTCTAAGAGAACCACATTGAGATGAATTACATGATAAGCCTGGTAAAAAGACACAATTTAATCAAGCTATAAGATGACAAATCCTATACTGCATATGCAATAAAACACTGGGGAAATGTATAGTGAGGTTGATTCACTGAATAAGGAGGACTCGGTGGACTACTTAAGCCCGTTGGGCAGTAAAGGAACAGTGGCACTCAGTGTGGTTAAGTGCTTATTTACCAGACCACACCACCAAGAGCAGCCCTGTGTGGTCTGACAGAGGAGATATGAATGTACAGTTCTTGGATGGACAGAGTGCCTCTAATGGACTTTTGGGATCATGAGTCTACTCAGCCTGCTATGACAAGAGACCTGTCTACAGATTGTCCGTTTTCAGATGTGAGTCGGTTCTCTGTACTCCTATATTTCACTTGTACTCCTCAAATGAGTCTGAATACATTTGTTCTAAACACCAGAACAGAATTGAAAGGCTTTATCATTTTTATGTATAATGTAAAATACCTGTTTTTTCTTTTTCAAAGGTTGCAGGTTTGATCATTACCAATGGGTGAACCATACACTACAGAGTGGCTCAAGAAACCTCAAGGCCTAGATTGCGTTAAATAGTCTCTCACTTTGAAAAGTAAGTTTGACGGTCCAACAACCCTAGAAATGCCTGATCCCATGGGATCACAAGGCAAGATTTAATTTACTGCACACCGACTGCATAGATCCCGTTTTAAGAAGTGCCTCTTAGCAAGCTTAAATGACAAACAATCTCTGATGTTGGAGTGCAGGAATAATTGGTAGTCGAGCTAGTTAGTCATGCTTCCACTCTAAGAAAGCACAACTGGAAAATTATTCATTTAAAGAAAGCAGAACAATTAGGTCTTGTTTCAGTGTATGTATTATTTTAAACGGTGTATGTTTTTCACTTAATTTGCTCCAAGGGACCTTTTATTCATTAGTGCTTTGTATAATGGACACCAGTCCAGAGAAATAGCACCAAATTAATTCATTGCTTGACCCTGAAGGCTGAACAGGGGGTTTTCATCCCGCACCCTGGAGATTAATTTTGCTTAATATATTCTGACAGGAAAAGCCTACTAGTAGCTAGTGCAGCTTTTACAGGGGTCACAGGTATTCTCAACTGAACATACCCAATCTTTCAGTGGCCCGAGCACAGTAATTCTGTCAACACATAAGTTACAAGAAGTCCTGCCTCTACGGCCATAAATTGGTCCAGTTTCATTTTTAAACCAATTACAGGAGTAGATCAGTTTTGCAGCATTTTGCAAATGAGCTTGAAAATATCAAATTAATTTTCTTCCAGCTAGTAGTGGGCGATAAAGCAGTGAATACATTTTTTTTTCTATGAACTCTATGAGTCATAATACATAATAGTGAGGAAAAAAATTGAAAAAAGTCAGTTCAGGTTGTAAAATATTCTCACTTTAGATGACATATTAAAAAGACCACTGGTGGCACAGATACAATATTGCAAGACTTCATATCGTTCATGGTGGAACTGCATAAAAGACGCAAAAGTGTGACTGTTTAGCTTGGCCACACGTCTCACCACGGCCAATCAGACAACGAGGCATGGGTATATGAAGCTGGCATTCATGCACAACATTTCCTTATTCCTCAACCCTATGCTGGACTGTTGCCCAGAACCTGTTTGGAGCAAAACCAGCTGCATGTTCAGTGCATGCAGACTAACCATTTAGGTTGGCAAAGAGCTAAGTCCTTCTGACTGGAAATTCAGCACAGACAACATTGTACATGATTGAGAAGAATGGCTGCTCCAGGCTCGTGGTGTCCATCCAAAAACTGGACACATTTCATGAATAAAGGTCATGGTGGAAAACAGATTAATTGTTATCCACACAGAACGAGTACAGTCAGCCTGGGGGAATGAATAACTGATCCCTTTGCTCACATGGACATTCGCAAATGTGGCCTCTCCGTGATATCCAGCTATTGTTTCACTGTACTAAAACCCCCATTTTTTTATTGATTAAAGCAATGTTAATCATGACTTACAGCCCAGAGCACCTTATTGATTTTATAAAAGTGCATTACATAATGCAAATATTTAAAAAAAACACTCAGTTTATGAAGTAAAAGTGGAGCAGACCTGTCCCTGGCTTGTCATGAAGACAACATTACACAGAAAAATAAGGGTTTAAAATTGTACCTTTTGGGGTACAACAGCTTGTCGCTGGAGCAGTACCATTAAAAGGACACATTGGTACCTTTTTTACCCCTAATAGGTACATATTAGTACCTTAGGAGTAGTAATACGTACCCTTGAGGTACTAATATAGGTAAAAAAGGTACAAATATGTCCTTTTAAGGGTACTGCTCCAGCGACAAGCTGTTGTACCCCAAAAGGTACAATTTTACACCCTTATTTACCTGTATAGAATTCCTTGAATGAAATAATGCATTAAAGAAACCTGAATTACTCTGAATTCACTGCATACACAACCTAATTCTGGTTCTGGTAATCGAAGAGAGTAGTAATTGCGTCTTCAACACAGCACAAACATGTGAGTAAACATTGCAACTTGCGTAATTTCTTGAGAACAAAATTCCTGTTGAGCCTGAGGCACAGAATTATAAAAAAAACATTCATCATTTTAAATAAACAAACTACAGGCCATTATAGTGGCTGCTTGAATTTCTTGCAATAATTAGGCCCTTGGCAGACACGGTTTTAATGGGGAAAAACTAGGTGTTAAGAGGCCTTCAGGCTACGAGCGGTGACCTGCAGAGGTGGTGGTTTGCTGGAGCTGATAAACAAGTAAACGGCAAACATAACCCCAGACTTGCTGCTTTTAAGATGGATTTACACCAGCAGATTTCCAGGGCCACCATCAGCACTGACAGTTTAATGCATATGAAATGTTGACTGCTTTAAAAACAACCTTTGGGAAAGACTGCTGCTTATTGTTGTTTGCATGCACTGATTCTTTAATCAGCTCGCAGCATTGTGGGAACCGTTATTTTTAATAGCGTGTTAATGTCAGGCCGTCAGACCTGTGAAAGCCTGTGTGAAGCACATTAGTAACTGGAAAACACTGAGATCACCAGCACCAACGGTAGCTGCCGTAACAGACACCTCTGGAGTGACCGGGTTTCTTCCTCTCTGTGTGGCCACACAGCACAGGACAAAGTGTCATTTAATGTGGTCTCCACATGGCACCACAGAGCACTTTGGGTTTGCGTGTCTGGAAATTAGCCTACGAGGTGGCAACAGAACACCACCTCACTCTTTCACAGGTCAAAACTGAAGTATTTATGCCTTTGACGTTTAAGTCATTTATTGTGGAAATATCCTCTAGGCAGCAGATTTACTCTTTGCTAAATTTGTTTTACTGTGAGCTACGAAGTCAACAATAAGACATGAACTGATTCTATCAATTTAATAAAGATGTGTCCATAACTTGTTTCTTTTAATTGTTTTTCTCTTTAGAGGACAGTAATACTATCATTACCATGTTACTTTTTTTATTTTTTTTTATTAAAATTACTTTTTTGAGAATAATTATTTAGTTCAGTCACAAAACGATACATGGCAAAAGCTAATAGGTACTTGACATACAATCTGCCAGTTATGTTCTGCCTCTATATCTACGATTGAAGTTGTTTTCTGGAAAGTCAGTCTTAATGCAGACACCACTGGAAAAACGGACCAAAACCACAGCTGACTCATCCAGCACTGCACAGATATCTGTGCAATCAAATGCCCTCCTGAATGAGAATGCAAATTACCCATACAGTTCTTAACTTTGTTGTAGTTTGGGTTAAATTATTTAAATCCAAGCTTATTAAAGTTGTCACTCTACCTCAAAACAGTTGCAACAGTCATTTGTATGTGCTAAAAAGATACAAAGGCCAACATTTACGTCAAATATACTAACTGATTTTTTTTGAAATGTTTTTAAAGTCTGCATATGTATCTGTTCAATGTTTTTGTGACCTTTAATCATAATCATATGATTATTTTAATCATAATCATTATTTAATCATAATCATATCATGCTATAATCATGTCACAGTGGTGTCATATATGTGAACATTCTTCAATAACTATATTTTCCACAGAAGAGGAAAGTCTTATGGGTTTGAACTGATGTAAAGGTTAATACGTTTTTCATTTTTGTTAGATCTGTGCCTTTGACCTACACTGTGTGAATGTGTTGTTTCTGTTCTCTTTTTCTCTTCTACACTGGGCTACTGCAAAACTGCAATCTTATTTTGTTTGTGTTTGGTGACTCGATTTCTAAACCCTCCTTCAAGCTCTCAATCTGTGTTTGAGCTTCCCAACATTTCATTCCACACAGCCTGTCTCTTCACATCTCCCAGCCTGACGTGAAGCCTCGTGCTGCACTGACAATATTAATTACAGACTAATTAGAGCAAAGAAAACAGAGGTTCATATTCTTATTTTGACTGAAAAAGTAAGCTTATTAATCTGGGAGAGGGGCGAGGAGGCAGAGAGGAAGCGTAAGCTGAGAGTAATGAAACAGCACAGCTCCTCACAGTCCATGCTGCTGTTCTGGAGGAAGTCCTCGGTGACAGGAGACACATTCCTCCACTTGAGTTTGTGTGTTTTGGAGCCTGTCGGGTCTCGGCCATTGTTAGAGCGTGACCAGGCCACCGGAGTAGGATTTAATTATACAAACATCCAACCAAATGACGTGATTGACATGTAGAATTCTCCTAAATGCCTGATTCAAAGGTGCGGACCGGTAATTTGTTATGACAGGACTCACTCCAGGGTGTATCAATGTGGTGGCTATTTCTCATTTCCATGGAGGTCAAATATCTGCCTGTAAGGAAGCAAAAACCTGCTCGGTTTGGTTTCACACTCTAGAATTATGCAAATAAAGAAACCAAGCTTGGCGAGAAATGATTAGAAAGTGATTGGACCTTTTCACGTAATTGTATTCTCATAATTTATCTGTAATATTATTTCTAGAGGTTTCATTCCAGATGGAATCCAAATAGTCAATAGCTGTTTCCATTACCCTTCAAATTGCGAATTGAAAATGCGTCAATTTCACAAAAGCTCCCATATATCGCATATATGGTGTTTCAGGCAATTTAAAAAAGGAATATTTCTCAAAACTGCAATGGAAACGTTTTTTTTTCTCACATTTACAGGTCACATGGCATTTGTAAAAAGTCATATGATCATTCTTCAATGTACTATAAGCTCCAAGAAACACGTCATACGTAGCTACTCTCAAGTATAAGGGGCTTTCCCTGCCATTAATGCTTGGACTATTTACATGTCTGCGGCGCAGTGTGGCTCTGATAAGGCCACTGAAGCTGATTGCGGCCACTCTAGTCAAAATCCGTTGCCATGACTTACCGCGAGAGGAAAAAGTTACATTTTAGTCGCATAACATTGGTTAATGGAAATGCTGTAATTTCTTAACTATAAAAATATAAAATAATCACCAAAGTTTTGCACAAATCTGTAATGGAAACTAATGATTCTACATTGCCTAATGTAGAAGACCACATTTTATGGTGTATACAAAATAAAAACATTCTTATTATTGTAAAAAAAACAACAACATTTGGGTAATTGAACATACATTGTTAATTTAATGTTGTCACCTGACCTACATTTACCATGATAAGGGCTCAAACAGTGGCATGTAGATGAAGACAAGCATAGAAAGAAAAGGTGTATACCATTGAAAAATATTACTTAATATTATTGAATTTTAAATATTACCATCTGTTTTGTAGGATGCAATTCAGGAAGGAAATCAGAACTCTGATAATTAAAGCGTGACGAGGTGCTGAGTGCTCTGGCGTATTATTTTTATTTTTTTTGATGCAGAGAGTTAAAGAATAATCAAATGTGGACACCTGACTAAAAAGTGACAGATAAGCATTGCATTTTACCCAATCACAGTGGAGGAGAGTTGTGACTAAAAACACATCGACCAACCGTCATTGCTTGTACTATGACTGAACAACAAAGAAGGATAAGTTAATTTTGCTTGTCTCCAAGGAGTTATGTCTTCACCAGATGGAATTCATGGACTAGCACAAGAGTTACGAAAAATATTCCTTGGAGAAACATTTCATAAGCAATGTGTCTGCTACAGTACTTCTGCCGATATTCCGTATCATAGCAAAAACAGCGTCTCAACTGAAAAAAAGAAACAACGCTGTGCAACAGAAACACTCTCAAGCAGAGCGCCTGGCATTTTCAGCTGGCTCAAAATGCTTTGGTGGACACAGCCTTAAAGCGTATCAGAACGCCTCCCTCTCTGCTGCCAATCTGTGTTGTCAGGATGTTGTTTCCCTGCAGCTCTGGAGTAACTGGTCACATGGCACTTCAGCTCAGATGGTTGGCACAAAAAGCAAATATGTGACCCTGGACGACAAAATCAGTCATGTAGGAAATTTACAAAATATCTTCATGGAACATAATCTTTACTTAATGTCCTAATGATTTTTGGCATAAAAGAAAAATGTATAAATTTGACTCATTGTTGCTATTGCTACAAATATTCCCGTGCTACTTATGACTGCTTTTGTGCTCCAGGGTCACATATGACAGAATGCAGGTCGTGTACTACCACAGTTGCATGTGCCAGCCCAGCAGCTACCATTGCTAATGAATGGGAAGGCTAATGGTTAGCTTTATCCAAGTATTACAGACCTCATTGGGAAAACCAATCTGGCACAAGAGCTCAAAGCAGTGCTAGAGCCCCTTTTCCCCACGGAATAAGATAAAGATCCCAAGGGTGGAAGTGCTTGGTCTAACAGAAACAGACAAACTGCAGGGTGCTGAAAACAGTCTGAAGTTTGCCAGGATCTTTTTCTGAGCGCAGGAGCTGTTATCTAGCAACAGACCACAGTGAAACAGTACAGGAAATCTCTGATTGTTGACTTCTGGTACATTCACTGATGGAATGACAACTTCAAAAGGCACTATGAAAGAAAAACAGCGCTGTCTGCCTCTTCTTCATCTCAGGAGACCGGAAGGTACGTGGGTGTCCATTGACTGGACAAAATGCCTCTATTTGTTGTTGTTCTTTTTTTTTATCTCTCTTTGTCTTTTCAGATTTGGATACTCTGACTGAATGAGTGTCATTGTGGCTGGATACAGTCCTGATAATAGTTAAGCATAAACCTTTTCTTTCATAAACTTTTTCTTCATGGTACATATTTACAGTATAGGCCACAATTCAATTTAATTCAAGATTATTTGTATAGTGCTTTTTACGATAAAATCATTGCAAAGCAACTTCACAGGAAATAAATTTTCTAAAATAGATTTATATTATAGAAACTCAATATAATTAACTTATGGCAAAATTTGGTTAATTCAGAATAATCACTGATGGTTGGCTTCTTCTGAGGTCCTCCGAGGGGTTGTCATCGTCTCTTCTCAGGTGTTCGGTCATCTCAGATCATTTAAGTGTTGGATCCAGACTGAAGCTTGTGTAATTATGGGATGTTAATCCCGTGGCAGAAACAGAGAAACAAATAAAGACAATTAGCGTAGCTGTTGTTCCATCCAGGAATAACCCTGGATAAGAATATCTGTTCAACCCAAGCTAAAGCATAATACTGTGCATTTGATCAGATATACCTGCAATACAAGATTGTGAGATGCATTATATGTTAATTGAAGATGCAGGACAACCACCTAGCAGTGCATTACAATAGTCCAGTCTAGAGGTCATGAATGCATGAACTAACTTTTCTGCATCAGAAACAGTTAACATGTTCTGTAGCTTGGCAATGTTTCTAAGATGGAAGAATGCTGTTTTTGTAACATGGGAAATATGATTTTCAAAAGATAGGTTGCGGTCTAATATAACTGTAATTTTGACTGTAGAGGAAGGAACCGGACATCCGTCTAGTTGCAAATTGTAATCCAAGAGATTCTGTGTACTGTTTTTAGGTCCAATAAGTAATATCTCTTGTCTTTTCTGAATTTAATAGGAGAAAATTATTGGTCATCCAATCTTTTACATTTTTAACACACTCCGTTAGCTTAGTTTAGAAGTTTAATTTGGTGTTGTTGAGATATATAGTTGAGTGTCATCAGCATAACAATGGAAATGAATCCCGTATTTTCTAATAATATTACCAAGGGGCAACATGTATAATGAAAATAGCAGAGGACCTAGGACAGATCCTTGTGGTACTCCATACTTTACTGGTGATAATTGAGATGACTCCCCGTTTAAATAAACAAAGTGGTAGCGATCGGACAGGTAGGATCTAAACCATCTTAAAGCCTGCCCTTAAATACCTGTATAGTTTTGTAATCGGTCTATGAGTATGTCATGATCTAGTGTCGAACGCAGCACTAAGATCAAGTAAAACTAGCAACGAGATGCAGCCTTTGTCTGATGCAAGAAGTAAGTAATTTGTAATTTTAATAAGTGCAGTTTCTGTGCTATGACGGGGCCTAAAACCTGACTAAAATCTTCATAGATATAATCTTTTGCAAGAAGGAGCACAATTGAGCAGACACAACTTTTTCAAAAATGTTGCCATAAACGAAAGATTTTAAATGGGCCTGTAATTTGCCAATTCACAAGGATCTAGTTTTGGTTTCTTAATAAGAGGCTTAATAACTGCCAGCTTGAATGGTTTTGGACGTGACCTAAAGATAACGAGGAGTTAATAATATTGAGAAGCGGTTCTTCTGCTACAGGTAACAACTCTTTCAATAATTTAGTGGGTACAGGATCTAATAAACATGTTGTTGGTTTAGATGCAGAGATAAATTTATTTAGTTCATCCTGTCCTATAGTTGTAAAGCAATGCAGTTTTTCTTTGGGAGCGATGCATGAAGCTGAAGTACTAGACGCTGTGGAATCTACATTTGTTATTGTATTTCTGATGTTATCTATTTTTTCAGTAAAGAAATTCATAAAGTCATTACTGTTAAACTGTGAGGGAATATTTAGATCGGGTGACATCTGTTTATTTGTTAATCTAGCCACTGTGCTAAATAAAAACCTTGGATTGTTTAGATTATTTTCTATGAGTTTGCGGATATACTCGGTTCTTGCAGTTTTTAGAGCCTGTCTATAGCTGGACATACTGTTTTTCTAAAACAGAAATTCTAAAGACTTCCAAGTTAGTTTTTCTCCATTTGCGCTCAAGAATACGAGTTTCTTTCTTGAGAGAATGGGTATAACTGTTGTACCATGGCGCAGCACGTTTTTCTCTAACCTTTTTTAATTTGATGGGGGCAACAGTTTCTAATGAATTAGAGACGATAGTTCCCATGTTGCTAGTAATTTTGTCTAGTTCACAACAGAGCCTACATAATAATAATATAATTATGATATATATATATATATAATTAAGATCATGTAAAAAGTCAGAAACACCCATTTTTGCTCAGTTTTACACAAAATATGTCTAATAATAAATAATTCACTACTGAAAGTGATTTTGAAAGTACGGATTTGATCTAAATTCAAGTCAATTTTATTTGCATAACACTTTTCACAATACAGAGTGCTTAAAAGCAGTTTTAGAGAAAGTATTGACATAGTGAGCTCTTGTGTTAATTAATTTGTTATGACAATTTGGTGAATAGACAAGCCTAATTACATTTATCACTGCAATTAAGATTATTTTAATGATGAAGATTTGAGAATGTCAGCATATCTGAGACAGTGAAACTAGAACAGTAAAGTCTCTATATTCAGACTAAATGTCTCCACAGAGGTCCTACTTGCCAAAATCAATGCAGCGTAAATCGTGACATGAATACTATTAATTACATCCTGCAATCCTTGTATGTGTTGCATGCTTTACATGATATGAGAACTTCATTCAAAACAAAGCTCAGCAGACCTCTGTGATTGTTCCTGCAAGCTGAGCTTTCTGGGAACCCAGGCTTCACTGAAGTTTCAACATTTTGCATTAGCCTGTCCAGTGAAGCTGAGTCAGAGCTTCGTTGTAGCACACATAAGGGTATAGATTTAAGCATTTAGGGCATTTGAAATAGTATAGGTCATCTAAAGTGAAATTGGCCCTAAAAAGCACCCTTGGTATGATTTCTTTTCACTCGCATCTCAAGAAATCCCTAGTAATCAGCCTCATGTGTGGCTAACCTCACTTTATAGGGGCCCGTGATGACAGGCCTCAGCTGCTTTCTGGAAACGGTGGGCTCGGTCTCATGAAATAGAGACCTTTCAAAAAACTCAGAATGATGAGAAAACTAATAAGGGCTCTATAATGGACATGAAAGATCACTGGGTCAGCGTTGATTATACTTGCCTTGATATTACAAGATATTCAATATTCATTGGTGCATTCGAACTAAACTTATTTTTGGGGTCTCTAACTTACATTCCACCATAGTTACCAGTCCTGCAGAAGCTGGTTTTACTGTCTGTTGCATATGTTTGTAAAACATTCACCAACGAACCTTATCTTGGCCAGGAGCCCACACAAATCCACATGAACCCAGGAGAGCTATGAGACATACCATCCCAACTGCCATTTCACTAAAGAACCACAGGAACTCATCTTCCCCGGTGACCTGCCTCTCAGGCGCGACATAGAGGTCAAAACAAAGACCCTGCTGCCTTATCCAAACATGCAGAAAGCACTGCGCAGTTACGGCTGTCATTTAATCAGCGCCGTTATTCTTCTCTCATTCCTAAAAACATAAGGAGTTCTGGTCTTTCATGTTTATTTGTTGGATGGAAGGACAATGACAGAAACACAACCTCCACAGAAAATCAGGTTCCTCAAGAGAGGGAGATCAGAAAAGCGTGAGATGCTGCAAAACACATCTGGACTCCAGTCCCTCAGGGATGGATGTAGGATGGAATAGGTCTAGACGAAGATGAGGGTGGAGATGAGGAAACAGGGCCTCCAGGAACATGATACAGCATCCCACTCAGGAAAAGAGCCCAAGTTGGGCTAGATAACCCAGTGGATGTGGCCTAGCTTGTTTTATTAAGGCATCATGTTTAATTCATGGAGCCTCGCTCTAAGAGAACACATGTGTCAAAGACGCTGTCATATTCCAAGCAATCCGCTTCCACAGAATGCAAAGTCCCAAATGAGGACACCTATTGGTAACCTGAGGGAAATCCATATGGCTGCTAATGAACATTTGGATTGTGTCAATACCACATTTAATGCCAAGCTTGGGAGGTCAGGAGTTATGTGTGAATGTAACTTGTCTAGACTGTCACCTTAGGAAATCTTTGTTAACTCTCTGACTGACTAATATCATTATCGCAGATCACAGTGTTTTATTTGTTTGTATAGCTCCCACTCTACATTGCAGCATCCTCCAGACATCTCCATAAGCATTTCCCATTCACATCTGGCTTTACTCTCTTTTTTGATCTTGGACACTCACTTCCTCCCAGTCGTCACATGGTTGCATTTTGATGCTCATGCCTACTTCTGCATTCCTTTAAAATCACATTCAGTTATTTTGTGTTTCCTTCAATGGTCAGAAGGTGCATCAGCTGTCGCATAATCTCATCCCAGCCCTTTCTGGACAAGCTATCTCAGCAGGGTGTTGCATCTGACCGCCTGAGGCCACCTGAAAGTAGAGAAAGTCTCCAAATAAGGTTCTGGCCTCAAGGGTTGGTTTCCAGACAGGCAACTGCCATGCGGCCTGTGTGTGGTTTTGATATCCGTTCTGTTGCTCTACAGGAAGCAGAGGTCAACAGCAGGAGGAATCATCTGTTGATCATCTGGGAGGCAGAATTGCTGGGCCCCTGTTTTGCCCTGCCATTGAAACATTTCTGCAACAGTACAAAAATGTCAAGAGACCAGAGAGGATGTTTTCCATCAGCTGGCTCTCAAATATTGTAAGATATATGGCGGTTGACACCATTAGGATGTGATTTGATACCATGGAAGTAACAGTGGTCCATGTCCATGGAGACAACTCAAAGGATATGCATTATTGGAGAGGAAGAGGGGTGCCTGCTAGGATCCCATCAGCAGAGGTGTCAACATATCTGCAGTAACGTGTCTGGAGTAATGCACCATATTAAAATGGTCAGAGTGAAGATTTTCTTCTCAAGACAAGCAGCTGTCTAGAATTAAAAGAGAAATGCTACAAGTCTACATACATGTCGCCAAAATGTGGTTTTATTTTTTCCTCACATGCGAAAGAGATTAGGGGTGGCACGGTAGATCAGTGGGTTTCCTCACAGCAAGAAGGTCCCCGAAAGGAGGCCTTTCTGTGTGGAGTTTGCATGTGTTTGGGGTTCCTCTGGCTGCTCTGGTTTTCCCCACAATACAAAAACTTTGAATTGGAGATACTAAGTTGTCTACAGGTGTGATTGTACATGTGAATGTGTGTGAGCCCTGTGATTGACTGGTGGCCCTAGACGGCCCCAGCATCCCTGTGACCTTACAAACGATGAGCAGTTTGGGGAATGGATAGACTGATGAATGTGATGCAGATTTATTTTTGGGAGGGAGAGAGCAGAAATCACACATCTGTTTACAGAGCTGGGTAGATTACTTACAAATTTTAATCCGTTACTGATTCCAAATTACATTACAAAAATTGTAGTTAGAAACAAATAGTCCATTACACATTTGAGGTAATATTATTAGAGTACTTTTTGATTACGTTTAACGTAAATTGTTTATCACATTGATTTAAATAGGATAATATTGTACCATACTGATATTAAAATGCAATTAAAATTAATTGTTATTAATAACATAAAGTGAATTAAGCATTACATTATGTCAAGGTTTTCCCAAACTGGGGTTTGTGAAGGAACTGCAGGGAGATTGTGAGTTTAATGAAAAGATAATCATTTATTAAGACATAAAAAAATGTAAAATTAAACAAAACAATTAAAAAATAACTTAAATAAAAATCTGTTTATTTACCTGCATGTTATGTAGGCATTTTAGAAAGGAAAAAAACAACATTTAGGGAGATTCAATAAATTATGAATAACAGTGAATTTTCCAGGAAAACTGGGGGGTGAAGGAAACGCGGCACTAGTGGTCCATTTGTCCCATATTCATTGAGAGGCCATGGATCTCCAGTGGTACATATTATAGTGAATAATAGAGTAAAACTTGTCATGATATTTATTTAGAATGATTTGAAGGAACAAAGAAAACTAAGAATGTGTAAGAGATGTCTGCGGCAGGCAGTCTGTCCTCAGGTACTGTATTTGCCCGTTCGATCATGCTGCTGTGACCTACTAGTGTTACTGCAGGCTTATTAGATGAGCTCTGGTGGAAAGATGGCCTCGGCCCACCTCAGTCCTGTCTGAGAGCTTTATGAGCTGTCCAGATCTGTCTGGTCAGACTGTTTTTAATGCTTTGACTCTGAATATTCATTGGGAAGGGCTGAGACCCATACCGGTGTAATGCTTACACTCTTACCCTATAAAACACCACAGTGAACACACACACACTCTTTCTGTTCTAGTTACATTTACATTTATGCATTTAGCAGACGCTTTTATCCAAAGCGACTTACATTGCATTCAAGTTACAGTTTCTACATTTTATCAGCTCTTGCTTTCCCTGGGAATCGAACCCATGATCTTGGCGTTGCTAGCGCCATGCTCTACCAGTTGAGCTACAGGAAAGCTAGGAGGTAGTTAAACCTCTCTTATATGCTCAGTACAGTCATAGATACCCAACCAGGTTATAAAAGCTGCATTTTACTATATATTTATACAGTATATATATATCTTTGTTTACCGTACACACTTTAGTTCTAACTAGTAAGCTGGAGAAGAAAATAGCACTTTTTTATGAGATTTAATTTTTTTGGAAAATGTTTAACATCAGTTTTTATTACATTTGTTTAGAAATCAGATATAATTACCTTTCAAGGGACTGCATGAAAGCAGTGATAAAGATTATACAGATATAAAGATTATATATACAGGGAATGTAGAATGGCGCTAAAAGTATGGAAGCCTGTTTCCACCACTGAACTTTTTATCTCACAATTCTCACTTTTTTTCTCTCAGAATTGTGAAATATAAACTTACAATTCTGACTTCTTTGAATTGTCAATTTATATCACGCAATTCTGACTTCTTTGAATTGTCAATTTATATCACGCAATTCTGACTTCTTTGAATTGTCAATTTATATCATGCAATTCTGAGAAAAAAAGTCACAATGACCTCTTTTTATTTTTGTATTCAAAGAAACAGGCTTCCATACTATAAGTGATGTTAAGTTGATCATGTAAATTATAGTCTGAAACTGCTTCAACACATTGCAACAGCTCAGATTTCAGTCAAAATGTCATCTGAAATATGATTGACAACATGGTACCATTCAAAAACCAAAACCGATGTCTTTATGAGAGTTATATATCTCCTTTTCTTCCCCCAAATAGCTATACAGTTAAGCTATTCTGTACCATTACCTCTAATAATTTATTGCTAAAAAAAATAACTCAAATGTAATAATAATAATAGTACAAATTCTGTAACTGCAATATAATACCTGATAAATGCTCTGGCCTAAGAATGGTTTGCATTTCCACTCACCGACTATTCCAGTAAAGCAGTAATGAAACTAAAAGTCAGTTGGAGATAGAGGTCCGAGTCTGAGGTCATTTAAGGTCACATGTAATTCTTCATACAGTAGGGGAAAAATTACAAAGAAAATTGACAAAGAACAAAGAAATTATCAGTCTATAACTTTAATGGTAGGTTTATTTGAACAGTGAGAGGAAGAATAACAAACAAAAAAAATCTAGAAAAACGATTTGCATTTTAATTGGTCAAATAACTATTTGACCCCTTCGCAAAACATTACTTGGTGACAAAACCCTTGTTGGCAATCACAGAGGTCAGACGTTTCTTGTAGTTGGCCACCAGGTTTGCACACATCTCATGAGGGATTTTGTCCCACTCATCTTTGCAGATCCTCTCCAAGTCATTAAGGTTTCGAGGCTGACTTTGGCAACTCGAACCTTCAGCTCCCTCCACAGATTTTTATTGGATTAAGGTCTGGAGACTGGAGACTCCAGGACCTTAATGTACTTATTCTTGAGCCACTCCTTTGTTGCCTTGGCCGTGTGTTTTGGGTCATTGTCATGCTGGAAAACCCATACACAACCGATTTTCAATGCCCTGGCTGGCTTCAATGCCCTGACAGTACATGACCCTGTCCATCGTCCCTTTGATGCAGTGCAGTTGTCCTGTCCCCTTAGCAGAAAAACACCTCCAAACCATAATGTTTCCACCTCCATGTTTGAAGATGGGGATGGTATTCTTGGGGTCATTGGCAGCATTCCTCCTCCGAACACGGCGAGTTGAGTTGATGCCAAAGAGCTGGATTTTGGTCTCATCTGACCACAACATTTTCACTCAGTTCTCCTCTTAATCATTGACAAACTTCAGACAGGCCTGTACATGTGCTTTCTTGAGAAGGGGGACCCTGCGGGCGCTGCAGGATTTCAGTCCTTCATGGCGTAGTGTGTTACTAATTGTTTTCTAGCTCGATCCTCCCGTGTAGTTCTGGGCTGATTCCTCACCGTTCTCATGATCACTGATACTCTACGAGGTGAGATCTTGCATGGAGCCCCAGTCCGAGGGAGATTGATAGTTATTTTGTGTTTCTTCCATTTGCGAATACTCACACCATCTGTTGTCTCCTTCTCACCAAGCTGCTTGGCGATGGTCTTGTAGCCCATTCCAGCCTTGTGTAGGTCTACAACCTTGTCCCTGACATCCTTGGAAAGCTCTTTGGTCTTGGCCATAGTGGAGAGTTGGGAGTCTGATTGATTGCTTCTGTGGAGAGTTGTCTTTTATACAAGTAACAAGCTGAGATTAGGAGCACTCCCTTTAAGAGAGAACTCATAATCTCCTTACCTGTATAAAATATACTTGGGAGCAGAAATCTTGCTGATTGATAGGGGAGCAAATATTTATTTGACTCATTTTTGACAACTTTTTTTAAATAAATTTTTCAGGATTTGTTTGTTGTTATTCTGTCTCTCACTGTTCAAATAAACCTACCATTAAAATTATAGAATTATAATTTCTTTGTCAGTGGGCAAACCTACAAAATCAGCAGGGGATCAAATATTTTTTCCCCCCTCACTGTATATGCTAGCTAACAAATTTAACATAACATGAATTGTTCAGTTAATTAATAACGAACAAGATTTTCCCACATGCATTTTAGTATATTTGACCTAAACATGTGATGGTCCAGTGTGCTATGACAGGCCAGCCTTACTGTAAACATGGTCATTGCAGCTGAACTTGTATTTACGGCGTTAGATTTGCGGTGGACTGACTGTCACATGACCATCAGAGGGTTGTTGGAGCATCTGACCCCTGACTGCATGCTGTTTTCTGTCACTCACCTCGTAACGCTGACAGCGCTGCGCTATGGGCTACTAATTGCTCCGTGCTCTGTTCACGCTAATTGTCTATAGCTCGAGGGCTTGTTGTCATTAATTCCTTGTAAAATTGTCTCATAAACGCGGAAGCTTAGGAACAAATGTTATGAGTGTTTGTTTGGCATTTGTCATTCATGACTTCCGTTAATTACTCGCTTTCAATAAGGCTTCTGTTCAGGGTTTTGTTTAACCTGCTACCTGTTAGCTGTGATGCTGAAAATGTATCATTTTCACGGCTTTACATAAAATGCTTACCATAAAGTATTATGTGGATATTTCAAGCATGGCATGACCTCATGTCAGGTCCAGGACACTTGATCAATCAAACCTGACAGATTTCAGCCTGAAAATCTCACAGAAAAAGGACATTTTTGTTTTCATTTGAAGAGGTTATTACAAGAAATCATCATATATATCGCCCAAGTATCATATACTCATATGGCTGATTATTAAATAAAACATTTTTAATAAAAGCTTTAAACTTGTCTCTTCGCAATCAGCTGCAAGCATGTGTTCATCTGCCTCTGTTTTTTAACTTTAAGTTAAAGATGTTTCATGAAAATGTATTGTTTCAGGCTAAACATTTTCCAATTAAATGAGTAAAAAAGATATAGTGCAAGCTGAAGCATTTTGAAATCTTCACTTCATCACGGAATCAGAAACTGCTTCTCTAGCTCTTTCCACACATAAAACTGTTGAGGATTTGCTATAAATGTGTGTTTAAAGCAGCTCCCCTGTAGAAAGACAAACCAGCATGATCAAATATTTATTAATCACTGTCTGCATATGAAAACAGTTTTAGAAATGACTGGGTTTCTGTAAAGCCACTTTGAAATGATGCATATTGTAATAAGGGCTTTACAATTTAAAGGCTTCATATATTTAAGTATCCATATTTATTTACAAAAATGTTTGGTACAATGCATATATTGTGTTTATGTTGTACAGTAAAACAGTTGCACTTTATTTTAGGTTGTCTTTATTACAGTGTAATTATAAAGTAATTTTAACAACATGCACTTACTCTGGGTTAGGGTTTGGTTTAAGGTTAGTTGCATGTAATTATCCACAATGTAATGTTAATACTATGGTAACAACTTGTAACGTGTAACAACGACACTGTAAAATTAAATGCCATCCACTTTATAAAGTGTTTGCTGTTATTGAAGTGGGACATGGGTAAGGTTAGGGACAGGTTTGGTGATCTGGTTAGGTTTAAGGGTTAGTTAGTAATTATAGCTGTAACTACATAAAAATAATTTTACAGAGATATTTGGTACCACTTTGTCTTAAGGTGTCCTTGTTACATGTACTTACTATTAGAATAACAATACATTATGCATATTACATGCAAGTAACCCTAAGCCAAACCCTAACCATATAGTAAGTACATGTAATTAACTAATATTACTCAGTAAAAGTATAATTACATTGTAACATGGACAGCTTAAAATAAAGTGTAACCAGATATATTTTTTTAAATATAAGTACAAACATGAAAACTGTTTCACTAGTACTTGTGAAAAGTAAACGTATCTCATACCCCTGTGCATATCTACATGCTCAGCATTGGTTCATATATATTTAAGTTCACAGAATTACAAATCCCCAGCAGGACTTGGCATTTCAGGTTGTTGTTTAGAATCAAAGTATTTCATCCTAATATTTCTTGGTAATGTTCTTCACTTACAAGCAAAAAATGAAAATAATGTCAGCTCTGCAACAGAAGTGCAGGTTTTATAGCTACAGTGGGATCGTATGGAGCTGCTGTGGTCTATAAACGTACAGCCGTGTGCTCTATGAAGGGAGCGTACGTCTTCAGCTTTGGCAGTGCAGTAGATCTTATCCAGTTAGTTTGACTCCGTACAAACAGCGATGACGTACGGCCCATGTCAGCAGGGTCAGAGCTCCGCTGAGACAGCAGCAGTGTGGGTGTTTATAATGAGCAAAATAATGTGCGCTAATGAACAACAGCCACATTAAGCAGATGTCTAATTTCACTAACTGAATGCAAATGTCTGAACTCGCTGTGATTAATTAGTCAAGTTAATGAATACATGTACTGAGACTATTGCTCATACTCTGGGTTATTGATTTGAACAAAGCTCTATCCCTAGTGTACTTCAGTGTTAATTTGCTGCTCATTAATAGTTAGTAGGGTAGTTGTTTAGGGATGTAGAATATGGTCATGCAGAATATGTGCTTTATAAGTACTAATAAACAGCCAATATGTTAATAATAGTCATGCTAATAAAAGCAACTAGTTAATAGTGAGAATTGCTCCCTAAACTAAAGTGTCATCATAAATAATTTCGTCAAATAAAATAAAAATTAACCGAAATTACATTTGGTAAATTTCAGCTATATTTCAAGGCAACTTGTACGAAAATAACTGTAGCTAAGACTAAAATATACTGGTTTGAGAAGCAGTAATCAGAGTTTATGAGAGTGGATTGTACACCGCAGTAATCCCAGATACGAGATACGCACAAGGAAAAACACAACAGCTCTAATGAAATTCACCATGGTCAGCAAACAATAATGAGAAGCTGTAATCTTACACTTCAATCACTGTAATCACAGCTCGACTGAACGCATGTATTTCAGATAACACTCTCTCTCAAATGCTTGACCTATCAAAGATAAAGTTAACTCGCTTAGTGAAATACATTGACTTTATAAGCACACAGCACACCTCTCAAAGCGCTATGTGGTCGGCCACACACCATTAATGTGCTTCACGGGCAATTTTATTAAAGAAAACGCAAACAAAAAAGCAGCCAGTTTATGGTGGATAATGGAAAACATTGCAGCAGCTAAAGTTGAAGTAACTCAGTGTGTTTGGTATCGCTCCATCTGAATTGGCCCTGCTTTAGGTTTGAACTACATACGACTTCAATCTAATATTGCAATTTCAGCCTGACTGATTAGATGCAGCAAATTAAATATCTAATAGCTGTTATTAAAAACCACAGTCCGTGTTGTAAAAATGCACTGATGTGGTTTTACAATGACTTTAAATGCATCTCGGCAGTTTAAGAGTATGGCGTCACTGATAATGCTGCTACTCTTGGCTTTCTGAGCGAATGCCTCTGACGGCAGAGTTCGTACCGCTCACTAACTTAGCAAATCCACAATCACTTCTGCATTAAACAGCAGGTTCATCTAGAACAGCACCCCTCCTCTATCATTTTCACGATGACTGCTAGTCAATCTCCTTGTTAGCCAGATACAATATGAGGGCTGCGTTTTCCTCATTGTGAGTCAATGGTGAGGAACAGTGTAAAAACCCAGTGAAAACATGTGGTTTGAGCTGACGTCCAGCGCAGCATGTTTCTGGAATGGCTTCCAGCTGTGTGCGAGCCACTAATGGCACCTCAGCTCCTCTCCACTGCTACTTTAGGAGCAGCCAAGCTTCTCCCACCTCCGAGAAAACCAGCACTTTTATTCTCAACTACTGTTGAGAACTCTTAGAAATGGTCGTCTCAAAGTGAAAGACTCAGAGCACAACAAGCCTGATGACAAATGAGGATGGGTGGGTAATACCATCTAATGAAGCACTGAAGCACTGAAGCGCCATTAGAGTTGAGAGGATGATTGAGAGGATGATCATAACACCTCCAGATGTTCACTGTTCAATGACAATCATAATATAGCACACCTTAAGTGTGTGACTGCTTTTATAACATGGATGCTACATAATAGTAATATTAAAGTGCCCCTACTATGGGTAATGAAAGGTTCATATTTTGGTTTTGGGAGTCATAAGTAACAGGTTGACATGCATGCAAGATAAAAAAAAACACTTTACTTTTCGTATAATATGCATTCATTTTTACCTTACTTGCTCAACGACTCCCAAATGATTTGCTCAAAGATTCATTTTTCCGAATCTCTCCTTTGCGTGATGCTAATCAATTGGTCAATTGGTATAATTTTCATTTTATCTCGCCTGAAATGCCTGATAAAGTAGTGTTTGTGAGCGCATTGCTGCTTTGTGTACAACGTTAACGGGGAAACCGGTATTTTTACCACTCCAAAAGCGGCACCTAGTGGCAAATAATTAATTTGCATTTTCTTTCAGACCAACACGAAAAAACCTACAAGTGGGTGGCAATATGTTAATGTAAACATGAAACGGCTTGGGATTCATTTTAAAAACGACTAATTTCAAAGATTCAGTCGACTCTTTCTTTTTAGAGACAATAACTTTATACACAGGTGCACTTTCAGGTTTAAAACTTTGTAGGATGTTTTCATTCACTTAGAGCTGTGTTACACATGGCATGAAAGCTCATTTTCAAAAATCCATAATAGGGGCACTTTAAGGGGAAAATTAATTGTGTAAACATTAAATCCACAAAATGATATCCTTCCGCTAGACCTAGTCCCTGACACATGGATATATCTATGGGAGCTGTGATTTAAACAAGTATCTAGACAAACAGGTGTTTAATAGTGTTTCAGGTGTTTCTATAATGCAATCATCATGCAAGACAAGAACTATCCAGTTTATAAACAGTACATCAATAACTTCACATTAACCCAAAACCTCAAAGCCAGGTTGAGAAGAAGGAGGCCTTTGATTTCTCCTCTCGGGTATCCCTTTATCCTCAACTGCATTGCATGATTGTACTGTGAAGACGATTGCATTTGGATTATCTTAATCATAAAGTAAATATACTTTAGCCACTTTCTTTTATTTTTGCTATTCTTCCTTGTTTTGTCCTTTATTGCATATTATTATTGTACTTTCTTGTATAGTCTTTATATTTATTGTTCCCCTTCTACCCTGTCTTTCTCGTGAGGAGATAACAAAATACAGATTTCATTGTACCTAGTACATATGACAATAAATATCTTGAACCTCAAACGTATCAATAATACTTGTCAAAATGAACAAGCAATATTAATGATAGCATTTCAACCGTTTGACCCTCTGCTTTAATCATGTACAGAAAATGTACAAATGTACGTCTGAAACTAGAGACTCTTCAGTGCTAAAAGCAGCACTTTACCCTCAGTTTCTTGAGAAGTACAGTCTGAAGGTGAAGTGCAGATGACATTGTGTCTCAGAAATGGCCATTTACTAAAGCTAAGTTACTTTGATAACAGATGTGACGTAAACCCTTGTGAACACACTGTTTTTAAGTTTTCTAAAGAGATTTATACATCACAGAAACACTTATTGTGCAATATACAGCAATCTCACTGGCTCTTGATAACCCTTGACTCTGTTATAACATGACTCAGTGTGTCAGGATAGTGTCTAGAGGAGCTCCCGCTGCTGTGTTTTCTCTCAGCGACAGAGCTAGAGCGCTCTCGCCAGGCCTTTAGCTGTATTACACACACGGCTTGTGCTGTACTCAGTGAGAGATTAGATTAGAGTTCAGTGAATCCTCTGCTATTAGAACTAAACTCAGTCTCAGCATCAGTACTTAGTAACAGCAGCCTGACATCAATGAACGACAGAAAATAAAACAAAATTATTAAAATAAGCATACTTCAAGTTAATTTTATTAACTAGTTAGCTTTAGTAAAGTTCAAGTATATTTGCCGAATATACTTTATGTAATAGTATACTAATATTAATGTAATAGTTGCATACTGTTCATGAATTTACTGTTCAGACATTGAATTAAGAATATTTCATGCAAGATGCAAATGTCATAGTCACCACTGATAAGCTACTCCTATATATAATGTAGAAACTTACACATATAACTGTGAATTGAATGTAATCCAAGTACAATTTTGCAAAGTATATCTCTGTTTAGCTTATATACGAAATAGTCTAAAAGTATACCCTCTTATTTTTCATTTTAAAAAGTATACTTATAGCATACTTGAGTAATTTAATTTTTTTGTATGTAAGAGTGGCTTGATTCTGAATGATGAGGTTTCTGCAAGTCTGACCTGTGATTATGAGCGCTGGTTGTCTGCACAGTGTGTGTGTGTGATTATATCTGCCTCTGTTTTGTAGCCTTGAGACGACTGAAGCAGAGGAGTGTTTATCAGCAGTTCCTCCCCTCCGCTCTGTGTTCATCCATCCCTGTCAGTGTTTTTTTCTCAATTTGTGTATGATACAGAACAAGGTTACACACATTGTGTTCAACCACAATGCTTCTGGTTCATGTTGAGCGATAGAGCAGGATTTGGTCATGTGATCACAGCAGATGGATGACCTGTATTAGAAACTGGCTGCGACCCAGTCTCTGTGCTTCACTGCTCATTAAAATCTGTCGGTTAGAAAAGCCATTAAATCAGGAGCGGGACATACTACCTGCTCATAAAAGTGTGAAGTTTTTGTTATACTGCCTTCTACTTTTAAATCATGGACAACTTGAAAAGTTTTCTATTGTTGGCAAGGACGTTTTAATTGAACAGAAGTTGAAAGAAGATCTATTTCATAAATTCATGCATGGTGGGATACTGTGGCGTTCAGATCTCAGAGTTTCTATTGGATTTGATGTAGTTCAAGTCATGAATCCGGTTGCGTGCGCTTTGTGTGTGTGTGTGTAGTATGAGTGATTGCAATGATGATGATTTTCTCCGAGTGTGGCTCCAGATGGACAGTCATCACACAGTGAGCAGAATAAGCGTCCATCACACTGACAGCAGATAAACTGCAGTGAAGGCACATGTGTGGGTGTTTAAAACAGCTCTGCGGCCGGCGTCGGGTTCCTCTCTGTCCATTAATCTGAACCTGAACGAGCCATCACTGTAACACGTGTGCTAAAGCCATCATGTGTTGATGTAAGTTGGTGTAGGAAATTAAATACTTATTTGATTTTCAGCTTGTTTTAAACACCCGCAGCCTTGAACTTCTGTTACCAGATTTATGAATATTATTTTTAAGATCATCTGTAGAAAATTATTTACAGAGCTACTACTTCAGAAGGTTACGCCGAATTCACCTTCAGTGATATACTGCTAGTTTCCTACAGCATCTGGTGACAACATAAATGAGTCTATCTGAAACACAACATAATAATAACATATAACTTATTTCATTCTTTTCACCAAATTAGAAGTACATCATCATATTTTGGTAATAGCTGTTGGGATAAACAAATAACAGTGTCTATTTACACTAAGTGCAAAAAGCCCGCCTTGTTGGCAGAGGCTATTTACACTAACTCCGCCCACCAATGCGTGATTGGGACAGTCAACACTGAAAAAAGCAGTTTGGTAAACATCAGTTTCAGTGGCGTAGATGGTAAGGCGCGTGCTTTTTGATGCAATCGACCTGAGTTCGAACCTGCCTTTTGCCGAGAAACTTTTTTTCTCCCTTTTCAAATCTCATATCGTATCGGAAAGGCATTTATTTTCAATAAAAATGAAGGAAATTATCAAAAAGTTGAAACAAAATGATTGGTTAGGGTAGGTGTAGAGAGGGATTTGTCCCAATAAGGTGGCATCAATTTAATATTTTGAATTAAATCTATAATTTACACTCAATACATTATTGCGTACTGTTTTATAATGTACTACAATACTGAGGTGCAGATAATTGCCACTATTTGCAATAAGTATAAGTAGCAGAAAATCTTGCTATTTTAACAGTGTATAATTTATAGCTATTTTTACTTAGTGTAAATAATATATATAACTAAGAAAATATGCTATTTACACTTTGTGCAAATAGCCGCTGCCAACAAATAAACACAACAATACCATAGTTTTGATGAGAGAGCTCATGTTTTAGTGCCGTTTAAAATTTATGTGCATTTGAAAATATCTTCATTGTTTTGAAAATAATTGAAAATATATTAAAATGAATTTTGCTTCCAACAGTTCAAACTTGCAATGTCGCATGAATGATTTTGGACAGAAGCTGTGTTACATTGAAGATTAAGTTGGTTTTTATGAGAATGAGAGCCTGAATTCCTGATTTTCCAAGTCCTATAAATTAAATGTGTTTTGCGTTGCTTAAAATGTTTATTCATTTTTTGAAGTCAATGCATGCAGACATGCAGAAACTCTGCCATATTTATATTTCACCTGTTGCACTTTTAAATGTACTGGGTGTATTGAAGCCCTCTGTCTTCAGTAGTAGTGTGTGCTGTGTGTTATCACAGTGGAAGTTGTAAGTTATCAGAGCAGTTTATCACAGTGTCCTGCAAACACACTCAGTCCCTCCAGATGCACACGGCCCTGAGTCTGTGATAGCACAGCGTAAATGAGTCACGGGAGGACAGAAACGCATATCACATCCCTTCCGGCAGTCCACAGATAACCAGCAGCTCCAGAAAACTACTTTCCATGAGAGAACATTAATCAACTTTAATAACATGACAAAGAGGAAAACTGGTAATTGTCCATAGTCAAGTCAAGTCACTTTTATTTCTATAATGCTTTATACAACACAGATTGTGTCAAAGCAGCTTTACAGTTTAAACAGAAAAATAGTGTGTCGTTAATACAAACAAAATGCAATTCTGTTGTAAAGCAACTCTAAAAAGAGGACAATTTTAAATAAAACACACCTTCCCGAAAACTCTCTTGGATTCACGAACGCTTCGTAAACATCAGTTTTAATAGTTGAATGTGTATGTTGAATATAATGAATTTCAATCATTCGTAAATAGGGCGCGTGTGCTCACTCATTCACAATTAGCATAATCCCCACCTATGAATTACAGCTGCGCAAGTTACGTGTGCTGGGGAAAGCAGTGGAATATTCTGGTCTATTTTCTCAGATTTGGCTCCAATATATAGCATAAATGCAGAAAAGACTATTAGGCCATATGCCTAACAATAAATATTCAATAACGTGTGTCCACCAAAATGTTTTAAGCCAGCTGAAAAGTGCCTGGCGTTATTCTGAAAACGACCAGCTGGTGGCGCTTTAGAACATTTTGGTGGCGCAGCGTTTTTTCTGAGTTGCTATGATCCATGGCAGTAATTTATTACTAGTATCTCATTTTGAAGAATAATACTGAATATAAAAATGCAGTAACCAGCAATATTAACTTCTCGTTGTTCAGTTGTTGTACTAGTAGAATGATTGGTCGGTGTAGCATTTGTGCCGCCCCTCCATTGATAGGACGGCTGGGTAAAAAATGACAGTGACAAGCACTGCGTTTTACCCAAAGTTGAACAGTTACAAAAAAAGTGTCATCAGTTTACCAAAAACAACACAGAATGATTTGCGCACCATTAGTAGGGAGCAGGTGTACATTGCTTTTGTACCAACATTTTGAAAATAAGAACATTTTCATGAATTCAAAAATTTACATCAGAAAAGCTTAATTAATGATTTACACAAAAACATACAGTATATTCATTGTTTCAAAATATCTTTGTAACACGCAATGAGGGCATTTGGTATAATCGTCGAAACAACAGTATGATCTTTCAATTTAGTACACAATCTGTTCATTCACCATTGTGGATGAATTAAAGCTCTTACAGTAACACAGGCTACAGCTGTCTTATTACATTAGAACATACACTTACATTACCTAACTTGCATAACTGACATAAAGTCCATAAAGTTTGTTATACCATCTGTTTAATGTATTATCAGATGGTGTAATGAAGTATGACAAGGCCATGAGGTCTAGTAGACCAGTTTGCACACTGTATGTCTCTCTCACACACACACATACACTTTGAACACTTTTTGAATCTTATGTAAATTGATTAACCGTTAAGATCTGTCACATTAAATCATAGACAAACTTATTAAACTGATGAGAAGAGAGGCAAAAGTAGTTTTACTTTAATAGCATTTTAAAAGGAAGTCGCTATGTTTATGTAGATGAAAGATATGTTTTCTGAAATGTTTGAGAAAAGTGATTTTTTTTTTACTCTTGTGAGATTAGTACTAAGAGTTTTGAAAATGTATGCCATACTTAAAAAAAATGTAAATGTCTGTGTCAGCAGCACTGTTTGTGTTTTGATAAGAATTATAAACAATGTCAAGAACAGTTAACAACCGCTCCTGGTCCATTTCCCTCAGTCTAGCCTACTATACGTTTACATACACAAGCAACTTTTGAGAAGACTGTAATATTTGTGTGTATACTGCCCTCTTTTGGTGTAAAGGTATAAATATGAGCACTGTTATTTCAACATGATCTCTTCTGCTTTAACTACAAATTGAAGTAATTTGGTTATTAGTCATTTAGTAGATTTAGTTACCAACAGAGATTAAAATACAGTCGTTTGGCAATAACATTTTACATACATCTCATAAATATATTTTTTAGTTATTGTATCTATACTAAGCATAACAAGATTCTACAAAATATTATATTAATTAACGGATCATTAAAAACGGTTTAATGACTTTAGATTTTGCTCTCATCGTCTGTCTTGAATAATTACATGAAATGTGAGATGTCTTGAAATCAGTCTTTATTGAGTTTAAACACTTTATAAATCATCACATAGGGTGTTAAAAGTATGACAAAATAAAAATGTTTCAAAGCAAAATGAGGTTAGCTGTTTTTAATAAATGAACTAACATAAATATTATATATGTATTATAAAGTGGGATTTGTGAATTTGCCTGGAAATATGACCTAATATTACTTGACAAAAGTAAAAATACACACATTTGATTTTGTATATGGGAGACAGGTTGTGCAGTTAGAGCTAGAGACAGGCAGGAAATTACATGCATGTTGTTCCTGTGCATTGCTAGGCGGTGCTGACGGTTCTGCAGAAACAACAGAAGAGCATAAACATGCATGTGTGTGTGTGTGTGTTGCATGTAAAAGAGATGCACACAGTACAAAGGAGTACAAAGAACAAAATAACTTTTCAGAACTTTCATCCTCTCTGTTCCCTATCAGTCAGTCACGTTCAACGTCACCTCAGTGCGACTGACTAATGGGATCTCACCCGAGAGCCCAATCACCTTCAAATGTTAACAAAACATGCCAATGACAGTTGGCATGAGTGTTTCGCCATGCGCACTCCGCCCCGCAGTGTGGGTATAAAAGGAGAGCGCGTGCAAACACACATCAGCTTTTCGCTTCGGAGCCGAGCCTTTCAGCACGAATCTCCCAGAGTGTCTGCAAGACAGCAAACATCGGCGTTGGTGTTACTGCACGTCAGCGGAGGTTGCTGTCCAGTGCTGCTGCTTCTGATGGCGTGCTGCAGCTCTTCATTCTGCGGTCACGCTGCGACCTCCCCTGGGCACTTCAGCACTTCTCTAAAAGAGAATTTCAAAAAGAGCAATATCTAAAGGAGCTCCACGAGCGATGGGCGTATTTTTAAAGTGTTTTCTGGATGTGGTCGTTTCCTGGCTTCATCTGATGGCCATAAATGGCGTGTCTCATGCTTGGGCTATCAGCACGCTAAAGCTGCACTCATGGATGTGTCAGGTTCTCATTGCAGGAATATGACCATCGCGATGTTGCGGTCCATATGCCTCCTCGCTGATTTGCTCACTGGGCGCCACCGCCTGGCAGGGTAATCCACGCCGCCCGTCCAGGGCTCGTGGGTTCTCGTCCGTTTTGACGGTCAAGGCTTACAGAGCTGCTGGACAGGCCGTCTCTTCCCTGCGTTGGCAGCTGTACGAGGGCAGTTCTGACCCAGGTTTGATGCAGGAACTGCGCACAGCGATGGACTTTGCCCTTCGGGCAACGAAAGACAGCGCGGTCCCTCAGCCCGACAATGTCCACTCTGGGGGTTCAGGACTATGGCTAGACCTAGCAGGTATGAGCGTGTTCTGTTATAGCCCCTCCGCCCGCTCTTCGCCGAGAGCGCCCTCCTGCCACCCCCCCCCACCCCCTTTGCTCCAGCGCGGTCCCAGCAGCAGCCTTCACTCCGGCCGCATCGTGAAACTGGCAGCAGGAAAGTGGCACAGCACGTCTCTGCCGCTGCCAGGCCCCTGAAGTGCCAGGGTAAGCGGCGTTCCTGGAACGGGCGATCCCGAGACACTGGGTCCTGCTCTTCAGTAGATGGTGAGTCCGCTCCTTCCCCCGGTGGAGGGCTGGGAGGAAAATCCTTTTTTCCCCTTTTGGGTTGTTCTGCCATTAGTTCTCCGGCCAGTGGTACTCAAACCTTCAGAGCAGTTTTCTATGTCTTCAGTTCCCAAGGGGGCGAGAATAGCAGTGCACGAGACACAGTCTCGACACCCCCGTCCCCATCTTCTTTCGCCAGTGAGCAGCAGGGTCCGGTCCGAGGACGCAATGCCTTCTCCCCTGCCACCTGCCCAGCCGTGGAGCCAGGAAAGGGTTACTCAGCGTTCCCAGACCCCACTTCGGGATGCGTTGCCTTCCGAGTCGGATCCCTGAGCTCCACTTCGCTGCACCACCGCGAGTACATCGGTGGCTCCCCTGGGAACCATCAGACTCGGCTACACAATTCAGTTTGCCCGGCGTCCTCCCGAGTTCAGGGACGTTCAGTTCACCTCTGTGTTGAACAAAGATGCTCCTGTCCTGCGCGTAGAAATCGCAGGATTCTACAGCCCCTACTTCATCGTACCCAAGAAAGGCGGTGGGTTACGACCAATCTTGGACCTGCGCATTTTGAACCGGGCCCTTCACTAGCTCCTGTCCAGAATGTTGATGCAGAAATGCATCTTTCAATGCATCTGTCCCTTTGATTGTTCTCAGAGACCGACCTGAAGGACACGTACTTCATGTCTCGACACAGACCATTTCTCCGCTTTGCGTTCGAAGGGCGAGCCTATCAGTACAAGGTCCCCCCCTTCGGGCGCCTCAGCCGGTGGTGCTTCGAGTCAACTGGGAAAGGTTTGAAATGATTGTGAATGGAGTTTAAGCACAAGTTTGCTCAAGTAGCGGTAATCAGTCTTACTTTTCAGATTCAGATTACATCAATCTACCTATTCGTAACTGAATTAAAAAAGTTATGACTAGTCTTGAAGAAAAAAATCAGATGACTAATTTTTTCAGACTAGTCTGTAGAGTTTACACAACCATCCACAGATGTAATTATTAACCTGATTTATAAGTCTTCACATGTAAGGAATGCCAATTATGGGAAAGTAGGTTTATACACTTAAGATTAAGTTTATGATTACTTGTTTTACAGTACCATAATGTGAGATATGTTTTGCCTGTTATGTTATTTATTCCTGTAGTAAAATGCACAATAAAGGAGAAGAAAAACTGTATTTATTATAAGTCTACAAACTGTAAACGCAGGAGAATAACAACTATACATTGCAATAGAGGATACAGGAAACAAAGGACTGAAATAGACGGGATGATTGTGCAAATAGTGTGAAAACAAACAAAATAGAACACATCGAAATAAATATGCAACAGTCAGAAAGTGCAATCAATTTTACATGTGTACATCTGGTAAATGATTCAATTTACATGTACCTAACAATTCTATTTTAAACCAACGCCTGACTATTATTATTTTTTATTTCACAAACAGTGATAAGGTTTTGGGCAAACATTATTCTTACCTTTCTGTCACAAATGAAAGTCAGTCATGTAGACTTTGATGTTGCACCTCAGGTCGCTCGTTCTGCGTACAGAGGGTGACTCTGGGGTCAAAAAACGTAAAAAATAAAGGAAATAAACAAGGTGCGTCCTCTGCCATCTCAGTCTCTGTCACTCTCTTCACAGACGTAAATAAAACATCCTGAATCTCAGCTGGTCTGGCTAAATTCAACAAGAGGTGACAAGTACAGGGAGAGTCAGCATAAATGTTCATTACTGCAGTTCATAAACTAGCAGAAAATTGTCGGTATGGAGTCATTCAACAGGAAATAATAAGAGATAGAGTCGTAGTTGGAATTAGAGCTCATGGACTGTCAGAGAAAGCAAAATTGAATCCTAGATTCAAACTACAGGTTTATCTAAAGAAATTAGATTATCATAAAAAAGGTCAATATTTTTTGTCAATTATTTCAGAAAGTGAAACCTATATATTATATAGATTCATTACACATAGAATTAAATATTTAAAGCCTTTATTTCTTGAAATGTTGATGATTATGGCTTACAGATCCAAAATTCAGTGTCTCAGAAAAATTTGAATATTACATAAGATCAATAAAAAAATGACATTTTAAACAGAAATGTCAGGCTTCTGAAAAGCATGTTCATTTCTATGCACTCAATACTTGGTTGGGCCTTTTGCATGAATTACTGCATCAATGCGGCATGGCATGGAGGCAATCAGCCTGTGGCACTACTCAGGTGTAATCAGTGGTGGACAAAGTACACAGATCAAGTACTTGAGTAAAAGTACAGATAGGTATAATAAAATATTACTCCAGTAAAAGTAAAAGTACTGCTTTTTCAATTTTACTCGAGTGAAAGTACAAAAGTACTCCATTTTTTATGTACTTAAGTAAAAAAGTACTGATAATTTTATATAGACTACTTTATTTTATATTAGCACATATTTTTATAATCCTACTGCCCAAAATACCTGGGTTTTTCCCAAAATAACCACTATATAGAGTCAAGATATATATTTTGTTGATATGGACTACATTGATGAGAGTGATGTAGTAATGTTCACTGTGAAGCTTACACTGCCATGTATCTGAGAGAAAACAGATTTCACCATCTAATCTTCACCAGGAAGAAAAAAAGTATTTTAGAACGTTAGTTATATATGACATGAGAATTAGGCCTGAAATTAGGAAGAACATTTTAAGATAAATCTAATTATATTTTCATAATGATTTTTTTTTCTTCTCAAACTTTGTCTGTGGTGTAAAAACACCCCTGGTCCAATACCCCCAGAGGGCATCATCACTTCCCACTCTGATAATTACTGTAGTTACTATGTTCTGAACATCACATCTTTTCTTTTTCCCTCAGATTGAATCTATCTAGGTGGCTGAATAAAGATATTTGGACTTTATATCTAAAAATTTCCTCAACTTGGCACCAGCAAGCTTGTTAGCTAGACAGCTAGCATCAGCTAACAATACTTACTTATTTTCAGTATGGTTATGAAAAAACATTCATATCTGTCTACTCGGCTAGTTGATCTAAACAATATAAAAATGTATACTGTACATTTATATATATGTATATATATATATATATATATATCGCTCATTTCTAAGAGTTAAAGAACTCTTTAGACGCACGTGCACTAATGTGCTAGACAGAGCGGCTCCATCTCTGTCCTTCGTGCTGAGAGGTGTCCAATTTCTACTGCTCAGTATTAGTAATTTATCTCAGTGCACTTTCTTATATAATGGCACATTTGTTCTCCTATTTTCACCGTATTAATCATTGTATTTTAACATTGTGGATTGCTGTTATTATATCTATCGTGAATATTCATATTTGTTATTATTTTTATTTGTATATTTTCTTATATCTTTACTTGTGGGAACCACACACATATGCGAACCGTGTGATGGCAATAAATGGGTTAATCCAACATAAGTCTTTAACCGGAAGCTTTGTTGTGGATCCGTTACACTTGCACTAGGCACTCGTATTTACAGGTATTTTTTTGGACCCGTAAATAATTGAGTCAATACCGGACTACCGATAAGCTTCAGGACAAACAATACTGTTATCAATACTTGCGTTGTTTTTTCTCCGTATACTTCAATGTTAATGATGAATTAGAATAAATGAATGATGCATTTTATATAGCGCTTTATTGTGCACTGTTGTACACCCAAAGCGCTTTACAATCATGGAGAAGCTGCTGCTTGTCATTTTTCTTCACTGAATGATGTGGCTGACGTTTGCTCGATGTGTGTGTGATATCCATGCGCATGTGCGATGTGTGTTTGCGGCAACAGTGGCGGCCAGAGTGAAACGTTCAAAAGATTGGGCTCACGCTACAAAACTAAGCAACACCACTGTCAGATGCAATATGCGTAGTGCATCTGTGGACAAAGTAACCCCAGTAATATAATGAAACATTTACTAACAAAACACAACATCTACCTCAAGCAATGCGCTGTGTTTACTATGTCTCCCGGCTCCGTCTTCAGCTACAACTCGTGAGACACATTCACATCAAATGTTGATTCAGCTGTATAGTTACACACACAAGACACTGCACTTATTTGCAGTCACAAAAGTACATTATTTGCGTGTGCTAAAGCCTCGCCGGTTTAATTGGATTTAATTTAATCCAACATATAATTTGCTTACTGCTCTGACGCACGCTTATTCATAGTGGGTTACAACTGAAGCCTGCGTACACTAAAAGACTGGTCAAACAGGACCTGATTACTTAGTTATCTTCAGATTGCGCAAATACTGTCAAAAACACACAAGGTTTACATATAAACACAGATAAGTCTAAAGTGAAAGTAAACATTTGAGGGAGAAATGGATGTGGGCTCTTAAAGGGACAGAACTGAACATGCTGGCAATTCTCATTAAAGGGGTAGTTCGCCCAAAAATGTATAGTCTGTCATTAATTTACTCACTGTCATGTTGTACCAAACCTGCATTAATTTGTATTATTGTGCTGAACACTAAATAAGATATTTTGAAGAATGTGGGTAACCAATCAGTTGCTGGTCCACACTGACTTTGATAGTAGGAAAACATATATGGAAGTCACTGGGGACCAACAACAGTTCGGTTTCCTACATTCTTCAAAATAACTTTTCTGTTCAACAGAAGACACTCATTCAGGTTTTAAACAACTATACTTTTAATGTTAATAAAATAAAACACAAAGAGAAAAATCACTCACTGCTTTTGACTGAAGAACTTTAATACAGTTGCTAAAGTTCAGCAGTAATAAAATAACTTTTTGCACCAAATAGTATCGATGAGAGTATCGATAAGTACCGAGTGTTGATAAGCAGTATCGGTATCGATAAAATGTAAATGCCAATAAAATGTATACCATCCCTACTAGGGTGACACGGAAGAGACAAATTGTTTAATAAAGTTTTTTTTTTCTTTTGCGCATGAAAAGTATTCTCGTAGCTTTGTAAAATTATGGTTGAACCCCAAATGTCACATGGATTATTTTACCAATCTCCTTGCTAAGTTTCTGGACTTAGGAACGATTCAGATTCCATCAAAAATATCTTAATTTGTGTCCCGAAGATGAATGAAGTTCTTTTACAGGTTTGAAGCTACACAAGGGTGAGTAATTTATGACAGAATTTTCATTTTAATAGGAGAAAATGTATGGTCATTCAATCTTTTAAATTTTTATCACACTCTGTTAGCATAGATCATTTAGAAGTTTTATCTGGTATGGTTGAAATATATAGCTGAGTATCATCAACATAACAATGGAAACTAATCCCCTATTTTCGATTAATATTACCAAGGGGCAACATGCATATTAAAAATAGCTGAGGGGCTAGGACAGATCCTTGTGGTACTACATACTTTACTGCCATTAATTAAGATGATTTCCCATTTAAAGAGTGCCGTGCCTTCTTCACTTAGCAAGCAATAATGACTCCTGACTACTTGAATTAAAAACAAAATAACTGATTTACTGGAGTTTCAGGTAGTCTTCTAGGGATGAATTCACTTTAACAGCATACACATATACTCAGTCGTTCTCTTTTTCTCATAGTGCACTCTCTGCCTGAACAGCATTATGGGAAATGTTTTCTTAAAGAGGAACAGCCCAATAAATTACTATATAAACTGTTTCAGTTCCTATTAATAATAATAATAATTTGTTACATTTATGTCGCGCTTTTCTGGGTACTCAAAGTGCTTTACATAGAAGGGGGGAATCTCCTCAACCACCATCAGTTTTATTATTGAAAACAAATAACTCAATTATACTAAGCATCTATGACCAATATTAGGCTAGATGACTAGTTTTATAAAAACTTGCTCCTAAATCTGTGAAATGTTAGGAGTAGCGAAGAGGACTCGTAAGTCACTAAGACCACGCCACAAACTATCCTAAAATGGCTCTTGCTAGCAATCTGCCTCGGAACGTAAATATTTTAGAAAAAAACACGGTCATTCTTCACATATAGCGGACCTGCAAACTCTATGCCAGTCACATCGAATGGAGGTGTACCCTGATATTCTGTCTCGGGGCAGTGGAACCATGTGTGCAGGCTTTGCTCTAATCTTTTGTACACAGTACATTTCGACAGGATACTTTTTACAAGTTGTCTGCTTGGCAAAATCCAGTGTCTACTTCTGATTTGTACAAGAGTGTCTCTTAGACCAGAATGGATGGTAACTTCGTGGTTGTACTTAACCAGCAGCCCACAATATATATCTTTGCTAGGTAGAATTATTGGGTGTTTTTCTCTGTAACTGATGACTGACTGTTCAGAACCAGTTCAGAACCTCCTGGTCTACGATGACCTCAAACAAGCCATCCTCCAGCGTGTCGGCCAGAACCCCGAACAACAGCGCCAGCGTTTCAGATCGCTGGAGGTGGGGGAAAATGGACGACCCTTCGTGATGTCTCAACAGCTCCGGGACGTATGCCGCAGATGGCTGTTGGCCGGTGTAGGCAGCGTCGACCAGATCATTGACCGACCATGTGGTGCTGGAGCAATTCATTGCGCGATTGCCGAAGAAGACTGCGCAGTGGGTCCAGTGCCACTGCCCGACGTGCCCAGGGCACTTTGTTGATCGGTGTCCGGTGATGGAGGTGGGGACACTGATCCGGGTTCCGGACGCCCCACAGGCTGCCCCTGATCAGGCTGGCATGTACCAAATACCTGTGAGTATTAAGGGGGGTACTTATTGGGCTTTGGTGGATTCCGGATGTAACCAAACCTCGATCCATCAAAGCCTAATTCAGCCCGAGGCATTGGATAAGAGCTGCAGGGTTCGGGTGAGGTGTGTACACGGGGACATGGTGAATTATCCAGTATTGCTCTTAGCTATCCAATTTCGGGGGCAGAAACATAATGTGGAGGTGGCCATTAACCTGCACCTCCGGCATCCGCTGATTTTGGGGACCAATTGGCCAGCGTTTAAGATTTTATTGGGATTTGTGCGGATGCCTCCTGAGGAAAAGAAAAGTTGGGAGGGGAGGCAGCCGTGCGAACGGGGGAGGCGGAGCCAGGACCCGCTGATTCTGCGCCGGGGGAATGGAACACGGTCGAGAGGCTAATCCTCACGGAGCGTGATGATTTTCCCCTGGAGCAGTCTCAGAACGAATCGCTGAAAAATGCTTTTGAACAGGTCTGTTCCATCAACGGTCAGCCTCTCCAGTCCACACGGCCCCCTTCTTATCCCTATTTTGCTATTTTAAAAGACAGGTTGTATCGAGTGAACCAGGATGCTCAGACAAAGCAAGATACAACCCAGTTGTTAGTACCGAAAAGCCGTCGGGAAATGCTTTTTCAGGCGGCTCATTGCAATCCTATGGCAGGGCATCTGGGTCAGGCAGCAACGGTGAACCGTTTAATGACCCGATTTTTCTGTCCGGGCATTCACGAGAATGTACGCCGGTGGTGTGCGGCTTGCCAGTTGGTAAATCCCCCGGCCTCCCCAAAAGCATCATTGCACCCTCTTCCGCTGATGCAGGTCCCCTTCGAGAGGATTGGTATGGACCTCATCGGGCCATTAGAACGGTCGGCACGGGGGCATCGTTTTGCATTAGTTCAAGTGGATTATGCAACCCGATACACGGAGGCAGTGGCGCTCTGCAACATTTCCGCAAAAAGTATAATCTCCCGGGTGGGAATCCCGAAAGAGATTCTCACTGATCAGGGCATGGTGTTTATGTCACGGACAATACGTGAGCTTTATGAATTATTGGGAATTCAATCGGTTCGCACCAGCGTCTACCACCCACAAACGGACGGCCTGGTGGAACGATTTAATCGCACATTGAAAACAATGATTCGAAAGTTCGTTCACGAAGACGCCAAAAATTGGCTGGAACCCCTTTTGTTCGCTGTGCACGAGGTCCCGCAAGCCTCCACAGGGTTTTCCCCCTTCGAGCTCCTTTATGGGCGCCAGCCCCGTGGGGTGTTGGACGTCCTGAGAGAGAGACGTGGGAGGAGGGACCTTCGGAGAGCAAGAACGAAATTCAGCATGTGCTGGACCTGAGAACAAAACTCCACACCTTGGGGCAGCTCTCCATGGAGAATTTGTTAAAGGCTCAGGACAAGCAGAGCCGGCTGTACAATCGGGGAACCAGACTACGCAATTTTGCACCGGGACATAAAGTACTTGTATTACTCTCCACTTTTAGCTCTAAATTACTCGCCAAGTGGCAAGGGCCCTTCGAGGTCACACGGCGGGTAGGAGATCTCAATTATGAGGTGATTTGAATGGACCAGAGCGGGGCACGTCAAATCTACCATTTCAACCTCCTGAAAAAGTGGAGCGAGGTGGAGCCGGTGATGTTGGCGACGGCGGTGAGTAGCGAGGAAGATCTCGGGCCAGAAGTGAACACTAAAATCCATTCACTCACTCTTGCCCCAGGGGGAGATCACCTCTCGCCCTCCCAGCTCACCGATGTAGTAAGATTGGAAACTGAGTTTGCAGACGTGTTATCGCCCCTGCCCGGTCGAACCAATCTCATTCAGCACCATATTGAGACGGAGCTGGGCGTAGTAGTGCGCAGCCGTCCATATCGTTTACCCGAACACAAAAAGAAAGTGGTTCAGTTTGAATTAGAGGCGATGTTAGAGATGGGAGTAATAGAAGAATCCCACAGTGACTGGGCGAGCCCGATCGTTTTAGTACCTAAAACAGACGGCTCGGTTCGGTTCTGTGTGGATTATCGCAAGGTGAATGTGGTGTCGAAATTCGAATTGCTTGATCGGCTGGGGACTGCTCGTATTTTTTTAGACACTGGACTTAACCAAAGGATATTGGCAGATCCCCTTATCGCCCTTATCTAAAGAAAAGACAGCCTTCACAACGCCGTTTGGATTACACAATTTGTTACAATTCCGTTTGGGTTGTTCGAGGCACCCACCACTTTTCAGCGTCTCATAGACAAAATCCTCCAACTGCACACCGCATATGCCGCTGCCTATCTGGATGACATCATCATCTACAGTCAGGATTGGCAGTGGCATATGGTGCATCTGCGGGAGGTACTGAGAGCGCTGAGAGGGGCTGGGCTAACGGCCAACCCAAAGAAGTGTGCGATTGGGCGAATGGAGTTCCGGTATCTGGGTTTCCACTTGGGTCATGGACAGGTGCGTCCCCAAATTGATAAGAAGGCAGCCATTGTGACCTGCCCGAGACCCAAGACCAAAAAGGAGGTGAGGCAGTTCCTGGGGCTGGCGGGATATTACAGAAGGTTTATTCCTAATTATTTGGACCTCACCAGCCCGTTGACTGACCTCACTAAAAAGGAAGTCCCAGATCCGGTCCAGTGGACGGAGCTGTGTCAGCAGGCTTTCAGCCAGGTAAAGGCTGCTCTGTGTGGCGGGCCGCTATTACACTCTCCTGACTTTTCTCTCCCCTTCTTGCTGCAGACGGACACATCGGACCGGGGGCTGGGAGCCGTCCTGGCCCAGGAGATAGGAGGTGAGGAGCGGCCGGTGCTGTACATCAGTCGAAAGCTCTCTAAGAGAGAGACGATGTACAGCACCATTGAAAAGGAGTGTTTGGCAATCCGGTGGGCGGTCCTCACCCACCGCTATTATCTCCTGGGAAGGGAATTCACTCTCTGTTCGGACCACTCGCCCCTGCAGTGGCTCCACCGCATGAAAGATACCAACACGTGGATCACCCGTTGGTATCTGGCATTACAGCCCTTTAAATTCAAGGTGATCCACAGGCCGGGGATGCAGATGACTGTAGCCGACTTTCTCTCCAGGAATAGGGCGGTGGGGGTATGTGGCGAGGGGGGCGTGGTTCTGCGAGGTCTGCAATGGGAGAGAGAGACTCGGGAGACAGCGGTGAGTAAGTGGGTCAAGTGCAAAATGAGGAACATCTGTGTCTGATTGCAGTAATTGGCGTGGAGAGACCGGATAAAATGCCACCGGAGGACGTGGAGAAGCAGAGAGAGACGGAGTGGAGACTCGAGAGCGTGGACCGAGCTAAGGCGATAGCCGGAACGAACACAGAGAGTGAGATCTGAAGCAACCATGAGAGTTGAAGAGAGAGAAGACGCGCAGAGTGTGCAAACTGTTTAATTTTGTATTTTGCACCAATAAACCGCCCGAGTCTCCACGAGCCAACCTTGTCCTCTTCCTTCCGTATTTACGAACTTTGCTACAATAGCCTTTAAAGTTGTCCAAATTAAGTTATTAGCAATGCATATTACTAATCAAAAAACAAGTTTTGATATATTTACAGTAGGAAATTTACTAAATATCTTCATGGAACATGATCTTTACTTAATATCTTAATGATTTTTGGCATAAAATAAAAAGTGATAATTTTGACCTTACAATGTCTTGTTGGCTATTGCTACAAATAAACCTGTGCTACTTATGACTGCTTTTGTGCTCCAGAGTCACATATGTTCCTTTTGATTGTTGTGTCAATCAGGATCAATTTCATCAAGTATATTTATTACAATTATATTGCATAAAGTTAGTGCAGGCGGTAAAGTTATTTTCTGGGCAACACTCCACACGCCTGTCCATGCAGCAAGACCCCCCCCCCCCCCCCCATGAGTTGTAAGATAAAACGTGATAGAGAAAGCTGTAAAGGAAGAAACAAAAGTCGAATCAGATTACAGGTTCAGTTAGGTGGAGGGTTGGAGGAGGGAGTTAATTGCAAGCAGTGATGCGATGGAAGTGACGATGAAGAATGGGAATTTAAACAGACCGCTTATGATAGGCGTCAAAACTGGATTGGTGCACGTCAGGAACAGTTGACTGTCGACTGATGCGAGCTTGTCTGACGTGGCCTGCCTGAACTAATGCGATGCTGAATTTTTAGTTTTAAGCTCTTAATAAGCAGCTGGCATGCAGATCCTCGCCTCATTTAGACTCCTTTGTCCCCAGCAAAACGATACAAGAGCTTATTGATATAGAAGGCCTGAGTATTATTTTATATTAGCCTATATTATTCAATATTATTTTATTCACAACTTTGTGAATGGTCTACAGTAAGATGACCCGACATGCCATTTCCCGGGGAGACATCCTGGCAGGATTTCTAAATTGCCTAAAGCAACCAGGTTTTGGCTGTTTGCACGGCACAATCTGACTGTTGTATGACATCTACACTGCAAAAAAATGCTTTTCTTACTTAGATTTTTTGTCTTGTTTCCAGCCGAAATATCTAAAAATTCTTACATCAAGAAGGATTTTCTTGACAAGTAAAAGTCATTGTCTTGTTTTCAGAACAAGAAGTCAAATTTAAGTGGCTATTTGCTTAGAGAATTTGCTTTGCTTGTTTTCTGTTTGAAATACGATTAATTTGCTTACCCCATATTTTGGCTGTAAACCAGGGGCGAGGCCAGAAATCTTTAAGTGGGTGGGCCAACATAAAACCGGGTGGGCAAGGTGCACGTAAGAAAACTACATAATTGCCAACAGAAAATACAGACCAAATGTTCAATGCACAACACTTCTAAAACATTAACTAACATTCATTTTAATTTCAAAATGTACTAATAGTTATTAAACTTTTCATTTATCTGTACACATTCGAACCTGAGCTAACAAAAAGTTGTATTAAATAATCTTACAAAAGGTTAATTAATAATGTAACAAATGTATTTCTCGTAGTTAATGTTAATTAATGCATTACCTAACGTAAGTTTATTGTAAAGCATTACATTAGTCTGAGACGACGGAGCTTCGCAGATGATCTTATAATCATGGTTCTCTGTCAGGAGAGTAAATGAATGCCGCAGAAACGTGTGCAGCTGCAAATATGCAGTTTGTTGTGCAGAAGAGTATGTAGCACAATGTTTATATGTTTCTTTCTACAAAGGACGCATCTATTTTGCAGTTCAAACACTGTAACGTTGCTACTGTGATGCTTTAAACACGCTCATATAAGTTCAATCTGGCATCACCCGGTGGTCTGGTTTCATTTGTTGGTGGTCCGGATTCAGTGCAAGACTTAAGTTTAATTTGGGATATCCAATATTTTTAAAGACTTATGAGGGTAGTTGCACTATTTTCAAATTCCACATTATTTTCAAACGTGCGCATTTTACTATGTTCTTACCTCGTAAACATAAATGTGAGTGGGACTAACTGAAACTGACAAATCATAATTTTTGACAAGTTTTGTTTTATTTTATTTTTTAATTTATTATCGCTTTAAACAAAAACAGAAAGGCATTCATAACAGGGGGGTTTACAAATACTGACTGAGATTACACTTAATTTTAATTCACATTCTGTACATCGTATACCAAATTAAGTATAAAATATAATAAAACATTTGAAAGAAAGAAAAATAAATAAAGACAAAGAAGAAAGAAATAGTAGGGGAGTAGGATGTTTTCATATTATGAAACCAAAATCCTATAATAAAGTATACAAAAATCTTGCTTTGGGACTTTTCATCTCTCTTAACGTCTCCAAATAAATGACAAATTCCTCTTTAAACACAACTAATCGTGGGGGAGTTTTAAAAAATTTACATTTGTGAATGTAAAATTTTAACAAAAGCAACAAATGATTTATCACATATGATACCTTTTTGTCTTTAAATAACAAGCCAAACTTAACAATTTCCCATGAGAGGATCAGTCTTACAGAGAATCTTTGGTGAATCCAGCAGAATGCATCATTCCAGAATGTTTGTACCAAATTACACTGAAAAAACAAGTGTTCAACTGTTTCTATCTCCAGATTGCAAAATTGGCATATATTGGAATCCCCAACATTCAATCTTACTCTTAAAAATTATTTTGTAGGGTAAATGTGATTCATAATTTTAAAATATACCTCTTTACATTTCGGGTTGACTGGGAATGTAAGAAAATTAGTTCTAATTTCAGACACTTTTTTCTTATCAAAATGACAAAATATATAAGATCTCTTTACTGGTCCTGGAATACAACGTTGCATTAAACAATTTCTTAAAAATCTGTTAGAAAAAATTTTATCAGTAAAGTTTACATTTTCTATCATAAGATCAGACATTTTGGGAGTTATTTTTGAATATTTTATTTGTTCCTTAACTAAATTTATCATCTGCAATGGTATATACTTATTAATTGTGTCGTACATTTTAGGGGAGCAACTTACATTGTATTTACCACAAATATCATCATAACTCTATATTCCCTAAGGCGTTCATAATATGTTCATTTTTGACAAGTGTATTCATCGAATGTAGAGGCTGACATTTTTCGGGAATCCCGCGGGATGGGAAACAAAATCGCTACGAATCACGTGATTAGGACAGGACAGGGAACAATGTCAGCGGGTGTGGGCGGGACTGGGATAATAATGCTACCCAACTTTATACACAAATCAAGTCAAGTTGAGCTTTATTGTCATTCCACTACATGTGTGGACATATAGTGGGACGAGATGTCGTGCCTCACAGGACCACGGTGCTACATAAATACAAATATACAACACGAAGTAAAAACAGTATAAACATATACACAAACTAACCTACTGTCAGCTTTGACTATACATATGCTATATATAAAAGTGGTTACCTATACATAAACTAAAAAACAAAAAATACAAACTGTACAACTGTGCAGATGACTTAAAATACGGTACATGTGCAAAAGAGAGACATTCAAGCAGCTGGCTGGGGAACAGTGTAAGGTGATTTGTGGTGCATGAGCCAGTAAACATACATACATTACAGTCGTATATTTCAATCAGTCTTTTGTGGGATTATGGACACACAATGGTGTGTGAAAGTGTCTAGTGCATGCAGAGGAGAGTGTGTTGCTACAGGTGGCTTGTGCAGGCCCGCTCACCTGAATTTCACAGAGATAAAAGTTTAACAGTTTTTTCCTGAGATGTGGTAAGGTGGGGGGGGGGGGTTGGGTTTTCAGAGAGGGGCGGTGTGATGTGAGTTCAGGGCTCTCACAGCCTGGGGGAAAAAGCTGTTGAGCAGTCTGGCGGAGCGGGCTCTGATACTCCGGTACCGTCTACCTGAGGGTAGGGGCTGGAAGAGACTGTGGGACGGGTGGGTGGGGTCCTCCACGATACTTTTTGCTTTGCTGGAGCATCGTGTAAGGAAAATGTCCAGGATGGAGGGGAGAGGGGCACCGATGATTTTTGCAGCGGTGTTCACTGTCCGCTGGAGGGTCTTGCGGTCTGCTGCACAACAGTTTCCGTACCAGACATTGATGCAGCTGGTCAGCACGCTCTCAATGGTACCCCTGTAGAAGGTGGTGAGGATGGGTGGAGGGAGGCTTGCTCTTTTCAGCCGGCGGAGAAAATGTAGGCGCTGTTGTGCCTTCTTGGAGATAGACTTGGTGTTGGTAGTCCAGGTGAGGTCCTCTGTGATGTGCACCCCCAGGAATTTAGCGCTGCTGACTCTCTCCACAGTCGAGGTGTCGATGGTCAGTGGGGGGTGGTCAACAGAGTTTCTCCTGAAGTCCATCACAACCTCCTTTGTCTTCTCCACATTGAGGGACAGGTTGTTGGTGCCACACCATTCAGCCAGCTGTGCCACTTCCTCTCTGTAGTGCGTTTCATCGTTGTTGCTGATGAGACCTACCACTGATGTGTCATCGGCAAACTTGATGATGTGGTTGGAGCTGAACTTGGCAGCGCAGTCGTGGGTCAGCAGCGTGAAGAGCAGCGGGCTGAGCACACAGCCCTGTGGGGCACCTGTGCTCAGTGTGGTAGTGCTCGAGGTATTGTGGCCGACCCGAACTGACTGAGGTCTTCCGGTTAAAAGGTCCAGGATCCAATTGCAAAGGGAATTGTTGAGGCCCAGCAGGCTTAATTTATTGATGAGCTGTTGTGGGATTATTGTGTTGAATGCTGAGCTGAAGTCGATGAACAGCATTCTAACATATGAGTCTTTGTTTTCTAGGTGGGTAAGAGCCAGGTGGAGGGTGGAGGAAATTGCGTCATCCGTAGAGCGGTTTGGGCGGTATGCAAACTGGAGCGGATCGAGTGTGTTGGGGATGCTGGTTTTGATGTTGTGCATGACTAGCCTCTCAAAGCACTTCATTATGATTGGAGTCAGTGCTATGGGACGGTAGTCATTTAGACAGGACACAGGTGATTTTTTTGGTACCGGTATGATTGTCGTGGATTTGAGACATGTGGGGATGACTGCCTGGCTCAGCGAGGTGTTGAAGATATCTGTTAGGACATCTGTCAGCTGTTCAGCACAGTCTTTCAGTACGCGGCCAGGTATATTGTCAGGACCCGCAGCCTTGCGTGGGTTAATCCTAGATAGGGTCTTCCTTACGTCGGCTGGAGACAGACAGAGTGCCTGGTCGTTGGGAGGTGTGGGCAGTTTTTGTGCAGATGTGTCGTTCTGCATTTCAAACCGTGAATAAAAGTGGTTGAGTGCATCTGGGAGGGATGTGTCGTCGTCACATGCCTGTGGCGGGGGCTTGTAGTCAGTGATGGTCTGAATGCCTTGCCACAGGCTCTGTGTATCTCTGCTGTTTGTGAAATGATTATTGATTTTAGTGCCATATGACCGTTTTGCATTTTTGATGCCACGGGACAGATTGGCTCTTGCTGTTTTGAGGGCTGCTTTATCTCCTGATCTGAACGCTTCATCTCTGGTTTTTAGCAGCCCACGAACCTCTGCTGTCATCCATGGCTTCCGGTTTGCACGTGTGGTGATGGTCTTGGTGACTGTCACATCATCAATGCAGTTTTTGATGTAAGCAGTCACAGTTCCAGTGTACTCCTGCAGGTCTGTATGGTTATTATAGGTGGCCGCCTCTTTAAACATGTTCCAGTCTGTGTCCTGGAAGCAGTCCTGCAGTGCTGAGGTAGCATTGTCTGGCCATACCGTGATCTGCTTTTGAACCGGTTTGGCCAGTTTGAGAAGCGGTCTGTATGCTGGGGTTAGCATAACAGAGATGTGGTCCGAGTATCCGAGGTGGGGGCGGGGTTCAGCTTTGTATGCGTTTTTCACTGTTGTGTAAACAAAGTCCAGTGTGTTATTTCCCCTTGTTGCAAAGTTCACATGTTGGTAGAACTTTGGTAAAACTGTCTTTAAGTTAGCGTGGTTGAAGTCGCCGGCTATGATGAAAAAGCCGTCGGGGTTATTTGTAAATATACCTTTATATAAATAAACTATAGCCTAAACTGTTTATTTTAATTTTGAATTATTGCCCTGTCTCTGTATGCTCTCCTCCTGTTTGCTTTGATGTGCTGGTTAAGTGAATGACACAGTCCGTGACGGTTGGTCTATGTGGTAATACACTCGGGCTGTACATCCAAACGCTCACATATCATTCATCGACCTCAAATATGGCTTTTCATCTGAAATATGTATGTAGTAGAAACTTTACATGGCCGCTCAATATGATGTTAATCTAGAGAAATGTGCGCTATTGAAGTGTGTGTGCATGTGGAGAGTGGAAGCTGAATAGCGCTCGCTGCAGGACAGGTAAGAGCGCTCACATGCTCTTAAAATCTGCCAAATTTTTGGTCATAGAGATAAAAGTAGCCTAATACATCTTTCGAATCTGTGAAGACTCTACATGTATTTGTGTGCATTTAGAATAACAACTAAACGTTGCGCTTTAGGTCTCTGTGAACTTGAGCGAGAAACTTCAAAACTTCGTCTTTGAAAAATATATCTATAGAGAGTGAAATGTCTACTTTCAAATGAAAAACAAATCTAATAGAAAACGTGTGTTAGCGTGGAAGATTTACATGACATTTAATGTGTTGTAGCCATTTAAAAAAAAGAGTACTTTTTATTTTTGTTATTTATGTTTAAATATTATTTGTTTGTGTTTTAGTTCAATTTGTTAATTAAGAAAGGAAATTGTTAACGTCATAAGCTCGTGGCAAATGGGACGGCAGTACGCCGAAATATAGGAAGCGGGTCAGACATCATTTTTGACCACTTCATATTCTCTTTTTTTTGTGGAATATATTTTTGGTAACGAATTTCGTTTTGTATGATTTGTATCTTCATTTTAATACATATTTTCTTGATCAATTATCTTCTCAAATAAACAAGAAGGAACAAAAGTATCGTGGAATGAAGTGCGTTCAATACAAAGCCCGCTGCCATGCTTCCGCGGCAAAAAAAAGGCCAAAGCAACATGTGTGCAATGTACTGTGCATAAACTTGCTTTCAGTTCAATATGATGACAAAAAAAATAATTTTGGGGTTTTTATTCAACTAAGGTGGGCACGCTGTGATCTGTACTATATTTTTACTGTAACTGACAGATTTCGGCCAAAAAAATTAAAATAACGGTAGTGGGAGGGAATGGAAGTCATTCATCCGGAAGTGGAACGGGACGGGATTTTCCCCCAATTGTTTAGTGGAATATTAATAAACTGTCTGTAATCGACCATAACAACTCACGTTAAATATATTTGTAAGTAAATATATGAAGCTGTAGGAAAACTATACGTTATTATCATTTAATACATATCATTAGTTTGAAAAAGTACCAACTTCTCATTGGGTGGGCCGCGGCTGAAAGTGGGTGGGCCTTGGCCCACCCGGGCCCACTCGTAGCTTCGCCACTGCTGTAAACTAGACTAAAAAAATCAAAGAAAAGCATTTTTTGCAGTGTAAGTACCTTGAGAGCTATAGAGAGCAGAGCAGACGGCTCCTTGTGCTTTCGAATCGATCTTGCAGTACTTTGATGTCATAAGACGATCAGTCTGTGCAGTACTTTTCTGAATAATTGCTGGATCTTACTCTTGTTTGAGTGTTCTGTGTCAATATTATAGACAAATTAGATGCATTGTGTCCTTAATATCTGTTTAGTGTGTATAGTGACATTGAATAGATGGGTTATTGTTTAACTTATTGTTGTACTTTTTGCCTTAGCATTGATTTACTTTCCACAAGGACCAGGAACAAGGAAATGGAAATACTGCCTCTGCTTATATCTATCATGGCATCAAGCTTACAAGATGCAAGAGAGAACATTAGGGGCATTTGTGCATATACAGTGTCATAAATGTATCATAATCATTCACTTCAGTGTAAATTATGCTGAGATCAAGGTCTTTTATTGCCATACAATTCCCAGCGTTCGGTTCGGTAATGTGGTTTAATCAATGTACTTAAAAGGGGATTTGAACTGGATTACAAATTCAAAGCTGTGTTTCTATTGACGGGATAAAATAAATAGATGTGCATATTAAACAGAAATGCATTGAAATTAATACTGAAGACAAGGATTAAAATAAAAGAAAATCAAAAACTTTATTAAAATGTAAATGCACAAAAATCATGTAACGTGCAGTGTATACATAAGAACATGACAGAATGATTGCTATTTCAGGATCTCGTTGCATGGTCAAATCAAAGTGCTATATAGAGAGCTAAACTCATAGAAATATAAAAAAGTTCATACATTTTCTAAACCACTTGTCCTATTCAAGGTCACAGTGCCTATCGTTCTGTCTCGGGCCATAAACTGGAAATACTGCATACACACGCACACACACACACTTATGGAAAATTTAGTCTCAATTTCACATGTGGCTTTGAATTGTGGGGGTAACTGGAGCACAATAGTATATTCAGAAATGAACCTTGATTAATAAATTCTACAGGTGACATTTTTCAGAAAAGTAAGCTCAGTAACAGTCAGGATCAACAAAGCATTCATTCTGAATCACGATTGCTTTAACTTTCCGTTCGCTTGTGTCACTGTGCTCTGGAAGATTGGCTTTGTTTTTTTCATGACTGTTACTATAAGTGCCAAGGAAGGTCAGGAACACAGGTATGAATATGATGCCATGGACGGCCCCAAACAGAATGACTAAGAACATTATCTTGAAGAAGGTCCTGAAAATGTAGCTTTTGGCAGCCGCAAGCACCACCACACCTGCAATAGTGGACACGGCACCTTGAACGATCGGATAGCCCAGTTTATTGATAGCGTCCATGGCTTTTTCATTCGCAGAGGATTTTTCACTTGACACAAAAGCATAGGATATGTGAGCAGAGAAGTCAACAGAAAATCCAATACAAATAACAAGAATTATCATAGACACAGCGTCTAAACTAACATTCCATAATGCCATGAAACCGGCCACTCCCACAATGACAGATCCAATGGAAAATGTCACCCAGAGAGAGCAGAGAGGGTTTGAGATCAGCAGGAGTGAAATAACTAACATCGCACATGTAGCAACCACTAAGTTTTTGATTGTATTACTGATGATGACAGCAAATTGGTCGAAATAAATGAATGCAGGGTGGTACACAATCAGATCAATGGGTGTCTGCAACTTCGCACATTTTTCTGCAGTTTCTCTAAATGCATTAAGCAGGTTCTTCTCATCAATCGATGTGCGGCTGTTTGCTGTCTGAATGAACATACGTGAGGCATGAATTTGGTTGTTAGTGAAATTAACATCTTGACTAAATCCAAACTGAGTAAGAAATGCAGTTAAATGGCTTTTGAATTGCGTTTCATTGTCTAAATCAGCATTCAGGGCAAACTGCATGTATGCACTCAACCATTGCCATTGTCAGATTTTGAAAATTTTCAAAACACAAGTCAAGACTTTTGCGAGCAGTTGGGTTCCAGTATTCAAAGTCCTCAATCCTTTATAACTAACATGACATTGGGACCAAATGCAGAGAAGAATTCATCTTCTTTGTCATAGTAACTACCAACATAAGAGCCATCTTCTGCTAAATTTTTCACATCTAGACCTTCCTGTATTTGGAAGCACCCGTAGATACTGACTGCCAAATACCCGGCGTAGATCAGACACACGAGTGTCTTAACCCACACTCTTGTTAGAAACGGGCCGTAATAGTTTTTAAAGAATGAATCCATTGGCGTTTCAATTTCCTTATGTGTCTTCATCATACGCCCCACCAACACAACAACCTATATCATCACCAGTGGCTTCTGGGACTTTCATGCAGGTCAGCCAGTGTCTGTTGCCTTTCTCTCGCCTTCCGTTCAGTGCAAGACACGCACCAAAGAAGGTAATGTTGAAGATGTAGCAGAACAGAAGAGCTGTGCTGGTGTACAAGCAGAAGGACTGAACTGAGCGGAAGGGTGTCGCAAGACCGACGTAGAAAGCCAGCACATCCGTCAGCGTGGTGATCGTTATGGACACACCAGCCTCCTTATATGTGTCTGCTAAGCGAACCTCAACGTCTTTATCAACTTCAGTCTTCTGCCAGCAGGAGATCATAATGAACATGTCGTCAACACCAATACCTGGACAACAGTGGAGCCTGTTAACATCAGCTGTAAGACGCCTACTAGGTGAGGAAATAAATTACATTTACCAAGAATCAGAAAGGGGGCTGTTTGCACAGTCATGGCAAATAGCATGCCACAGAACAGCAGCAGTCCAAAACTGGCCAACACGGCCATACCAGCAGAGACGACACCCAACGCAGCCACCCACACCTTCGTCCTGACACAGTCTAACCTGTGGAAGGACACAAGGGATGAATAACATAGCTAATGATATAAATGTGCCAGTGGGATTTAATTTTTTTTACATTACCTTAAACAAAACAGAACAGAAATGGTAATGGCCAGGACATATGTAACAGAGAAAAGGGGGATGATAGAGTCAGAGTTTTTCTCAAACTCATTCTGTCTTGATATTGATGTAAAGTAAGACACATGGACCTGTAAAAATTCAACACAAATAACTGTTCATTATAGTCACTGTGAAGAATTAGTTAGGATATAGTATAGTGAAGAATTACTCAGGGGACATCATTACAGGACATGAATAGCCTGCAGAAAAATCAAGAACATTTACATAGATTTGGTTCATTTTCTCACAATTTTGGAACTGCTGTCAAAATACCTTTTGGTACTTTAGTTTCAGTTATTGAAGATTATTTGATTAATGACACTTGACGAACTTTTACACACACACAATCAGGTCATTAGGTGTTTGTATACATGGAGATATATAACTCACAATCATTTATTTTGCTTACCGTTTTCTGTTCTGTAGAATTTGAGAGGAGTTTTACAAAGCCATCGAGCCAGTAAGGGGTTTCCTTTGTCTTATTCTCATCTAAGAAGTAAAACATTCTGACTGCTCTGGCACTGGTGAGCTCTGAGCTATCCAGCTTTACACTGCGAATGGTTGTTCCCAAAAATATGTCGTTATGTATCGGATATGTTATGTTTGTAGAAACAATTTCAGTAGCATTGTAATTGATAATGTCTAAAATTACATTTGATATGTACCTACCCTTTGTTTTGGCACAGAGTTTTTCAAAAGTGTTTCCTGTCGTTATACATTTCACTTGTCTGTCTAGCTCTATAATGTCATTAAAAGCTGCTTCGGTTAATATATTTTCTCCTTGCAAGTCTGTGATGATCAAAGAAGCATAAGTGCCCTCAGATGCAAGCCGCAACTGCGAAAACTCTTCGGATTGTGGGAAATTTTCCACCACAATTGCCCTCTCCAACTTGGCAGGTCCATTGACAGGTGTAAACTGGTCTTCAATATCATTTGCCTCCCTCTCCTGAAGAAAAACAAAACCAGCTCCAAGGGCAGCAGCCACATATAAAGCCAATAAAATAAACACACAAGGATATCTACCAACAACAAAACCAAGTTTTTCAAAAGGCCAGAGACAGAGGTCGTTCGATGCAGTCTCTTTACACTTTGCCATCCTCCATACACTTGCAACAGTTTACAGTGAATCTCTTGCTCTTCTGGAAAGCCCCAGACACATCCTCCTTCTACAATGAATCAGTGTTGTCATAACATATTTATAGGCTGAGCTGAACACATAAATCATTTGTCACTTTTTAACAAAATAAGGTTACTCATTTACAAACTTCCTTGTTCGCACCTGCCCTATCTGTCACTCCCAGAAACTGCATGATTAACCAATGGGACGTTTTCAATCCAAGGGGACTGGAAAGGACACCCGTGAATTCCTCCATCCAGGAAAATGATTGATAGAGCTTAAAACCTGCACTAGCCAATGCAGATTCACTTCTACAATGAGGGCAAAAGACATGGGTCCAGTATAAAAACAGAAACACTTTATTTTGTAATACAAAAATTAATTCAATAAAAAAACAAGTAAAAAATCCCGATCATTCACATAAGTTTGATTTAACTCATCAAGACAATAGAATCTGACAAGAGGCTGCATAACTAAACACATACATTTAAAGGGCACCTATTATGCAAAATCCACTTTTACATGTTTTATTAACAAAGTTCGGGAGGAGAACGTTTATAACCCAGCCAATTCATAATCAGCAATCACACAGTCTATCCTATCAGCTCGAGAGAGAACCTCTATAAATAGCCATGCCATCTTACCTTCATTCTCTTTACAGTCTTTCACCATTTGGCTCGCTCCTTTGGCCACATTGATCATGGACCCAATTTTTTCCCCATCGTCCAATGACGAGACCAATCCTTAGCCGCAATTTGCCGGCCCGAGGATCACTCTTTCTACACCAGACACAACACCAGACAGCCACACGCTCTCCACGACGCCGAGCCTTAACCTCGCCTCCATTGACAAGACTTCCAACTTCCCCGGCATACTCAAACTATTCAGCTGTACCAACAGGTTCCTCCGATTGGAAAGTGGACAGTATTTAAGCCAGAGGCAAACGCTGATTAATTCTGATGCACAGTTCTTGCAGAGGGTAAACAAAGTTGATCCGTACGATCTATTCGTCACCCTGCAAATCAGCCAACCTCACTTCCAAATCCACTCCAGACGCCAAGGCTAAGTATTACTTAGAATCTAAACACTGCATCATCAGAGTATTGTGGCTTTATCAGACACTAAATGATAATCAAGCTCAAATGGAGTTAACAAGGTTTTTGACCAGCGAATGACAGATATCTGTGTTTTTGTCTTCTTTAGAACGGCTGTATCTGAGGCAGCAAGTGCATCGCATTATAGCCTATAGAATACTGGCAACAACTAGATGGGAAATGCTCTTCTCCACTCTTCAAAACACAAAAACATTAGCCTTTACAAACATAGTGTTTGAGTAAAGAAAACATTGTACTTTTTCAAACATTGGTTATTGATTTACCCTTGTATTGCCAATAGGCAGAGATCTTGTCTCCAAACTGTGCATGCTGCGTGGCGCTTCGTTCTGAATGGAGGCGGGGCGAAATTATGAGGTTTTGCTGACAGTTTGAGGATCCAAAGGGGTTTAGTGACAAGCTCTTTTAAATGGTTTTCATTGGTTAAATATTTGTTAAACCCTCAAACAGACATAAAGAAGACCAATAGCACCAATTTAAAATAATAACAATAACAAAATATAAGAGAGAGGTCCACGGGACTCCTGACTGGGCTCGGGTATGGCGACTGCCATACGGAAATGCCACCCATGTTTCTAACCCTCCATAGACAGCAAGGGTACTACCACGTTCAAAGTCCAGAGATGCAAAAGTAATATAGAATTTAAAGGGAAATAGTTTAATTTATAGGGAATTTTAACAGAATCCCTCTTTTACGGCTGATCACTGAGGCGTTAGAGATTCACTGAAGGAGCTGTATAACACCAACTCTGCACTGGATATTACAATCCAGAATAGTGAAAACATTATCAAATAGCATAGTAACAAAATCTGCAGTTTAAGACATTAACTTATAAGCACAAAACACAAGATACTTCTCTTTTCAATTTAAACAAGGCTTTATTTGATAAATCTAAGATATGTAAACTGATCTATCACATGAACACAAGCATTCAAACGTTGCAGAAAGAGAGAAAGGAAAGGATGAGTTTAAGAGAATGAAAATGTGCTATCCCAATTTTACAGCAATATGTGCTATTGCATAGACCTGAACAACCACCAATCACTTATTTAACCGTCGCATTGAGTTTCTCAATGAGGCAAAAATTGGATATAATGCACCAGCTCAGCAAAAATCTGGAAGTTACTTGCGTTGCCTTTGGGATTCCCTTTTATGTGTTATAAACACAGTTATTCAAAACCTAAAGCTCTTCTTTCATGAGCTCCTGTGTATGTAGAGATGAGAAATTCAATGGAAAAACATGGTAAACGTAAACACAAGACTGAACATAACATTTATTTTTTTGCTATAAGAATTAATGGTTGTGAATACAGTATTACACAGTAAGAAAGAAAGGAAATACATTGTTTGCATCCATTGTTCAAAACCTAGTTTTTCTCAGTCACTTTGATGCATTTCTCGAATCATCCTTACTGTAATACTAGCAAAGAAGCATGTGTATTTCTCAAAACTATTTGTACAAACAGCACCACACAATGTAGAACAAACCGGCTGAAGCTTGTAATGTACTCAAAGTCGTTAGATCATCTCAAATGTAATTATTTATGTCAATGAGCATATCACAGTGCAATCAGAATGAAACAGACAGAGGAAGTGCCCCTAACACCAAGTCTCAGGCATTGTTCAAATAAATACAAGCTAGCAAGGGAAGGAGAGAAAGGTAAAGAGAAAGATGAAGATATAGAAAAAGGGAAAGTATTATTATTATGTTTTTTTTATGAAGAAGTCAAATGCAAGTAGTGTTGAAAGAGATGAGTTTTCAGTTGTTGCATGAAGATTGACAGGGATCCAGCATTCAGGATAAGGGGGGAAGATCATTCCACCAGCCAGGAATGGTGAAAGAGAATGTTCTGGAGAGTGATTTTGAGCCTCTCTGTGATGGTACCATGAGGCGTCGCTCACTAGCAGATCTCAGACTTCTGGAGGGGATGTAGATTTGTAATAGTGAGTGGAAGTAGGCGGGTGCTGAGCCTGTGGTTGTTATATATGCAAGCATCAGTGTCTTTAACTGGATGCGAGCTGCAACTGGTAGCCAGTGCAAGGAGCCAAAGAGAGGTGTAACATGGGCTCTTTTGGGCTCGTTGAAGACCAGTCATGCCGCTGCATTCTGAATCATTTGTAGAGGTTTGATTGTGTTTGATGGAAGTCCAGCCAGATGAGCATTGCAGTAGTCCAGCCTAGAAATGACAAGGGCTTGGACAAGAAGTTGTGCAGCATGCTCTGTCAGAAAGGGGCTGATCTTTCTGATGTTGTGAAGTGCAAACCTGCAAGATCAAGCAGTCTTTGCAATGTGCTCTTTGAAGGTCAGCTGGTCATCAAAGATTACACCAAGATTTCTGACCAAAGCTGATGGGGTAATTTTTGATGAACCTAACTGAATCGTGAAGTCATGCTGTAGAGTTGGAGTGGCAGTGAAGACAAGAAGCTCAGTCTTTGCCAGGTTGAGCTGTAGGTGATGTTCTTTCATCTATGCTGAGATGTCCGCCAGGCAGCCTGAGATCCGTGCAGCTACCGTTGGATCATCTGGTCGAAATGAGAGATAGAGCTGTGTCATCAGCGTAGAAATGGGAGGAAAAGCCATGTTCCTGTATGATGGGACCCAGTGATGTAGTGTATGTGGAGAAGAGGAGGGGTCCAAGAACCGAGCCCTGGGGAACCCCAGTGACCAATTGATGTGCTTTGGATACCTCCCCTCCCCAGGCCACCTTGAAAGGTGAGATAGTGATATAGGGTTCAAACCAGCGAAAATGGACAGGAGGATCTGATGATTGACAGTGTCAAAAGCGGCAGACAGATCTAGCAGAATGAGGACTGATGATTTGGAATAGGCTTTTGCAATTCGCAGGGCTTCAGTGACTGAGAGTAGCGCAGTCTCAGTTGAATGGCCACTCCTGAAACCTGACTGTTTAGCGTCCAGTTTGTTGTTCTGTGAAAGAAACAATGAGACCTGGTTGAAGACAACTCGTTCGAGTGTTTTGGCTATGAATGGAAGGAGAGAGATAGGTCTGTAGTTTTCTATAAGAGAAGTGTTTAATGTAGGTTTTTTGAGCAGTGGGGTTACCCGAGCCTGCTTGAATGCAGTGGGGAAGATGCCTGTGAGGAGAGATGTGTTGATGATGTGTGTGAGTGCTGGTAAGAGTGCGGGAGAGATTGCTTGGAGAAGGTGTGAGGGGATAGGGTCTAGAGGATATGTTAAAGGATGGCTGGAGAGGAGAAGTTTGGATACTTCCAACACAGTGAGGGGACAGAAGGAGAAGATGGGAGTTTGAGCAGTGGATCTAGTTGGTTGGTGGTCCTGTGTGAGTGAAGGTGAAAACTGACTACTGATTGTTTTAGTTTTGTCTGTAAAAAAGTTGCAAAGTCATCAGCTGTTCTAGAAGTGAAGGGAGGTGGTGAAGGGGGACAGAGGAGAGAATTAAATGTTCTGAAGAGATTACGCATATCTAGAGCACTGTTGATCTTTATGGAAATGTGACGATTTGGCAGTGTGGACTTCTGCGGAGAAAGATGAAAGCAACGATTGATACATACTCAGGTCTGACGGATCGTTTGATTTTTGATCTGAGAAATGCATCAAGAAGCGACTGAGAAAAATATTTAACTTTATCTGTATCCTATTCTAAAGCCATGATTAGTTGGTGTTAAGTAAAGCAATGATTGTACATGTGAGGAGTTAGTGTGGCATTTTAAATGGTAGTTTTTGGTGTAATAAATCTAGAACCTATTTTTTCAGCTTCGGGGAATCATTTATTAAAGATTCAATATTGCTTTGATTGAAGTGATCTTAATCTTTAACTTATGATTTATACTCGTCCAGCGACCATTAACATCAGTATAGCTTTAACAATTTCGTTTATCTTATTTTGCTAAGACAAAATAAAGGGCTTTATCCGATTTGAGCTAGGTAACGTAATCTTTGGCAAATAGTTTGAACTTGAAAAACACATCCACAAGACATCATTCTTTATCAATGAAACAAGGTTTATTTGCTAACTGTTATTCTACAATACATCAACTTAACTTAAAACACATAAACAACACATAAAATACACAAATTCAGAGTTTTGCGGTAAACGTTAGAAGAAAGTTTAAAACGAGCACTCATGTTATCTTGTAACTTTACGAGAGGAAGATCACAAGCAGAGACTTTGCTGTCTTTTCTGCGTACAGATCAATTCATCAGGTCAGTAATGGCGCTTTTCCACTGCATGGTACGGTACGGTTCGGCACGGCTCGGTACGGTACGGTACGGCTCAGTTCGGGTCGGTTTGCATTTCCACCGCAGTTTAGTACCGCTATAGAGTGGGCGGGATTATTCACGCGTCGTTATAATTGCGCCGCCTCTACTGCCGTGACATCATCGTAAACGCGCCACAAACAAACTCACAACAAAGAAAGGAGACTGAATAGTGTTCTTCACTCTCGGCATGTGGATGTTTTTAACAGCAATGGAGAGGTCTATGAGAATGCTTGTGATTTACCCCCAGCAGCAGAGACTGTGGTGACAGTGCCACGGCTGTAGAGGAGGAGAGCAGGGATGTTTTTAACAGCAATGGAGAGGTCTATGAGAATGCTTGTGATTTACCCCCAGCAGCAGAGACTGTGGTGACAGTGCCACGGGCTGTAGAGGAGGAGAGCAGGGATGTTCGTGCAGGTGTGCTGCGTTACTTGATTAGTTAACTATTCATGCAGCAGTGTTCTGTAAAGTGAATTATCAATAAACTTTTGAATATTTCAAAATGTACAATGTATCCCTTGTTTTTTTTATTTATGTGATGGTTTTTATAATTGCGGCATTAATCATTTGTCTTTTTCAAGAGGTTCATTACGTGCTCATACAATAATACATATTTAATATAGTCTGGAGGTACACTTATTCGATCAGATTGTTTTTAATTGAAGCAAAACACAGATACAGAGGTAAAAATATAAACAGAAAACATACTCTGAAAATATAGCAAGTTCAAAAGTAACGTTATATACATAAGGCTTTTTCCTTCGACGTCGCGCCATCAAGCTCTCGCTGGATCCGCTCCTCGGCTATCAACGAGAGGAACGTCTGTACCTCCTCAACAGACAACGACACTGCTATTTTGTGGTTGATGTAAAAATGTGCGTTTGTTGAAACAAAAGCTGCGTCCGCTCCATCGCTGGCTGTGCTGATTTAAATCTAGCGGGTAGGGCTGTAAAGGAGGGTCTCGTGTCGCAAGTTCAGTGACGCAGTAATGACGATGTTCTCCGGCCAATCAGCTGATCGGCAGAGTTTACACGTCACGTTTTGGTAACGGTACGGCTCGCATGGAACCTCGACCGAAGTGGTACTAAAAAAGTATCAGGTACAGTACCCAGTGGAAAACCCCCCAAAAGTGAACCGTACCGTACCGTACCGCGCCGTACCATGCAGTGGAAAAGCGCCATAAGATTAAAGATGTGTTTGGTCTACTTGCATTAGGTTGAGCTGGCCGCAGATCTTTCCGTTCCACGTGTTTCCTTCGGATGGCTGAGGGAATCCCGGCGGCTGATTTTGTCGTTGCGTGACGTCACTGGAGAAACCCTCTTGCAATTGGCGGTCTGCCTGGTTTCTTTGTTGAGACATGGTTGCTTGCTTCAAGTTGTTACGGCTTTGACAAAGTTCTGAATTCTTTTTGATGGTCAGCTTCAGCCTGATGGTAAGGCGGTGATCCAGCGCGACCAGTGAAGATGAAGCCGAAGCTTCCGGTTTGTCAGCTGGCGAGCAAGTAAAAGCAGACTGATCTAAGAGCTGTAGTGTTCATTTTTAAACAGCTAGGTTTAGATACACCCACAGGCGGCTGTCCCAATCAGATTGTTCTTGTGGGGTGGAGCCCCGCCCCGCACGGCTTCCTTTTGCCGCGCATACATCATCTGATATTTAATTCATCACATGAAGGAAGATATCCTTACAGACCTATATACGTGCTGTCATCATACATTATGATGCTAAGAATCAACATATAGTTCACACCAAATTGTTGCATTTATCATGACCATGACTATTCTCAAGATAAGAAGTTAGAAATTCTGTTTCTAAGAGGATCTGGGAGCAAAGGTCAGTTCTATAAATCTCTCCCTTCCTGTGTCTTCTACAAAGATTAGCAGAGGGTACTCCAGACGGAGTGGTGCCACTTTTGTCAGTTGGTTGGCATTTATGGACTTTGGCAAATGAAGGGAGGAAAAGTTCTTTCGGAGAGAGAGAAAGTCCACTTTTATAAAGTAAGAGTCACTTTTATGCAGCACTGGCAGGATCTCTACTCATCCAGCATTGTCTATAATCTACCTATTCTGTCGTCTGATAAAGACATCTCCAGTTTTTTGTTTTATTTACTGGTGCACGGCTATCTGCCATGGTGACTTATGCCACTTACTTTATCTATCTCTTTTATTGTCTATTTATTTTTTATTTTCTGCAATGTCCTTATTGTATACCTGTATAGTTTGTATGTACATATGGTTAAACTGTATTTATCTGTATTTGAATGTCTACTGTCCAGATGTGTTAATGTTAACTGTATGCACCAAGGGTCTGAGAGTAACGCAATTTCAATTCTCTGTATGTATGTACTGTACATGTGGAAGAATTGACAATAAAGCAGACTTGACTTGACTTGACTTGACTTGACTTGAAGGGAGGAAAAGTTCCTTAAAAATGTGCTGTTTCTCAATCATTTTGTGCGACGAGGCTCTACATTGGACAAGACAATTAAGATACTTCCTGTTTTGCTAAATGTATTTTAAGAAATTGAAAACGGAGTCAAATGCTGATAATTAGTGTCTGGTTTTGCAGATTTGGTGTGTGCTTCTGCTGTTTGAGTGTCAGGTTTCAGAAATTGTGTGACAAGTGAAGATTTTGTGTGTAAGCAGTTGAAAAAAGCTGTAATTGATTATACGAAGGATCTAAGATTAATTGAAGTTTGGAGAATGTTGAGCCCAAATAAAAGAGAATATTTTTTGTTACTCAAGCTCATATAAAGCTAATTTATGAATTGATAATTTTATAATAGCTACAGACTTAATTTCTAATGTAAAAGAGTGCTGTAGTGATAAGTGATCATGCAGCAGATCTATTGAGATTAATTTAGGCAGATTCGAGCATTGTCCGAGATGGTTGCAAACCTTTTTGTTAAAGGACCCAGCATTTATTACATTTGTGAAAATATTTTGAACTAAACACAGATGAAACTACAGCAAGTATTAGATGGGAAGCGTTTAAGGCTTACATAAGGGGTGAAATTATTAGCTATACAAGCACTGAAGCCAAACACCATAATCAGGAACTACAAATATTAGAAGCTCATATTAAAGACATTGAAATTAGTATTGGCAATAACGCTGAAACGCTACATAACTTATCGATCATGAGAGCTAACTGTGATAAGTTAACAACTGATAAAGTGGCTAAAAGCCTGTTGTGGACTAAGCCAACATATTATGATCAGGAGGAAAAGCAGGTAAACTGTTAGCATGGAGGATAACGAAGATTTAAATTATGTCAATATGAATTATGAGAACCTACATAACTCCTGTTAAACTCCATCATATATGCCTTAACAGTACTTGTTGGATTTATGCTGGTCAGACGAAGTAAGTTGCATGAACATATGCAACTAAGACTGTTTAATAAACTCTGCTCCTTTGTATCATCACTTCGTCTCCTGCTGCCTGCTCTTTACTGGCTTTTTCCTCAGTCAACATCTTGGCTGATAGAAGTCCGTTAATAAAAGTTTACGGTATTTTTATGTTCTATACAAGACTAGCTATTAACAGGTTTTGGGTATTCGACAACTGCTGATGACTTGTTCTGTTACCAGACAAAACGTATAGTTTCGGATGTGATCTGGTGTCCGGGGCTGGATCTAAACGCTACGCAGACATTTTGAGCAGGTAGGATTCGTGGCAGATGTGAAATTTGAACATGAAAAAAAAGTAAAAGACGTAATGATAACCTGGTTGCTTTCAAACCCCAAGATGCCAGTAAGAGCGGCGTTACAGTGTGCTTCCTCACATGTCCGTGCTCTTCTGAATAAACACTTTGGGAACGTTTGCATGCATGGTTTTTGGAGCATGCTTTAAGCAAATGACTCGAAGAAAACTTGCCGTGAAAAACAAGAAGTGAACAGCAGTAGATGCAGAAATTCAAAGTGATTTAGTCATAAAAGGAAGTGAAAGTCATACAAAAATTAACATAACAATAAAACAATGAATTTAATAATAATAAATCACAATAAAAACTGAGTTGATTTAAAATTAATTTAAAAGAGTTAAGAATAGAAAATGATTATATATAAAATACAGTGCAGTCAGTTGGGACATAGCAGTGTTCATCCAACAAATGCACAGCTAAACAGATGAGTTTTGAGTCTGGATTTAAATGTGGCTAATGTTTTAGCACATCTGATCTCTTCTGGAAGCTGGTTCCAGCAAAATAGCTCAAAGCGGACTCCCCTTGTTTTGTGTGAACCCTTGGTGTTTCTAACAGACTGTGGTCTGTTAGGTTTATATTCAGTGAGCATATCTGCAGTGTATTTAGGTCCCAGGCCATTGAGTGATTTATAAACCAGTAAAAGTACTTTAAAAATCAATGTTAATGTAACTGGAAGCCAGTGTAAGGACCTGAGGACTCAGATTTCCTGGTTCTAGTCAGTATCCTGGCAGCAGTGTTCTGAATGAGCTGCAGCTGTCTAATGGTCTTCATTGAAAGGCCGGTGAAGAGACATTACAATAGTCCACCCTGCTGGTGATAAAGGCATGAACACATTTTGCAAAGAGTGGCAAAAATGTACTGCATTGCTATATGAACTCCTAATGTGAATATTGACATTTTAAAGATAGTTTTGCATAATCTAGAAACAAATCATCTCCTCAGGTCGGACCATATGGAGAACAGTGTTTGTGTGTTTTCAGGTAGCTCTGACACGCAGCCTCCATGCATAAAACAACAAAATGCAAATGTGTGTTGATCTTGAGAAGTCTGTAAGAAAAGACTAATTTAAAAAATGGCTGGTGCAACACACTAAATGGAAATTACATGCAATAGGCCTATGCCAGATATAGATTAGAAAAACTGTCATATAAACCACTTCTGTGGCACCCTTATTATTATTTTATTTTTCTTTTGGAGCTTGACTGCTTCAGTTCCCATTCACTTCGAAAACTCATGCTAGGTGCTTCATACAGATTAGAGCGACGTGGAAGAACGACAGAGTTTCAGTAAAATGTGCTGCAACTGAATTTGAATACAAACCTTAATGTAGTTCAGGAAGATTGTCCCTCGAATTTCTTTCAGGAGAGGTGACAAAGATTTTGCTATTGTTGTCAACACCTAATATTCAATGTAAGAATGTCAACAAGAAATCCATTCTTTGACATGCCACAGAGAATGTAGAATTTTAATATCATTGACATTTTGATTTTATAAATCCATAAACTGAAGTTACAAATTATCATTATTTTCAGTGAAAAAGTGTTTTGTCGCCAACATATGTTTAAGAAAATAATAATTATTATTTATTTGTGTGTAAACTATTTTTTTCCAGCTCCAGACTGAAAGAAAAGTGGGCGAACTAGGATCATGTGACTCTGATGAAACTTGAACTAAGGAACAATTTTCATTCAAACCTCTCCAAACAAAAGCAGAAAGAGTCATGAATCGCCTGAAATGAACACGCAAGTTTTCTACGAGAGCCTGCTGTAAAACATACAATCTGTCTCAGATCTTAATGACCTACAGTCTGTTTTCAGCTTCATCTTGCAGACAGAGAAGCACTTAAACACAGAAGACCCTAAATTATAATTTAATGTGTTGTTGTTGGTTCACGCTTACATAAAAATAATTTTACTTGAAAAGCTAAATTATATGAAAAAACTTACTTTTTTAGTATTTTTTAAATAAATTAGTAAACATAATTATCTATTTCAGCAAAAAACAGTCACAATTAAGTGAGTTTTTGCTCGAAACAAGCAAAACACAGCTCTGTATGTTCTCAATGCAGTTTTATTTTGAATTTGGACTCAAGTATAAAGAAATACAGTCAGTGCTAAGTTCATAATATTACTATTACTATGCTTTTTCTCAGTTCAGACAAAAGCAGAAACAGAAGATGAGCTTTTGTGAATAAACAATAAATCCTTTGAGAGAAAAGAGAAAGAAAGACATGGGCTCTAGTCGGACTAGAGAAGGTAATTCTCATAATCTGCTGAACAAGGATTGGACTGGGGCGTATGTTTGAGGCCCGTGCAGGATTCTACTGAGCTTGTTTGGTACCAAAGTAAATTTGGTACTCGCAAGGCGGCTTTATACGGACGCCATTTGGACATGACTGAGTGCAGCGGAAACCGCCTCTGGAGTGCACGAGTACAGAACGGCTTAAAAAGACGTGCAAATAAATAATAGGCTACATTTTAGTGACAATGCAACCCGATTAGGCAGGTGACAATTCTGTCAACTGTACCAAAATGCCAGAGAAAGACTTGTATCGCACCGTGCAGCTCTTTAGTGCAGACGAGATGCGCTGATTACGTGTTTTAAGAGAAAGTCAAAGAGAGAAAACACAGCTGATGAATCCGTTTTAAAATGACCGATTTGATATTCTGTGTGGATCTATTTACTCATCAGCCTACAAGCTATAGGCTATTGAATAAATGTGTGAATATCCATCATTTTAAAGTCGAAAGTTGCGGGAAAGAGTAGAAATATGCGATATAGCCCATGCGCAATCCCGTACCGAAATGCAGGACCTGAATAAACATAATTGTATTATACAGAGATTTGTAAAATAGATTTCCATGACTTTTCCAAAACTTTCTGGGTTTATTTATTTTTCCAAAATTTTTCCAGGCCTGGAAATTGCGGTTTTAAAATTCCATGACTTTTCCAGGTTTTTCATGACCGTACGAACCCTGAATGGTGGAAATCTAGTTTTAGTCTACGCTAAGCAATGGAATGACATTTTTACAAATCAAAAACATTATTTAATATGAATATAAGGGGGTTAAAGTCTGGGATCATGACATTCTTTTTATTCTCTTTTTTTATTTTATTTTATTTATTTTGCATTTAATACACAGCAAGAAAGTTGAGTGGTGGAGAAAGAGGGATGTGATTGATAAAGGTCCTCAAGTAGGGACTTAAATGAGTTTATATGTACTTAGAGTATCAAGTAAACACATTGAAAAAAAGAAAGGTTAAACAATTGTTGGCAACTTTTTATACGTTGTAATAAGTAGTACTATGCTTATTGACTATCCTAGAGAGATAGATGACAGATCATGACTATAATGTATATAAGTGGAGTAAATGCAAAAACAGACAAGACTTTGTACTGAGCAATTGTTGTAAATATGTATATCATTTGTAAATCAAAACTAGTTTTTTTCTAATATGAGTGTTTGGGTAAGAAAACGGAAGTACTTCATCCAGCATCTAACTTTGATTTCTTTCTTGTTTGAGAAGAGCAGAGAACTTCCGCATTTCAATGCACTGCGAGAGCAGAATCTCTTCAGGGAAGAAGTCGTCCACCTCAGGAGGAACGACCAGACCTTTACGCTCCATGTAGGCCACAATAGTGTCTTTCAGACTGGAGGACAGACAGAAATCAATCAGTTATGATACATTTCTGTTATATGTTCAACATATGCTGTTGCTCTGAGTTTGACAAGAGGCAGTACAAACGCAGGCTGATAGACTACATATAAATGTGACATTGGGGCTCAGGAAAATCGCTTCCACATAACCAGACAGAAATGATGTCAAGTAACATTTCATAAGCCTTGAGGACACACAAATTACTTAATTCCAAACTAGGCATTAAAATTCAACAGGCTGAGAGGACAACAACATGCCGTTCACTAAGCGAGTCGGATGCTGATTCAGGGACCACTCATTTAATGAAGGATTCGTTAGACTCATTCAAATCAGTAACTTGAGGGGAAATAATTCATTAACAAGGTAAGTTACCCCTTAACAAGCTTTTTCAGAACACTGGTCAGATCAGAAATGGAAATAAGCTGGGAAGTAGCTAGTTACTTAATGTCATTACAAAATAAACATAACTAATATATTACAGTTACTGAGAAAAAAATGTTATTAAATTACAGTTACTTATGAAAATGTTACATCTGTATATTTGTGACAAAGCCTCCTGCCATTCAAAGGCAGTTTAGTAAAGCGGTGCTATTCTGATGCTTTTGATTCATTCATGTCCTTTATTTAACCAGGTTAAAAACTTTCTGAGATTAAAGAGATAAATCTCTTTTACAGATGTGACCTGGCCAAGAAACAGTGCTACATTATTAAAAGAACACAATAATAACTCATTTATTTTGAGGGGAGATGACATAATTTATTGATGGTTACTGTGAATGTTTTTTTTTGCATGCTTTGCACTAAAAAATGTTCCATAAATATACATTTAAAAAAGAAGAACACAAAGACACTATCAATGCACAATTATAAACATTTACAAGTTGATTATTCCTTTACCAGCTCATTGATCATGAACCTAAAAGTGTTCATTGAAACTAAAGTCTTCAGCTTCAAATTGTGTTGTAAAAGGTTCCAGTCATTGGGCGCTGCAAACCTAAAAGCTTATGTTCCCAATTCCGTCCGTGCAGATGGAACCGAGAGAGTATACAAATCATGTGAGTGCAAAGAAAAAGGTCCAGGAGCTTTAAATTGAGTGAGAGTACGAAGATATGGAGGCAGTAAACCCAAGATGGATTTATAAATAAACAGGTACCAGTGATTACGTCTGCGTAATGATGTCCAACCAACTCCCTTGCACAAATCAGTCATGGGGACTAAAATTACAATTTAATATAAGGCAGCGACTATTTACACAGTGCAAATGGCATATTTTTTTACCGATAGATACTATTGAAACCAAGTGAAAATAGCAATATTTTTCATGATATGCTATTTACACTAAGTGCAAATAGCTAGACTCTTATTTCCACTGTTAATATAGCAATATTCTGATATTTATACTACTTATTGCAAATAGTGCCAATTATCTGCACCCCTCAGTATTGTAGTACATTATAAAACACTACACAATAATAACATATTGAGTGTAAATTATAGTTTTGATTCAAATTATTAAATGGATGCCACGTTATTGGGAGAATAAATCTCTCCCTAAGCCTACCCTAGCCCTACCCGATACTTTATTTTCAACTTTTTGATTATTTCCTTAATTTTTATTGAAAATAAATGCAAATAAACCTCTGTTTCATTTATAAAGAATGGTGTCTTGCTCTGTGTGATTTTCAAGTTTTAAACTATTTGCCAAAGAGCACTTTACCTAGCTCAAAATTTGATAAAGTACTAATTTTGTTTGTTTTATCATTGGCAACAAAGATAAATTGATGTTAATGGTCACTGGACGAGTCATTAATAAGGTATAAATTGTAAGTTAAAGATTAATATCACTTTAACCAAATCAATATTTAATCTTTAATAATTGATTCCCCATAGCTGAAATAATAGCTTTAAAACTCTGCCAACAAGGCGGGCTATTTGCACTGTGTTAATATAAACCTAAGCGCGCCATGATACAAAGTGTCCAAAAATGGATTCTCGTTTAAATTTGCACACACGCACATCTGCCAATTAAATCAATCCACATTGCCACCAAAAGCTTGAGGCTACAACCTTTCTGAGAGATGCCACCATGGCAAAGTGATACAATTTGGGTTCCGGTGTTTTAAAATTGCATTCCAGTGCTGTGCTTTAAAATTAATTTATTACAATCTTAATTCAAGTGATGAAGGATTTTGACAGTCTGACGGTAATCAGTGTAGAGTGCTACTGAAGGTTAACTACCATAGGCTGAAAACACTTGTTAGAAATTTTAAAGAAGTATTCAAATGTAATCAGTTACAATAATAATCTTTTAAACTTGCAAAGTAACATTCCCAACACTGGAAATCAGAAATAGAAAAGAAACATTTGGAAGTAATTATTACAATGGAAATACATAAGCAATGTCTTGCCTGCCACATTTATATTAATCTATACAACTGTACCCAAGTAATCATATTTGACCATGGAGCCAAAAGCAGTCTTAAGTCGCTGGTCAATAAACTGTATGGGTCAAAATTATCATTTTTTTCTTTTAAGCCAAAAATCATTAGGATATTAAGTAGAGATCATGTTCCATGAAGATATTTTGAAAATTTCCTACCGTAAATATATCAAAACTTATTTTTTTTAGTAATATGCATTGTTAAGAACCTCATTTGGACAACTTTAACAGTGATTTTCTCAATATTTAGATTTTTTTGCACCCTCAGGATCCAGATTTTCAAGTAGTTGTATCTCGGCCAAATATGGTCCTATCCTAACAAACCATACATTAATGGAAAGCTTATTTAACTTTAAGAAAATGTAGAAATCTCAATTTCCAAAAATTGACCCCAATGACTGGTTTTGTGGTCCAAGGTCATATATGTACATTAAAAACCAAAGCAGAACTTGCTTGTTCTGCATGCATCACATTAATGATCAATGTTGTATTTAAAACAGTACATGTTGCTTACCTCCAGTCAGGCTTGAAAGTGTCCTTGGTTTTTGGGTTCTTCAGAGCTAAAAGAAGAAATTCATGAATCTCCAACAGGAAGGCACCAGCGCTCGACGTAGCGAAAAAACTAGTGAGCCTTGTCTTGTGCTCCTCCTGCAAAGGATGTTTGTACTCTTCACTGATGTCCTTAAATGGGTCCTAAAGAGCCGATAAACATAGTCACATACAAACTCACTGAAGGCACAGCAGAATAGTGTGTTAAGTGTGTTGAGTGTCTCACCCCCTTCAGACGTAGCAGGGTCTCTGATTTCAGAGAGCTGAGCAGCTGCCACAGCGCCACACAGTGTTTCAGGCTGCACCTGCTTAATGCCTGCACACACAGTTAGCACTTGTTCACTAAAGCATCATACTCAGCTAGACTACTATTAGGGATTGGGACAGAACAGTCAATTAATGAGACTCCCTATATAAGTAAATAGGGAAGCAAAAATTCCTATTTGCAGTTAACCATCTATGACAACTGCCTTTTCTACATTTTATCCTACTTAATGACCGTTCTTGCATTCATTCTGCACTACTTTAATTCTGTCTATAATTTTGCACTTTTAAGGTGAAATTAATGTAGTTAAGCTTTTAAATCTGCATCTCAATGCCTATAGATGGCTTCATTCAGGGTCCATAAATAATTGGACATTTGACAAAATCTGTTTCATGGAGAGTCGTGGGCTATTCCTTTTTTTTCTACATCAATTAAGCAGGTAAAAGGTCTGGAGTTGATTCTACATGTGCCATTTGTATTTGGAAGCTGTTGCTGTATACCCACTTCACGTAGTCAAAGGAGCTCTCCATACAGGTTAAACAGACCATTGTTAGACTTCAAAAATTAAATAAATCCACCAGAGAGATAGCAAGAACATTAGGAGCGGCCAAATCAACAGTTGGGTACATTTTGAGAAAAAAGACTGCACTGGTGAGCTCAACAACATAAAAAGACCTGGATGTCCACAGAGGACAACAGTGGTGGATGATCGGAGGATTCTCTCGATGGTAAAGAAAAACCCTTTCACAACATCCAGCCAAAAGAAGAACACTCTCCAGGAGGTAAGCCTGTCACTGTCAAAGTCTACAATCAAGAGAAGACTTCACGAGAACAAATACAGAGGATTCACCACAAGCTGCAGACAAGACCAGATTAGATTTTGCCAAAAGAACATCTAAAAAAAGCCAGAACACTTCTGGAAAAGCATTATTTGGATGGCTGAAATTAAGATCAATCAAAGCTTGGAACAGCTCATGATCCAAAGCAAACAACATCATCTGTGAAACATGGAGCAGTGTGATGCATGAGCTTGCATGGCTTCCAGTGGCACTGGGTTACTGGTGTTTAGTGATGATGAGACAAGAGGACAGAAGCAGCCGGATGAATTCTCAAGTGTACAAGGATCTACTCTCTGCACAGATTCAGCCAAATTCAGCAAAGTTGATTGGACGACGCTTCATAGTACTAATGGAAAAGACCCTTAACCCTTTAGAAGCCAGAGTTTTTTGGAAAAAATGCTGGATTTTGACATCAAGATTTAAAAAGCTTGTGAATTGAAAGGGGTTAAAGATAGAGATCTACTGTAAATTAGAAAAATGTTGGGCATGACCAAAAGTTTATGTGGGGTGTAAATATACTCATAATTTGCTTATTATGACGTCATCAGGGGGCGGCCCTCTTGAATTTCATAATATTCAGGAAATAGTAGATATTGAATTGATGTTTGAACTTATTTGCTTTTTTTTATTCTTTTTTTATCCTCATTACAAATGATCAGAAAAGAGGAAACCAACAATAAAACAGGAGAAAGTACAAAATTACTACTATATTACTATACTATACAGTAGTAAAACGCAGGTGAACAGTAGCCTACTTTTTGATCAGTTCATCAGTAATATTCAGGAAATAATAGATATTGAATGGTTGTTTGATTTGCTTATTTGCATGTTTTTTTTGTCTTTTTTATCCTCCTTACTAATGATCAGGAAAAGAGGAAATAACAGTAAAACAGGAGAAAGTAGTAAATTATTACTATATTACTGTGCCATAGTAAAATACATGTGCCTATTTTTTGATCAGTTGACAGCTATTTGCCCAATCAGGTATCTAGGTGACTGTGTATAGTTCTTGAGAGTATGGTACCTCTTATTGCATGGCACAGCGCACAGACCTAACGTTACCCAACACTGACTGCACCTGTACTGTCTGCCGGTGGCCCTTTGAGCGCACGTGATCAGAAAGAAAGATGCAATCTGGGGCGATCATCAGCAACGCGGAGCCTCTCCTATGGACACTAAGACCACGTCCACCCCTCCCACCCCCATCGCCGTTGGGTAAAGGGCCGAAATGATCACTTGTTTGTGCTTTGTAAACACTCTCGCCATGCCCGGCAGCACCACTTTTGGTCTAGAATTGAAGTACTACTCGTCTACCATCTAGTGGTAGGGAATACAAATGCGATATTACATCATATTAGGAACTACAGTCTATTTAATTAAGTATGACGTCTTGTCGCAATTTTGCGACTTTGGCGCTTAGAGGGTTAACATACAGCAAAAGCAACCCAGGAGTTTTTGAAAGTAAAAAATTGGATTATTCTGCAATGGCCAAATCAATCTCATGATTTCAACCCGATTGAGCAGCATTTCACTCGCTGAAGACAAAACTTTAGGCAGAAAGACCCACAAACAACTGAAGTCAGCTGCAGTAAAGGTCTGGCAAAGCATCACAAAGGAGGAAACCCAGTCTCTGGTGATGTCCATGAGATCCAGACTTAAGTCATTTACTGCAAAGAATTCTCAACAAAATATTTAAAAGGAAAATTGTATTTATGATTATATTTATTTGTCCAATTACATTTAGGCCCCTGAAAATGGGGGACTGTGTATAAAAATGGTTGTAATTCCTAAACATTTTGTGTTATATTTTTGTTCAACCCCTTGAATTAAAGCATAAGGTCTGCACTTCAATTTCATCTTGATTGTTTCATTTTAAATCTACTCTAGTGGCATACAGAGCCAAAATTATGAAAATTGTGTCAGTGTCCAAATATATATGGACCTGACTATGTTTTATTAATTGAATCATGTTTAACACTGTAAAGCTGCTTTGAAACAATCTGTATTGTATCAAACGCTATATGAAAAGACTTGACTTAATACCAGTGAGGATGGCATCCTAGTAACACTGCTCTGCACAGACAAATAATGAAGAAAGTGTGTTCATGACCAACCTTGAATACATGTGGGGCCATGTTGTCAGTCATCTGTAGCACCTCCTTCAAATAAGTGCCCAGCTGCACCCGTGGCTCTCCCCCGGTCATGGCGAGGAAACCCAGGGCCAGCTCGACTGTGGACAGTGCCTCACACATGTCACTGTAGGACTGCAGCTCCTTCACGAGGTTGTGCTGTGTAAGAGCCTGCAGCGGCTCCTTTGAATGTAAAAATTACAATATGGTGAAATTTTACAAATATATCTATGCATTGTAAACATGGATTTAATTAAATCAAGGTTTGTTTATTCATCACATACTAAATTATACAGGGTATAATCAGAAGTGAAATGTAAATCAAGTCAGGTCTGCTCAGTGGACAGTGCAAAAAAAAAGTTAAATAAAAGTAACACAACACAAGAGCATATATATAATTATAAAGTAAAAAAAAAAGAGAAATAGAGTAAAATGTGCAATAGAATAAAAAAAGTGCAAAACTAATAAGATGTGCACAACAGTATACTGGGACTAATAGTAATATGAACAGGGATGTGCAAGAGGGATGTGCAAACGGGTTGGACCGGGTATATACATGTAGCAGCAATACGGATGATGGGAATAGTGAATGCTATACAGTTATTGAGTCTTGTAAATGTTTATGAAACGGAGTTTGTGTTAAGGAGCCTGATGGCCTGAGGGAAGAAGCTCCTCCTCAGTCTCTCAGTTTTTGCCATTATGCTCCTGAAGCGCTTGCCAGATGGCAGTAAACAGAAAAGATTTTTACCGGGGTGATTTGAGGATTTTAGCAGCTCTGCTTTTGCAGCGTTTGAGGTAGATGTCCTGCAGAGAGGGGAGAGCAGACCCTGAGATGCGCTCAGCCAAGCGCACGACTCTCTGTAGAGCTTTGCAGTCCTGATTTGTGGCATTAATATACCACACTGAGATCCACTGAGTCAGTACACTTTCTATGGCCCCTGAATAGAACGTTTTCAGGATTGCTGGGGAGACCCTGAATTTCCTCAGCTGTCGCAGATGGTACAGTCTTTGCCTGGCTTTCTTAACCTGAGTCTGTATGTGTGTAGTCCATGTCAGGTCCTCTGAGATGTTTATACCGAGGTACTTGAAGCTGCTCACCCTCTCCACAGGGGTCCCACTGATCATAAGAGGAGTGTAGGGCCGCTGCTGTCTCTTCCTGAAGTCCACGATCAGCTCCTTAGTTTTGCTTACGTTCAGAGAGAGACAGTTGTCCTGGCACCATGATGTAAGTCTCTCTACCTCATCCAAGTATGCGGCCTCATCATTGTTGTTAATGAGGCCCAGAACCACAGTATCATCAGCAAATTTAACAATTGAAGTGGAGCTGTGAGAGGACACGCAGTCGTGAGTGTATAGAGAGTAGAGCAGGGGGCTCAGGACACAGCCCTGTGGGGCTCCTACGTTCAGGGTGATGGAGTTGGAGGTGAACTGGCCGACTTTCACCACTTGTGGTCTGGCGGTGAGGAAATCTTGAATCCAGTCACAAAGTGAAGAGGTTATGCCGAGGTCTGAGAGTTTAACAGCCAGCTTGGTGGGGACTATAGTATTAAAAGTGGAGCTATAGTCGATGAAAAGCAGCCTTACATAGTTGCCATTTTTGCTGTCAATGTGTGTGAGGGACGAGTGCAGGACCTGAGAGATGGCATCATCAGTAGACCTATTTCAAATCAAATCACTTTTATTGTCACATCACCACAGCACAAGTGCCTTGGTGAGTGAAATTCTTACGAGCGTGCTCCAGACAGTGCAAAAAAAAACAAAAAAAACCATCAATTTACATATGGACAGTACATATTTACAGACTGTACAGAGGACAATGTGCAAAATACACATACATATACTCAGTACACACAGTGTACTATAAAGACATACTTAGTTACCAATACACATTATACACCGTATGTACACATCTACATTATGTACACATCTATGCATAGTAATATGTGAAGGTGCAACAGATTATAAATTTACAGTAGATTGGTTGTGCAACAGATAGTTGTGCAAGGTGCAACATATTATGCATATGCAATGTCGTGGGTGTGTTTGTATGGTGTCCAGTGATAGCAGATGTGTTAGTGCAGTGTGTGCGTGTAGTCCGGTAGAACGGTGTTAAAGTGCAGTGCATGGCATGTTGTGTGGGTGGGAGTGTAATGTAGGGTGAATTAGTTCTGACTGTTCATTAGCCTGATGGAAAAAGCTGTCCCTCAGTCGGCTAGTGCGGGATCGGATGCTGCGGAGACGTCTCCCTGAGGGCAGCAGAGAGAGCAGTCTGTGGGACGGGTGGCTGGAGTCTTTGATAATCCTCCGGGCTTTCCTTGTACACCGCCTGGTGTAGATGTCCTGGAGGGAGGTAAGCTCACCTCCAACAATGTGGCGGGCAGTTCGCACGATCCTTTGCAGAGCCCTGCGGTTGCCAACGGTGCGGTTTCCAAACCAGGCGGTGATGCAGCCGGTCAGGATGCTCTCCACAGTGCAGGTGTAGAAGGATCTTAGGATGCTGGGTCTCGTTACAAACTTCCTCAGCCTTCTCAGGAAGAAGAGGCGCTGATGTGCCTTCTTCAGCACTGCATCTGTGTGAGCAGACCATGTGAGATCCTCGGTGATGTGAACGCCGAGGAACTTAAAGCTGCTCACCTGCTCCACAGGTGTCTTGTCGATGGGTGTGTGTTCTCTGCTCTGTCTCCTGTAATCCACCACCAGCTCCTTGGTCTTGTCGATGTTGAGTGAGAGGTGGTTCTCCTGACACCATTTAGTCAGGGTACTCACCTCCTCTCTGTAGGCCGTCTCATCGTTGTCGGTGATCAGGCCTATCACCGTTGTGTCATCGGCAAATTTGACGATGACGTTGGAGCTGTGTGTTGCTGTACAGTCGTGTGTGTACAGGGAGTACAGGAGTGGACAGAGGACGCAGCCCTGCGGAGCACCAGTGTTGAGGATCAGGGGAGATGAGGTGTTGTTGCCCATTCTGACCACCTGACTTCTGCCTGTCAGGAAGTCCAGGATCCAGCTGCACAGAGATCTGTTCAGTCCCAGAGTCTGGAGCTTCTCAACCAGCGTGGCAGGCACTATGGTGTTAAATGCCGAACTATAATCCACGAACAGCATCCTCACATAGATGTTCTTATTTTCCAGGTGGGAGAGAGCAGTGTGCAGGGTGAAGGCAATAGCATCGTCTGTGGAATGGTTACTGCGGTATGCAAATTGTAGTGGGTCCAGTGAAGCAGGCAGCACAGAGCAGATGTGTTCTCTGACGAGCTTCTCAAAACACTTGCTGAAGATGAAGTCAGAGCAACGGGCCTCCAGTCGTTCAAGCATGTGATTAATTTTTCTTAGGTATGGGCACAATGGTTGCTTTTTTGAAGCATGAGGGCATCACAGACAGTGAGAGGGACAGATTGAAAATGTCTGTAAAAACCCTGGCTAGTTGGAAAGTGCATGCTTTGAGCACACGGCCTGGTCCGGGCCCACGGCTGTACGGATGCTCACCCGTTTGAAGGATCGGGTTACATCCACGACAGAAAGCGAGAGTGGACTCACCTGTTCTGCGGCAGCCGTGTGAGCGCTCTCTGTGAGGGCGGTGTTATCAGCCTCGAAACGAGCATAAAAGGTGTTGAGCTCGTCCGGTAGAGAGGCGGCAATGTTCACAGTAACTGGTTTATTCCCTTTAAAGCCTGTGATGTTGTTGATGCCCTGCCACATGCTACTTGGGTTGTTGTTGTTGAAATATTCTTCAACTTTGTTTTTATATTGTCGTTTGGCTGCTTTGATGGATCTCCTGAGATCGTAACTGGCTTGTTTCCGATCGTCAGTGTTTCCGGATTTAAAGGCAGATGTCCGCGCTGACAAGGCTGATCTAACATCGCTGTTAATCCACGGTTTTTGGTTGGGGTGGATGCGGATTGTTTTGGTCAGAACTACATCATCTATACACTTCCTGATGAAACATGTTACGGAATCTGAATACGCCTCTATGTCGTCATCAGACGCTGCCCGGAACATGTCCCAGTCCACGTGATCAAAACAGTCCTGTAGTATAGCGTCCGATTGGTCTGACCAGCATTGTATTGTCCTGAGGGCGGGTGCTTCACGTTTCAGTTTCTGCCTATAAGCAGGCAGGAGCAGAACGGAAGAGTGATCTGATTTGCCGAAAGGTGGGCGGGGGAGGGACTTGTATGCGTCCCGGAAGGGGGAGTAACAATGGTCGAGTATACGATCTCCACGCGTGTTGATGGTGATGTGTTGAAAGTGTTTTGGAGCTATTGTTCTGAAGTTGGCTTTATTAAAGTCCCCCATGGTAATGAACGCTGCATCTGGGTTCGCGGTTTCCTGCTCACTTATATTCCCGTACAGTTCCCTGAGTGCCTGGTCTGTGTTGGCTTGGGGGGGGGGGGGATATAAACAGCCGTGATTATGATCGCTGTAAATTCCCTCGGTAGCCAGAATGGTCGACACAGAAGCGTATGAAATTCCAGATGAGGGGAGCAGAAGGATTTAATAGAGTGTATGTTCCTTTCGTCACACCACGAGTTGTTGATATAGAAACAAAACACCCCCGCCTGCTTTTCCCTGTGAGCTCTTCCATTCGGTCCGAGCGATGCACGGAGAAGCCCGTGAGCTCGATGGCTGAGTCTGGAACCATAGCAGACATCCAGGTTTCTGTGAGGCAAATAACACAGCAGTCCCTTGTTTCTTGTTGGTATGAGATGCGCGCCCGCAGTTCGTAGAGTTTGTTATCCAGTGACTGAATGTTAGCCAGCAAAATGGTTGGGAGAGGGGGTCGGAAAGCACCGCGTCTCAGTCTGACGAGAACGCCAGCTCTCTTTCCTCTTTTTCGTCGTCGGCAGCGTTTCCTCGATTGCGCAACCCAGACAAAGGGCTCTGATGCCGTGTCTGTGAACAATCTACCGGCATTCAAGAACTCAAAGTCCGGTTTGCGTTGCGCGACGGAGGAACCAATGTTTAAAAGCGTGTCTCTATCGTAGACAGTTATACTAACAACATCGAACACGTAAAACAACAAAAAAACATACGAAAAACTGCAAAGTTTTCCCGGAGCTCGCAACACGGCGGCCATTCTCGGCGCCATCTTGGTCATCTCTTATTTTTTTTATTTTTTTTTGGGCGATAGGCAAACTGAAGAGGGTCCAAAGTAGCAGGGATGGAGGAGCAAATGTGGTTCTTTAAGAGTCTCTCAAAAACCTTCATGACTGTTGATGTGAGGGCAACTGGACGATAGTCATTCAGGCAAGAGGGTTTACTGTTCTTAGGCACAGGGATGATTACAGATTTTTTAAAGGAGGTGGGAACAACAGAGGTAACGAGGGACTCATTAAATATGGATGTAAACAAACCAGCAAGCTGATCAGCACAGGACCTCAGAACGCGGACAGTAATCCCATCAGGTCCTGTTGCTTTCCTGACGTTCACTCTCTTTAGTTCCCTCCGAACCTCGTCCTCTGACAAGGTGATAGCATAATCATCGCTGCTCTGTCTGCTGCTTCCTGACATGCTGATCGGCAGAGTCGCGCCGCCATTACATTCAAAGCGGCCGTAGAAGGTGTTTAGCTCTTCGGCCAGTAACGGATCTACTCTCACCTCTGCAGAGGAGTTATTTCCAGAGGAACAGATGGTCTTCAGTCCCTGCCACATGCGTCGAGAGTCATTGAGCTGAAAATGTGACTTAATTCTCTCCCTGTATTGGCGTTTAGCAGCTCTAACTGCCCGTCGGAGAGCATAGCACGATGCTTTGTATTCGCTCATGTTTTCAGACAAAATACCGGCGTTGTATGCGGCAGTTCGTTGGTTAACCGCATCACGGATTGTTCTGTCCACCCACGGTTTCTGATTTGAGAATGTCCTTATTGTTACCGTTTCAGTGGCTTGCTCGGTTAGCATGTTGATAAAGCTCAATGCTACCTCCGTGAATTCGCTGACGTCAGATGAACTCGCCCGGAACATGTCCCAGTCGACGTCATCAAGAGCCGCCTGTAGCATAGCTTCAGAGGGAGAGGACCAGCGAGTCACTTCCCTCTCCACCGGGGGTTCCAGAACGATCCGTTGTTTGTATTCCGGTGTGAGGAAAATGGCGGCATGGTCCGATTTTCCAAAAGCTGGCAGTGAGTGGGCTTTGTAGGCATTTTTGAACTGGGTGTAGCAATGATCGAGTGTATTCGGTTCTCTGGTTGGACAGGATATATGCTGATGAAAGTTCGGCATGACCTTCTTGAGGTTGGCTTTGTTAAAGTCCCCCGCGATGGTGAAGGCAGCGTCAGGATGTTTGTTGATATATCCGCTGAGCACATCGTGGAGTTTGGACAAAGCCAAGCTAGTGTCTGCCTGTGGTGGAATGTAAACGGCAGTAACGACGATTGATGAAAATTCCCGGGGCAGATAGAATGGGCGGCAGATAATGGACAGATGTTCTAGATGAGGCGAGCAGGAACACGACAGAATGTAAATGTAAATATACATTTTTATGTTGCATATAAACAATGTAAATAAATGTTAATTAAGATCATTTTCACACTAAAGCCTTTTTGTGGACCTGGGTCTACAAAATAGTAACCAATACATTAACTTAATGATTAAACATGTATTATGCTAAAACAAATAATGCAACTTACTTGTGGAACTTTGCCCTTCACATCCTTAAATATGATCTCATAAATTCTGTCCTGTCTGTTCACCACTGTCGGAATACCCTACACAAATAAATATAAATAATTTAAAAAAAAGTATTCTATAATCCTCAAGAACTCCTAAAAACATCTGTTTGAACTCAGAACATGCATTTTCAACCATTGTGGTGCTGTGACATACATTAAAGGTTATGAGAGGTTTGCCCTGTAGAAAGCGGATTAAGATCTGTTGCTGAATGTTGGGCAGGTCGTACTCCATCAGTGTATCCTGTCCGCACTCCATGCTGTACTGGCAGTTGGACAGTATCAGTGGAAGCAGATCCCGCTCATACTCATAATGGATCACATGCAGCTCCGTCAGGTCAGCTGGGCTTACCGTGTAACTGATGGAAACAGGACAGAGCAAAATAAGATATCGAAAAATACAGATGTGGACAGTAGCTAAGTACTGTTGTTACTGTACTTAAGTACATTTTCTTTACTGGTACATTTCTTTACTGGTACATTAAGTAGATTCTCTTTACTACACATCTGTACTTTACTGGAATATGTTTATTTTGGGAAACAGTTTATGGCGGGGCCCCTCTCGGACCACAACAGTGGACAAAGGTTTGTTACATTTTGATTGGATCTTGGAGGACTAACATAAGCAAACTGTCCAACGTCATCAGAAAAGGTGCCAGGACAACAGCCAGATTCCTCTTAGAGGGCAGGAAGACCGTTGGTACAAAGCCCAGGAAGGACAGGACTACCTATTTGTCAAAATGCAGTTTCTGCCCTTCACCCACCAACAGACTAATTCCTAAGGTTTTGACCTGTGACCGCCGTTAAAATTCCTTAGAACCTCTTGATGCAGCAGCAGTGGGTGAAACAAAGAGAGATCACAAAGTTCCATCCAAATCCATTCATAACCATGTTCTCAAACCTTAAACCGATGCAAATTGCAACACACACGTCTCATACTTATTCAGATAAATAAGTATTCTCAGTGACAGCGATGTGTAGTGTAACATCTTACACAAACTCAGCTGTTGATGGACAAATGAATGCATGCATGATAGTTCAATCTATTTCCATCATGTTTGAATTTATTGTGTCCATAACATTGCCAAAGGTATTCTGGTTGTGGTTTGGTAAGTGAATGATGTATTAGTAAAGCTTTAGTGACAATTTTCTGAATGTGTGTTTGGACTATGCAAATTAGTTCCACAGGAGGAAAGAAGGGTGTGTCACACCGTGTTCCCCCACTCTGATGGAAATAGCCAATAACATCCTGGAAATGGAGAAGTGCCAGATTGCAATCTCCTCCTCATCGGAAAGAGATAAAGGTAGCTTCCCAAAAGACACTCCTTGTTTTGAGTCTAAATCCCAAAAGGGAGAGACACCAGGGGCATCTGAAAGGTCATACCATTAATATTATAGGCTACCTAAGAAGTTAAAGTAAATGTTATAAAACTGCGTGCTTTCAAGGACGCATTTAATACATGGGAGGAATGTAGTTGCACACCGGACGAGAAGCGCAGCGCCGCATTTAGAACTACTCACAGGTATTGCACCCAATTCAAGACAGCAGTCTAAAACAGTAAATATAAACGTTCACTTCCGGTATTATCCGATAAATCTGTCCGGTAAATTATTCCAGTTTATCTGTCAATCAAATGTCCATAAAAGTTACGTTAATACAGCAACAGCAGAGTTTTCTTTCAGAATCTGGGTCGATTAATATTAAAATAAAGTTATGCTTGATAAAGACACCAGGCACTTGTGTAATTGTCTGTTAAACATTAATACAAATAAAAAAAAAACTCTGTAGCCTATATGAATTATGAATATGTTGGCTACCATAAACTATAAATAAACATTTTAGGTGACATGAAACTGTTGTCAAAGGTCTATTCTAATTCAAAAATTCGAGACACAGACATATGCAACAAGGCTAAGCTCCGGAGAGCAACCCTTCACTTCAAGGTACTTTTGCTTGCGTGTTCCAGGCAAGGACCTTCTGCACCTACTTCAGGGCTACATCTGCATGTTCCAGATTTTAGGCCCCTTTGGTGCTCCAGGAGAGAAGCATCCTCCAGCGCTTCATGTTCAAGGCTGTCGAAACGGATTCCTGCTCCTTTCCCCACTGCATTGTTACCAGCACAACCAGTGGATGAAGTCACCATCACCGGACTGCTCACCCAACCACTGAGAATGTAAATATCACTTATCCAAACCTCTTCTAGAGACATTGGCATTGTTGTGTTTTTTCAGTATATGATTTCCTAATTTACATTAGACAGCATATAGCTGATTGCAGTTGATAACAAATAATCTTTCCTGTATTTCAGTCAGGACCTCTTAAGTCAAAAAAGAATACCATAGACAGGCCTTTAGTCAAATTTTTTATTGGCATATTTACTAAAGTTACATTTGGCGGTATGGCTCTGTTCCAAGTTCCCTGTCCTCTTCATGAGCTCCATGAAAGCCAAGACAGGGAAACAGCAGCCACTTCAGGGGCAACCCTCCCATTTTAGGAATAGGAGAGTAGCACAAAAACCCCAGAACAGAGCAAGCAACAATGACAACAGAATGACATTGTTTAAGTTAAACAAGTTAAGGAGGAGGTGGGTTGCAAGCAGCATACAGAGGAAGCAGCAAAGCAAGCAACAGAAGCCGGGTTTAAGTAAGGCGCTCTGTTTGAGATTTTCCAATTGAGAGCTTGAGTCGGATCAGCTGATAGGGGCCGGGTTTGAATTTCTCCAATCAGCTAATAGCGGAGCTTGACTACGAGGCCTGCCTGAACTAATGCAGAATGCTTGATTTCAGTCAGGACCTCTTAAGTCAAAAAAGAATACCATAGACAGGCCTTTAGTCAAATTTTTTATTGGCATATTTACTATAGTTACATTTGGCGGTATGGCTCTGTTCCAAGTTCCCTGTCCTCTTCATGAGCTCCATGAAAGCCAAGACAGGGAAACAGCAGCCACTTCAGGGGCAACCCTCCCATTTTAGGAATAGGAGAGTAGCACAAAAACCCCCAACAAACCATACCAGGCGATCCTCCCTGGCTCTTCCAGCTAAAGAGCCAGCAGAGGAACCAAATGAGCATGCCGGAAGCCAATTTATGTTTAAAGAAAAAATAGCTAAATTAACTACGTGAAGTCAGCATAAAAATGGAGATAGAATAAATATTTTTTAAATAACGCACCCAACAGCTACTGAAGCCATCCATTTTTATTTAAACCACAGATTAGAGAGCTGCACTCATAGCTTTTTGAGCCTCAAGGATGGCTCGAGCATCAGGTCGGAGGTAACGTTCATAAGCAACTGAAGACCATCGCCCCATGGCCTTCAAGGTAGAGACAGAAGTGGAGGAAGCTGCAGTCGTAGCAGCCCCTATGCACAGAGAATGAGCTGTGTAGCGTTCTGGGGAAAGACCACAGTATTGGCAGAGAAGACGGAGACGGGAGGCAAACCAGGCTCTGGACATAGGTTTTTCCTCCTCTGTGGAAAACAATGGGTCCTGTGGACCAGCTTGTGGACGGCTTCTCAAGTAGGCCAACATGGAAGACAGAGGACAAAACAAAACTGAGTTAGATTTAGAAATAAAAATTACTGTGCCTTCCTTGTTTTTATCAGTTTTAGAATGCTTTAGATACACGGTGAAGTAGTGAGAATAAATGGTTACATCGGAAATTGTGAGGTCTTGTGATGAATTAAAAGTATCAGTGCGTGTGGTAAACTCGCCACCTCTGAGAAAACCATAGAAAGCTGTGAGCAAAGCAGACTCTAGCATTAAATCAGTATAAGACCCAAAGCATCCTTCTCTTAAACGTGATATTAACTTTAGCAAGAGTGAAAGTGTTAAGGGGAGACGTTGATCATTGCCTTGAGGTTTTCTTTTTTGAGGCCATTAATCAGGAGACGAATCGATGGATTTCCTAGTAAGCTGGTGGTAGACGGATCCAAGCAGCGCAGGTGTAATTGGATACCGGCGACCATACTTTTGATGCTTGAAGGCTGCATTTTCCTTGATTCGTAACAGTGGACTATAAAAGCACTAACACATGAAACATTGACCGGAAGTACAGCTACAGAGAGAGTTGCACAGAAAGAACTGAAGTGAGACCAAGCAGAGTCGTACATTTTTAATGTAGTTTTAGCTAGACCATTACGCATATAGTGAGCGGCAGAGTGCAAATATGATTGAAAGGTCATGTCTAGTCTAGTACAGTTTGGCTGAAAGAGGGACAGACCAGGCTGGATGGTGCTGCCTCCGGGCACAGGAGGTGGAATTTCTGAAATTCAAACCAAGACAAAGAATCAGCAATTTGGTTGTTTAAGCCAGGAATTGAAGTTACCCAATACGGATAACCAAGTAAGGCGCCTAACAAAATGGTTTATAAACGGTACTGAGGAGCGACCCTTATTAATAATATTGACAGTTGCTTCATTGTCACAGAAGAACATAATTTGTTTCCTTGACCAGTGCTTACCCCACAAAATACAAGCTATCACGATAGGGTACAACTCCAACAAAGCAGTTGACAGGGTATTAGCAGGTACAGATAGCAGTTCATTTGGCCATGCACTAGCAAACCACTGAGCATTAAATACCCCCCCAAAACCAACGGAAGGCGCGGCATCTGTGTATAATTGAAGGGTTGCAGAAGACTCCAGCTCGTCATAATAGAAAAACGAGATGCCGTTCCAGTTAATAAGGAGCAAAGACCAGAATCGGAGATTTGATCTGCAACCTTCATCTAGGGTAACTATATCATTAAGGTCTTTAACTGACTTTGAGAGGTCAAGGAGCCTGGCTATGAAAGACCTTCCCTGTGGAATTATGCGCATCGCGAAATTAAGATGGCCAAGTAAAGAGAGCAAATCTCTTTTAGAAAAAGATGCAGATTTTTTAGCATTTCTCATAACTTCTCTGATGCGATTTATTTTCTCTGACGGCAGGGAAGCTTGCATTAAGTTAGAATCTAATGTGATGCCTAAAAATTCAATGGCTTTAAAAGGACCTAGTGTTTTCTCCTCGGAAAGAGGAACACCCAAATCGTTGAAGGTGCACTTTAGCGCCGAGATGCAACGGTCCGGCTTAACATGTGGGTAGTCGACTAGCAAAAAATCATCTAAGAGATGAAGTACGAACGGCAATTTGCAGTTATTGAGAAGAATCCAACACAGCGCCTCTGACAGAGTATCAAATATTTTTGGACTGCTGCGACAGCCAAAGGTGAGCCTAACCGAAAAATACAACTTATTTTGCCATTTAACGCCAAATAAATGCCATTGCGATGGATGTAAAGGCATGACTTTAAAAGCGTCCGAGATATCTGCTTTTGTAAGCCAAGCACCCCTACCTGCTTTTTTGATTAACTTTATTGCATCATCAATGGTAGCGTAAAATAGAGAAAAAGGAGCTAGAGGAATGAGACTGTTAACACTTTGACGCTTTTTCCCTGAATATTTACGAGTCGCGATTCCTATCGGATTAATTCGATAGTCAGGAAAGGGCGGATCATCAAATGGCCCAATCATAAATCCTTTCTTAACCTCCTTCTCTAACAAGGAATCGACTACTTCAGGCTCCTTTAAAGCAGAAAGCAAATTTTTACAGACTAGAGAATAATCAGGCATCCAAGACAACCCTGCAAAAAAACCTTGAACAAGACCAGTTATTAAGTAATTGACGAAACAGCGATTAGGGTGATTTCTCAACGCCCGACCCAGCTTTGAAATGTTGACTGGGGTTGATGGATTTATTTATTTTTCTCCTTTTTCATAAAGCGTGTTCGTCTCGGGCACACGGATTTGGGGTGGCCGTCTCCACAGTAACTACAAGCATGAACATATTTACAATTATAGAATTTGCAAACATTTTCATTAAAATTATAACACAGTGGAGTGGCAAATGGCATCACCTTAGGATCAGGTTGCAAGCTTGAGCCAGGTTTAGGAGATTGGAGAGCGACAGTTTTGGGGCATAGATTGGGCGTGTGAGTGTGAGAGCCGCAGATCGAGCAGGAGAGAGCTTGATGACCGGTAAAGTGTCTGCTGATGAGGGTTAAGTCGACTACAGACCAGTCCAGTCTCTGATTGAATCGCTGAATGAACATGGCAGCTTTTGCAGATAAAGATTTATGATATTCATAAAAGAGAGTTCCTCCATATGTGAGAGATAAGTCAGCGATAATAGCCAAATACGTGTCTAGCTCGGCTCTACGAGACGGAAAAACTTCGCATATAACATCTCTGAAAACTCCAAATGCTACGATAAATTCAGCCAGAGTCAAAGTTTTTGAAAGTCGGGGGTCATTGTCTTTAAGCATGACGGACACATCGCCACAATCAACAACACGCCCGTCACTTAATTCTGGGCCCAGTAATATTTTTACAAGGTTGACATCATTACCTGCAATTATTTGGCTTCTCAACTGATGGGAGATTGCAGCAGATGGCGAAAAGAATGTAGAACCAGTGGACACGGGAACTGCACTTCCCATAGTCCTCCGCGGGATTATCGCCGGAATGACGTCATCAACCTGTTGCTCGGCTCCAGGTAGTCGCACAGTGACAGTGGTTGATGCGGTGTTCGAGGAATCCGGGCCGGAGAGAAGATTTCCCGATATCCTGGATGCTGAGCCAGACTCCAGAGCCTGGATTCTGGAGTTTATGTTAGAGATCGAAGACTGGATACTTGCCAATGTTGACAACACTGGATCATTGTTTTGAATCATGGAGTGGCTTGATCGGGCTGAGCTGGAAAGACGACATGCCCGTTTGGGTGCACCAGAGGCCGAAATGGGAGCCGGCTCGAGGTTTTTCCGTTTCTGCATATTTTTCTTGCCGGAGATTTGAGGTGGAGACTGGGGAGCTGGGACATCAATACTTTCACAAAGCAAGGTAAACAGTTCCTCGTGAGTAGCTCCGGTCGGAACCGGGATATGGCTTTTAAACAGAACCTCCAATATCTTAGGCAGAGGCCAGTCGCTAATGCCGGAAGGACAAGAGGATTTACTTGCCAAACGAGTGCTCCGACGGACAGAAACATTGTTCTCATCTATAATAGCTTCCCCTGTTTGGCTTTGATGTTGTTGAGATTCTTCGATTGATTCGACCCACAGATCTTCGTCATTGGCAGCAGAAGACATGATAACCAGCTGGGTGAGTAACGTCAAAAACAAGTGTAATTTCATGGTACGGCAACATACAGTGAGGATCTTGCAAGCAGCATACAGAGGAAGCAGCAAAGCAAGCAACAGAAGCCGGGTTTAAGTAAGGCGCTCTGTTTGAGATTTTCCAATTGAGAGCTTGAGTCGGATCAGCTGATAGGGGCCGGGTTTGAATTTCTCCAATCAGCTAATAGCGGAGCTTGACTACGAGGCCTGCCTGAACTAACGCAGAATGCTTGATTTGTTTGATGCATAATAAGGTTCTTCACCTTATTTCTCTCAGAGTAGCAACAGTTTATCTTTCCAGATAACGTAGCTCTGACATAGCAACACCCAACATAATCACTTGCATTTTAATGCTTCTTATGTACTTTATTCCTTTTAATTCATGGTATTTAATTAGTAGTTGTTGATTACTCGTCTATCTTTTGTTAATAAAATTCATTTGATTACACTTGTGTCTTCCTTGTGTTGATAATGTAGTAAAGGTTCTATAAGTTAGATATCCCACCAATCTTTCTTATGTGATGTACTCATAACCACACATTAAGTGACATGTGATCCAAATATCATAACATCATTGGTGATGAGAGTACCCATCACTACACTAGTTCACCTCCCTAGGTTAGTGAAAGCAAAATTCACTGCAATGGTAACATTTTACCAGTTCACCACTTAATATTTATCAACATTAGTTACCATGAACTAAGAATGAACAGTAATGCTAAAGCTGGGTCTGCCTCCTTTGGTGTCAGTGTTTGCCAGTTCACCACCTGGTCCCAAAAGGGAGTGGTGGGAACCTTGGGCTTATACCCAGGCCGGGGGGCATCAGGATAATGTGACAGCCGACCGGCCCAAATTTTTCTAGACATGTTCCATTGACCGAAAACACAAAATTCAGTGACTTCGATGCCCGGTCCCTGAGAAAGGAGCTCCTTCCTCAGGGGAATTTGCCAAAGAATAGTTGTCACGAGGAGCATTAGATCTGCAAACCAGGTCAGAGTGGGCCAGTATGGCACAATAAACAAGAATTGTTCCTTGTCCTCCCTGAATTTGCACAGTGTCTGTGCAAGCAGGCTCACTGTGAGAAATGCATATTTGCGCAGACTCCTTGGCCAGCTGTGTAACAGTGCATCCGCGCCTAAGTCAGGAAGTAAAACAACTAGCAGGATTCGTGGGAAGCGAAAACGTTTATCTGGGCCTAGCTGGACCATCTGGGGATGGAGTCTCCATTCTCCAAGGAGCATGGGCTGTCATAAAAGCACATTGGCTGCACAACTGAGACTCAACTCCTGGGATGTGAACAGCCTGCAGCAATTTGAGCCATGTCTGACTCCAATGGAGGACATGGCAGGCGAGCTGAGACATGCTACGGGAGCGTACTCCACCTTGGCGAAATCGGTGCAGGGCTAGAAAGCACCGCCAGCAGCTACAGGAAATTGATGTGCCAATGCAGGCAAGGTTCTGTCCAGGACCTCAAGGCTGCATGCCAATTACATAAGGCACCCCAGCCCATATTGGAGGCATCTGTAGGTACAACAACATGCCTGGACACATGTTCTAAGGGCACACCGGCCGTAGAAAGGCAAGATTTGGCTGAAGGTGCAGTGACATTGCTGCGTGATGGTCACCCGGTTTGAGCTGCAGTACCAAGCCCATCTCACTGCCCAATGCTGAAGCAGTTTCATATGAAGCAATCTGAGCGGAATGACCGTGGCTGCAGATGCCACATGCCCCAAAAGCCTTTGAAATAATTTCAGAGGAACTGCTGTTTTCCCCTGAATGAGTTCAGGCAGGTTAGCATTGACTGTGAACGTTTGTTGGTGGGAGGATCCTGATGCCCACTTCCCGTAATGGGGCAAGGGCAACCTCCTTGACTTTGGTAAAGACACGGGGAGACAGGGACAGCCCAAAGGGGAGGAATATTGTACTGGTATGCCCCAACCCTTAACTGCAAACCGAAGAAACTGTCTGTGTTGAAGTAATATCAAGATGTGAAAGTATGCATCCTTCCAGTTGATGTCTGCAAACCAATCCTGCAGATGAATGTTCTTGAGAATGCGTTTCTGCATCAACATCTTGAATGGGAACCTGTGCAAGAAATGGTTCAAAATCCAGGATTGGTCGTAGATTGAGAAGATGTCACATCTTTGAAGCACCGCCCTCTTGGCTACTGGTGGAGGAGAACGTCGAGTCTGAGAGTGAGGAATCGGAGCGTCACTCACTGTAAGGCTCTGACGCAGATGACCCAAAGGGAGAGGAAACTGCTCTTTTTGTGAGTGGTTGGGTGGAATGGAATTACCTCTTTTGGGAGACACTCTGCCTTCCATCGGAGGCAGAGATATTGTGAGTCTCCTGAAGAGCAGCTCCCCTCAACTCTGGGTTGCCATTTCAGGGACATTTTCCCATCTTACAAAAAGACTTAGGGGCAGGTGATGCCACCTTCCTGTAGATGCAGGGGGATGTCTTTGTTGATAAGCAGACTCGGGGGAGCCCGAGAGGGGGATGACCCCTCCATCAAAATTATCTGCTCTTTATTCCTTAAACAATGATGTACACTATGTGATTGTGAAATGCATCATCCTATTTTTACTGTACTGTGGGAAAAATTACACAGATTCTCCAGATCAGACATAAAACATGCAAATGAGGTGTCAAGTGGGACAAAGAAACACTTTCCCACTGAAACTATGTGCCTTGATATTGGTCAGACTAACCAAAACGGGTGTTACAGGGAAACCAGATAAAACTTCTCCCACACACAAAAGGCGAGGTCTTCTCTTTACCTTCGGTGCCCTGGAGACACACATATCACCTTGGGAATCTCACGACTCCCCTTTCGGGGAGGGAGTCCAAACTTCTGTCAGTTTTAAGTCTTTAGTAACTTTGTCGATTTACTTCGGACCAATCAACCCATGGCTGGAATGACGAAGCTTTCACTCCTAATGAATTCATCAGGAATCTACGCATTATACATGCACCAGGACACTTTACTCAGCACCAACAAAAATCCATGCGAGTAACCGCTTGTTAACGATTTAGATGCGCTTCTAGGCTTCGACCCTTTTTAATTAAGGTGATGTGATTCTCTGATGGTTCTTAACAGGTTGTAGCTGATGTGTAAATCCTGCCATTACACTCTACTCTCTTGCGCGCAAGCGCTCCCTCGCTCTCTCCATGCCTTCCTTGCGTTGACGTCTATGTTTAAAGTGTGTATGTTTGTGTCTAGTTCGATGTTGCATGTTCCCCTGTAGTGTAGTTTAATAAACATCCATATGTATTCACACTTGGTTGTCTGTGTCTGCTGCTTACAGAACGAGGTAACTTTAACGTTCTGGTTTTGTTACATGCTCTGTGAGCAATATATTAGTAAGGCAATTATTTTCTGTGGCCAGAGAAATAATTTTCCTCAGTCAATAGACTGTCAACAAACAGAAGCAATGAGGTCTTCCTGGTTCCTGCTTATTTCCGCCAAAATAAAAGCTCCATCAACATTCTTATATGTTAGTATTGTAATTTTACTCTTGTTCTGTAAAATAAAGACAATAATAATGGTATAAATAATTACCCTAAAACAGCTGTATTAATACATTTACTATAACATTCACCAATAGTGTTCAAATTGGGATCTGTAATATATTCTGTTTTAAAAGAAGTCTCTTCTGCTCAGCAAGGCTGAATTTATTTGTACAGAAAAAAATACATGCCTGATTCAAGAAGGGGGGTCTCAAAAATGGCCAAAAAATATTAATTTTACTAACGTATTAATTTTAAGTTAAATTGTGCTTTGTTGGTATATAATGTCTGATAGGATGTATAAAAATGTCCAGTGTTAAGTATTCTTTTTTTTTTTTGTAAAGCAGGACAAAAGAGTAAAAAGCTGATTTTGGCTATTTAATTTATGCAATAGTGAAAAAATGTGCAAAATAGGCCTACCTACATAGGGAAGATTTTTTTTGAAAAACTGTGTTCGGTATTCGGCCCCAGTGTTTCATTTTGTTCGGCTTCGGCCAAGAATTTTCATTTCGGTGCATCGCTAATGATTATGTTCATCTCAATTTGAGCAAATTTGCTACAAATGATTCCTATATAAAACACAACAAATGACATAAGTCATCTGAACTCCTTACCCAGACTCCTCTCCTGTGTGTTTTTCAATGGTGTATATAAGGTCATTATGAAGGGCGATGAGGTAGCTGACAAGGGCAGTGGCGCACAGGCCCAGACCACGTTTCTGTGGCAGCAGCACCTGCAGGTCAGCGTCCAAACTCAGATCCTTATGAGTGTATTCAGCAGGCAGCTTTATCTCTCCTAACAGAAAAATATTCATTCATCGACAGAAAACAATAAACACTGCTCATCTGCCAAATAAATGATTTAACCCTGGTCTAAAACAGGGTTAGTACGTAGAGGGTTTGTTTACCTGTGGTGGCCAGAGATACCCTGAGTTGGTTCCATGTTGATAAGAAGATGTTTATGCACTTTTTATACCAAGCTAGTGAAGCTGTTGGTTGAAAATATGACAGCATTACGTGGTTTACAGTGAAAATAATCATTATTCATAGAGAAATGCCAGATGCTTGCAGAATTACTGAAGACTTTTGCACTAAAATGGCTAAATTAACCACAAACAAGTGTTAAAATTATTAACAACTTTTAACTTATCATACACTCATACTGACCCTAAGATAGGGCTGGACAAGGCTGCCCATTTAGATTTGCTTTCTTGCAGAGATCAATCTCCAGCCTGATCAAACTCTTGATTTTGACCTTGATTATTTTGTTCATGTGTGTTTGATTAGGGCTGGAGTGAATTCTGCAGAAAACTGAATCTAGAGGGCCAGAGCTGTCCACCCCTCCGTCAAGACAACATTTAGCCATGGCAAATTATTTCTTCATCATTCTCTATGACCAATTGTCCAGTACCTTCTTTATGGCTATCCAGAAACTCTACTATGGTTTTGAAGGTTAAGTCGGTCACGTTCTGGAACTTCTTTACCAAGTCCTTCTGGAGAAGCAAGATGTCAGGAAGGAACTTCACTAGCCGTAACTCTGCTTCCTGAAATTAACAGTGTAGTGGCTAGATCAGTTACACAATTATTTGTTACATTTAACAAACAACCCACAACAAACCAACAAGTAAACCATTATGCTAGAGTCATATAAAAAAAACTCCCCTGAACTGCAGATAACTCCAAATATAACACAGGCAACTGGTTACCATGGCAGCAAAGATGCATTAGCATGATTAAATGGAATTTAGAGAGAATGTTTTTTGACACTTTTCACTATGAAATATACACATAATGATGATACAATTCACTATGAAGACAAACAATGCCCATTAAAACCGACTTCTTTCCATTATTTCATAAACAAACCATTCTATGAATGAAGAAGCAGATTCCTAGGATATGGTACTGTATATTTTTACTGTTGTATATTGTCTTTCATATTGTATAATATTTTATAAATGCTTCATGAATGAACCACTAGTTAAATTAACCTCAATTATATAAAGCTTGGAATCAAAATAATCCTCATTTTCGTTACTGTCAATTGGTGTTTATCACTCTTATAACATGCATTGTATGCTTGTTATATTAATCAGAGTATAAAGGGACCAAACTGCAAACATGGTATCATTTATATTTTGATTACTGTGCACTGTTGTAAATAATCTACAAACAAAAAACGGACTCTTAATCTCCTCACATTCTTTGTTACATGCCTCACAGTCACACTGATGGGCCATTAGGGCCCTTTGTCTCTCAGGTGTGATTCACTAAATATTCATGGGCAGGATGATTTTCACATCATTTTGTAGCAAAGACTCTAGCCTACCACATCCAATTCTCAAAAGTCTTGTGCACAAATGTTTAGTACAGGAATCCTCAAGTCTGGCCCTCGAGATCCACTTTCCTGCAGACTTTAGCTCCAACCCTAATCAAACACCTGGACAAGCTAATCAATGGTTTTAGGATTAGTAGAATGATACAGGCAAGCAAATTTGATCAAACTTGGAGCGGCAGGAATGTGGATCTTGAGGGCCAGATTTGAAGCCTGGATAATATGTGTTTACTATCTGTTTTATGCATAAATATAATTTTCCCCCCAAAAAAAGTTGCATTTACATTTATTCATTTAGCAGATGCTTTTATCCAAAGCGACTTACAATTGAGGAATACAATAAGTGATACATTATAAAGAGGCAAACAGTCACAGGAAGTGCTTGTAATACAAATTTCTAGGCAGTGATCAGAGCAAATTCTAGCCAGACAGTGAGAGGTTAAGGGAAAGAGAGCAAAGGTAAGGAAAGAGACTGAAGTGTTTTTTTTTTGTTTTATTATTTTATAAATATTTTTTTTTATGACGAAGTCAAGTGATGATGGAAGAGATGAGTTTTCAGGTGTCGCTTGAAATTTGTCAGGGATTCAGCATTCCGGTGGGAAGTTCATTCCACCAGCCAGGAATGGTGAACGAGAATGTTCTGGAGAGTGATTTTGTGCCTCTCTGTGATGGCACCATGAGGCGACGCTCACTAGCAGATCTCAGACTTCTTGAGGGGATGTAGATTGTTATAAGTGAGTAGAAGAAGGAGGGTGCTGAGCCTGTGGCTTTTCTATATGCAAGCATCAGTGTCTTGAACTTGATGCGAGCTGCAACCGGGAGCCAGTGCAGGTAGATAAAGAGAGGGGTGACATGGGCTCTTTTGGGTTCGCTGAAGACCAGTTGTGCTGCTGCATTCTGAATCATCTGTAAAGGTTTGATTGTGTTTGATGGAAGTCCAGCTAGAAGAGCATTGCAGTTGTCCAGTCTAGAAATGACAAGTGCCTGGACAAGAAGTTGAGCTGCATGCTGTGTAAGGAAGGGCCTGATCTTTCTGATGTTGTGCAATGCAAACCGGCAAGATCGAGCAGTTTTTGCAATGTTGCAATGAAAGTCAGCTGGTCATCGAAAATTACACCAAAATTTCTGACTAAACTTGATGGGGTAATTGTAGAAGAACCTAGCTGGATGGTGAAATCATGCAGTAGAGTGTGGAGTGGCAGGGAAGACAAGAAGCTCAGTCTTTGCCAGGTTGAGCTGTAGGTGATCTTCTTTCATTCACGCCAAGATGTCCGCCAGGCAGCCTGAGATCTGTGCAGCTACCATTGGATCATCTGGTCGAAACGAGAGATAGAGCTGTGTGTCATCAGCGTAGCAATGGTGTGAGAAACCATTTGCTTATATGATGGGACCCAGTGATGTAGTGTATGTGGAGAAGATGAGGGGTCCAAGAACCGATCCCTGAGGAACCCCAGTGAACAGTTGATGTGCTGTGGATACCGCCCCTCCCCAGGCCACCTAGAAGAATCTGCAGGTGAGATAGGATTCAAATCAGCGAAGTGATGTCCAGTCATGAGAGGATGGTCAGGAGAATCTGATGGTTAACAGTGTCAAAAGCAGCAGATAGATCCAACAGAATGAGAACAGATGATTTGGAATCAGCTTTTGCAATTAGCAGGGCTTCAGTGACAGAGTAGCGCAGTCTCAGTTGTATGTCCACGTCTGAATCCTGATTGGTTAGCATCCAGTAGATTAGGCTTTAACAGAAATAAGGATAACTGGTTGAAAACAGTTATCTGTACTTGTTCAAGCTTTTTCGCTATGAATGGAAGGAGAGAGATAGGTCTGTAGCTATCTGTAAGAGAAGTGTTTAATGTATGTTTTTTTAGCAGTGGGGTTACTCGAGCCTGCTTGAATGCATTGGGGAAGGTGCCTGTAAGGAGAGATCTGTTGATGTGTGTGAATGCTGGTAAGAGTGAAGGAGAGATAGCTTGGAGAAGGTGTGAGGGGATTGGATCAAGAGGGCATGTTGTAGGGTGGCTGGAGAGGAGAAATTTGGATACTTCTGCCTCAGTGAGGGGCCAGAAGGCAAAGGGGGGGAGGGGGGATGGGGGGTTATCAATATATGTGGTTGGTTTAAGTTCCTGCATGTGTGGAGCTGAGAACTAGCTACTGATTGAGCTAGTTTTGTTTGTGAAGAAAGTGGCAAAGTCATCGGCTGTTAAGGAGGTGGTGGTGGTGGAGGAGGACAGAGGAGAGAGTTGAATGTTTTGAAGAGATTGCGTGTGTCAGATGCGCTGTTGATCTTGTTGTGAAAGTATGAAGCCTTGGCAGTGTGGACTTCAGCAGAAAAAGATGAAAGCAAAGACTGATAGATACTCAGGTCTGACGGATCTTTTGATTTGCGCCATTTTCTCTCTGCTGCCCTAAATTCGGCCCGATGCTCACGAAGAAGATCGGATAGCCAGGAGTTAGAAGGGGCAGCACGTGCTGGCCTGGAGGAGAGAGGACATATATGGTCCAGACAAGAAGTTAAAGTGGAGCACAAAGTGTCAGTTGCAGTGTTTACATCCAGAGCTGAGAAATGGGTAGGTAAGGGGAGAGAGGAGGACACCGAGGTAAGATTTGAGGGTGAAAGGGAACGAAGATTTCGCCTAAAGGTAACTGGTAGAGGTGTTGGTTGCTCGGAGGTAGGGCTGCAACTAACGATTATTTTGATAATCGATTAGTTGGACGATTATTCTTTCGATTAATCGATTGATCGGATTAAATACAATTATTTTATTGACAAAATACACAGTATTCCACATTCTGATCAATGTCCTTCAAATAAACTGAATGCTATGAAAACATACAGTGCTTAATTTATTAGACCACCTGTTATAAAGAGAAAACATATTTCAGGAATCTGTCAAAAAAGTTTACATCTAAACATTTTATTGTCATTTATTGAGCAAATTACAAACAGAAACAACTAATTAGTATTTATAATAACAAAAATGGCCACATAACAGCTTGCATTCTTGCTTGCATTGTTTATGTACTTTTTTACTGTAATTGCGTATCTGAAAAAAACACTATAAAGTGTTCTGACTTTCTTTCATAGATAACAGCAATAATTATATTATAGCATTAGAAATAGCCTACTACTGTTTCTAAAGAGCTTACGCATTTTGGAGGACTAACCAATACAGAAAGCTAAAACATGATTTTGGTAATCACCAGTGCTGTTATTTTAGAGCAGCAGTGGCACAAACTTTACATAATTTGTTAAAAACCTTACATACATTTGTTTTAATAAATGTGTTAAGCACTGTAATAGTGAATATAGTTTAAATCTCTATTAAAAATGTAAATAATAATAAAGATTATAAAGACTCAGTGTTAACTAACAGGTTAGAGGAATGTTCTGCAGGAACACACGTTCACTTTGATCACAGTTAAGTCTCTATCTTCCTGCTGATGAAAGTTATTACATAAAGAAAGTTAATTTTTGACATGAAATTCCTTTTTCTACTAGTAGGAGTAAAATGGAAGTTTGTGAAAAATGTCCACTGTCCCCCTCTCTTGATTGACACTGGTCTCATGTCCATAGGCCCTTTAACTAAAAAGCTATTACAAAAACATCGCCCAGTGAGCTATAGCAAAAAACAAAGAAAACTTGCACTTTCCCCACGGTCCCTTACTGAAAGCTCCGCAGAGAGCGAGCTCTCCCGGCTTGATGCACATTGAGACGGTTTGTGCGGGCTAGTGCTTATTACATCGAGCGAAAACTATAAAAAAAGAAGGCTGTGAAATATGATCAGCTTTGCCCTTTTGGCGGTCACACTGTTTAGATTTTTTTTGGGCAAGTCGATTTGGAGTTATTGCCGTTTATCGCTGAACGTGTCACGAATATCGAATATCGAAAACAACACCAACTTAACTCCGCTCTCTGTGTTTGCTTCTGTCTGACGCGCGTGCACGCGACATTCGGTATTTTAAACTTAACACAGCCGGTCAGGACGGACCTTTAATGCTCGCGTGAATTCGTGACATTTATAGATAAGGATATGACCGTAAAATGAACGTTTTTAGCACTGCATGTGTCACAGCGCCTGACAGGGCAAGCCTTTACACTAATGCATTAACTTAAAGCTCAAAATAAAGAATGATCATGTTTTTGACAGCTTGGATCACGTACTTCTCCCGCGGCATCTCATTCTGTTTCCTCCACTATTTTTTGATGCATTTTGTCGATAGAAATGCGTTATTCAGTGCTGTAATTTGAGCAACTGGCTGAAGCTGGACGTGCACTGTGGGCGGACCCGACTAATCGATAATGAGAATCATTGTCGATGATTTTTCATAATCTATATAATCGATTTTATCGATTAGTTGTTGCAGCCCTACTCGGAGGTAGCAAGATGTAGGTTAAATGTAATGAAGTAGTGGTTCGAGGTGTGTAATGGTTTTAACAAAACATTGCATCAGCAACACAATTGCGTGTGTAAATGAAGTCTAGCTAGCTGCCAGATTTGTGAGTGCTTGTGGTGGTAAGGCTTTTTAAGTCAAATGATGCTAGGAGTGAATGGAAATTTGCAGCATAAGGCCTGTCCAAATGAATATTGAAGTCACCAAAGACTACAGTTTGTACAAAATATGATATATCATCAGACTTTAGCCATTAATATGTTTATAAGAAACTGAAAAAAGCACAAATGTGAGGACAGGATTCAAAAACCCCTTCAGACACCGGTGGGTCTGAAATTAGAAGTAGCAGTTCCAAACAGGTAATGTGCCAAGCCTTGCTCACATCTGTCCAGGTGCTAAAGGCTGGCTGGCCATCACACAGTGCAAACCAGCTAGTGCTGGATGCATCTGTCAATATCAAATTGTGCCTAGAGAGCAGGTCTATCTTTAAGTCCCTGTGATCTCGTTCTCATTCTTTTCTCATTAGATTTTAGCATGGTTGTCATTGCTGGGAAACTAGGAAATTGTTTTGCTTACTGTGTTTACCATGGTAAACACATGCTCAAGTCGAGTGTGTTCTTGTGCGTATGACGTGGCTTTTCAATTTCGGTTTGCAATCCTAATAATCTGCATACTGCAGACATTTCCAAACTTATACTTTCCAATTATCCTACTACCTGTCCTACCCATCATACTATCTGTCCAAATTCAAGGTATTAATGTTTGCCTACAAGACAATCACTGACTCTACACCGATATACCTAAACTCGCTAGTTCAGACTTATGCACCCTCCAGAAGCTTGCATTCTGCAAGTGAACGACGCCTTGTGGTGCCATCCCAAAGAGGCAAAAAATCTCTCATACAGATTATTTCCCAGATGGCGCAATGACCTACCCATCTCAATTCGAGCAGCTGAGTCTTTAGCCATTTTCAAAAAATGTCTAAAGATACATATTTTTACATAAATTAGGATTAGAAAGTCACTTTTCTGCTATTTTTATTAGATTCCTCTACACCTGTTTACTTAAAAAAAATTCACCATGCTGCTTTATTATAGTGAAATAACTTCAGATAAATCCGCCACTAATATCTTACCCTTTGAAGGAACCTCCGGAGTATAAGTAAAGCATCCCGGCCATTGTTCTGTTCCACAATGTGGGCCAGACTCAACACAGAGACCTTCCACCTGCAACTCCAGATGGATGAATTATGGATAAGGGAGTTCTGGGGCAAAGAGCACAGGAAAAGATCTGGTTTCCCAAACGTCAACTTCATCACTGGATTAGAAGACACTCGCTCATCTTCCCTGATGAATTCATTAACTTCCTTTAGCTGTTTCTCCAGAACCTGAGAAAAAGAAATATATCAAAGTAGTAAATGAAAAGTAGAGCAATTTTTTTTTTGTCAGCTGAACCTCTGATGTAATCTATATTGAAGTACCCCTTGAGGTTTTAAGTTAATATTTGAACAATTTAACAACACTTTTCCACGTTCACAGTTCTCTGATGACACTTAATGGTCACATGACCTGCAAGTAAACAGAAAAAAATGTCTAATCTTTTTTTTCTAATCTGTTTTATATTGATAATTCTAAAATGTCAAATCCTCCAGCTTTTATATTGATGGAATATTGGTAAAAACTGTCTTCTGTCCACTCACAGCATTTGCAGAGATGTACAAAGTTTGTAAGAGGCAGCATGTACTGTGAACCGAGCCTCTCTGAAAATACATTATTATAAGATGCACACATGTAAATGAACACAGTGCTGTTGTTCACTCTGATACGTGCAGTCCAACTGACTATATACTTCACTAAGTAATTACATGAAGGTGGACTAAATCAAACAAATGTCCAATGTTATCCAATAAAGATACTAGGACAACAGCCAGACACATCCGACCTAGAGCTTTAGAACCAAGCCCAGGAAGGACTTCTCATTAGTCCATGCAGTATCTTCCCTTCACCCATCTAGAGACTGATCTAGATGTGACCTCCATAAAAATTCCTTAGGACCTCCGGATGCAGCAGCAGTAGCTGAAACAAAGAGATCACAGAGATCCATCCACATCCATACATAACTATGTTTGGAAATGGATGTAAATTATAAGGGTGCTCTGATCATTTGGGTACCAACCACAATCAGCAGTTAATAGATTCTTATAACTGGTGATCTCTCAATTTGCCAATTTTATAAACCGATCTTATGTTGAAGATGCAAAAAGATGTGCACCAACTGTGAAAGGTATGGCAAATATGATGCTTGCTGTGGCACTGTCTCACGTTCTGAGTCTCTAGAATGTGAGGAAAAACACATTTACTGACACCATATTCAGAGTCTTTGTCCCAGAGAGACAAAAGCGCTTTCACCTCTCTGGTCTTTAGTCTCTAGCCCAGAGTGGCAGAAGACAAACAGACATTTGTAACAATGGTCCTGCTCACTCAACCACAGAGAACGTAAATATCACTCATCCAAACCTCTTTCCAGAGACCTTGTATATTTATCAGTATATAATTTTCTAATTTACATTAAATAGAAAAAGGCAGTGATTTAATTAAATAGCCAGTAGCACTGCATGTTTCCAAGAGAAGCACACACTTTGACAAGTTTGTGCATATCGGTTCACAAGGAATACAGCAAACCCCATCTTCGTATGTGCTGTGAGTTTATACATGCTTTTGGGAATGCAATGGGCACCAGTTACATATTTTTTAAATTTACATCATTTCCAACATTTTTGTGGACAGATGATTGCAGTATTTCACTTAATTTACAGCAAACCTATAAACCTGTTTTTGTATAAAAAGTTTTCTGCCAATATTTAAGCTTGAGGAACAGAAAAGGAAAGAAATTAAGAGAAATGTATCATAATTTTCCTACTGTAACGTATTAGGAAATGTCACAGTTTTCATTTACATTTATTTTACAGTTCAATTGCATTACAATAGTACAAAAACATCATAGCCGTTTATGCTGTGGGGGAAAACAAACTATCAAAATGAACATGCATAGACCTTGTCAGGTGATTGATCTTAACTCTCTGTAAGGAATATGATTTTTGCTTGCTGCAATGCTGAAAAGTTGATGTGTGGCATTTTGCACCTATAATCAATAAATGTTAATTCCTGATATTTTGTGATGTAAAACCATATTGGGATAACAATATAGACTATTGAATGACCCTGGGATACTAATATTACAGTCAAATTGAATACAGGGATTGAAGACGGGGTCGGCAACCTAACCACTAGCACACGAGCAACAGAGAAAACTGCATTCCAACATACATTTTGAGGTAATCATTCCTCATAGTTACACAGCTGGTTAGGAACTATAAATAGTGAGAATTAACTTGCACTAGTCTACAGACACACGTGGCTCTGGCAAACCATTGGCGCACCCGCTGCGCATATGAGGCACTGCAGATTAATGCTAAATAAGTCAATTTAGCTTCAGTCACACTACGATATTCAGTGCATGGCAGCTTAAAGTTCCCTTCCGATGGAACTTGAACTACATCCTCTAGCAGTCACTATCGGGAAGGCTTTCAGCATGACCAATACCTGAAGCAAACATCTAAACATGACAAAAGCATTGCCCAGCGACAGCCTATGTCATCACTCCTGACACGACCACAGCATAAAATGGCGCCGATAGAACACGTCATCAAGTCTTCAGGGACTGTTTTGTTTGAAGCATGCATTCTGGTAAGAACACTGCTCTATTACATTACGGTGTACTAAATTAACTCAAAAGGGAAATGTATATAAATAATTACAATTATTTATATCAGCTTCCAGTAGTAACTGAAGCAGAATTAAATTTCCATCAACTAATCTGTTTGTCCAGCAAACATTCAGTATGATTTCATATCAACTCTAATAAAGGATATTTTTGTGGCCACAGAAAATAACTGTCTTACAGTAATAATGTATTAGAACATGTAGCTAGATTGGATTGTAAAAGGGACATTCACAAGCAGTGACAGAATCAGAAACTCATGTAATATTATACATGGGGGAAGGGCAAATGAGAATTGATAAATTAAACTATTAGAGAAACAGGGGATGAAGCTATGAAAAGAGTCAGTTACCATCTGATTGAAACTATCAGCTTAGTTTTACAATGGGGTCTACAGCTTATACTAAACCGGTTTCGTTTAGTTGAATGTATGATATTTGCATTGTCTTGGTCATTGAACAAGCATCCAGATGCAGTCTCAGATGGAAGTTCTAATGGTTTGAAGGTTCGGTGGTGTTGGAATCACAATCTTCGGGGTTTGAAGAATGATGAACTCCAAAGATATTATTCCTGTGGTGATTGGGATAGCTTTCTTCCAAATGAAGAGAGAAGACATGGCTGCAGTCAAGGCCTGACAGGTGCGGCTGCGCCGGCCCAGAAGAAGACGCGAAGGTGATAGAAGAGCCAAGAGCCTAAGAGCAGACAGGTCTTTTAAGTTCTGTGGAGGTCACACCTCTGAGGGAGTCAAAGAGCCAATGGTGACTTGTACTTTGTTAAAAAAAGTAATAAAATAAAAAACACCAACAAACATAAGCCTCACCCCCACGATGATACCAGTATTACTGGTGTTGTCACCGGTGGGGAAATTTCATCACCATCACAACCCTACCTGAGAGACTATCCAGGTCTCCTTGAGGGGGTAGCTTTCAAGGTTGAGCATGGCGGTAGTTGAGGAATGTTCCATGTCCTGCTCCTTGATAGCCTTGCTGGATGTTTTGGCTTTGAGAAGGCATCATGGCCAGAACGCTCAGGAGATGAGCTATTTCATGTCTTGCCCTGAGAGGCTCCTGCAGACTTAAGCTACCCCATGACCATTCTGCACATGCACTGAGCTTGAGTTTTTAGTAACTCTGTTCTTGATAGGTTGTAAGGCTGTCTGTGGGCCTCCCTGTCACACTGCCCTTATGGTTGAATCAGTCCCTCCCCTTTTAGGAGTGGTTTTGAGTGCACCGTTTCCCCTGAGGTATGCGTGTGATGTACTCCCTTCCTTCTGAAGTTCTATTATTGAGTACTCACTCTGAGGAGCTCTAAACAGGTGTTTGAATGGCTTTTGGTCCTATTCTGTTTTTGTGGTTGAGCTAGCTCCCTTTGAAAATAAGGGTGATGCTATAGCACTGCTCCCACAAACTTCTTCAGTAGGCACCTTCAGGGCTAGCTGTATGTGACCTCACTCTCCCTATACTGATGTATGAGTTTGAGTGTGTGAAGGAGCCCCGTGTGCCGTTATATCAGGTCAACAGGCCTTCTTGCTGCCGCCCTGTTAGACTGCCCTTTCTGGTTGAATTTGGCAGTGCTCCCCTCTATACAAAGGGCTATTAGCCTGCTGCTCCCAGTTTGAGCATATCAGGTTGTTAGCCCACTTTCACCTCCCTGTTAGGCTGCTTATATGGTTGAGCTTGGCAATGCTCCCCTCATACTGAAGGGTCGTCAATGAGCACACTGCTCACAGGATGAGCGTTAGAGTTCCCCTCTCTTTTTGAGAGTCGAGTCCTCCTCTCCATGGAGCTCAACAAGGCAATTATGCCAGGTGGATTAGGTCTCTTGTGTTGCCTGCCTGATGATCGCTTTAATGTTTGTGACTGGCTTTGCTCACCTCACTACAGGGTCACAGAGTTCCCATCATGTGACTGACCTTATGATTGAGTTGGCAGTGCTCCCCTCAGTTGAGGGTCTCATACGAGTATGCCACTGCCATAGCCCCTCTGATTCATGAATTCTCCTCTCACTCTGAGAGTTGAGTACTCTGCTCTCCTGAGCTTGTGGAGCGGAGCTCCATGAGGCAGTAATACCAGGTCGCTAGGCCTCTTCATGGCATCTATAATAGCACTAACTGCTTCCTAAAATCCATACTTATGATAAGTGCACACGCTGAGTATCCTGTGCGCTTTCTCGGAGTAGGTCAGACCCCGTTGGGTCCATCTCTAGATATGTATCCTTAGTGATACTATAACAATATTTTCCATCTGACTGGGCTGTGGGAGTATAAGAGCCTGCCAGCTCGACTGGCAGCTTATCTGATTCGAAGCCTTTGAGCTCTGCCCTGGGATCAAGCTTTCTTTGCCTAACCCATAACAGGTCAATTATTTAGGGCATGTAGCTCAGGACTTTGGCCAAAGGGGATATCGCCACTGACAGCAGCCGAGGTGTCCGAGGGGTAACTCTCATGGCTATGGTAGAGTTGGTACATAGTGCTCGCCTTAGTGCCTGGCAAGCACCCCCATAAGCACAGCAGCGTGGGTAATTTTTTCCCCACAGCGACCACTAGAGGACACAGTTCGAGTTCCCTTGGAAGGAAACATCTCATGTTACGCATGTAACGAGACACTGAATCCTCTTTTCTTGCCATGCCTTGGATGCAAGCTTCAGATGAAGAAGCGGATGACATGTTCTTTCGGCGGCTTTTTATACTGTGGTCATGCCATTAGTGAGGTTCCCCATAGTGACTGCTAGAGGGCGCAATGTCTCGTTCTCTTCTCATAGCAATAAATAAATTACCTCTATAAATGCTGGTTATTTTTAAGTATATTTCCCACACAAATCACAATGATGGTTCTTTGTGAACAACAATATTCACACAGTGGTGTTCGGTAGAGTCACACTGTTAATCTGGTATTCAAAGTCTAATTTAAACAATAAAATATTTTTTTAAAACATTAACATTCTGCACTATGATAATTAAATACAGATTTTTATGTACTGTACAAAAAACTGAAAAATTCAAAATGACACTTCTTGCCCAAAAGGTTGCTGACCCCTGATCTAATATTAGTCTTTTACCTGGAGACTCAATTAGGTAACAAAAATGTCAGGAAACGATATCTCTGGCCATTCCATTGGGTGGTTTGCCCAGTCACAGATAGGGTACAATGGCCCACCTTAAGAAAAAATTTGCTATTCACTGCGCCTAAAATGTATAAATTGCAGAAAAAAATATATGTTGTATTGAACATTAATGGAGCAACAGATTTTGTGTGAAAATAAATCATTCAATTTGTTTAAAAATCTTATACATGTATGAGGTGGCAAGAGGGGTCTTTTACCCCACACAAGGGGTAAAAGGCTCACCAGCATGTGATAAAAGGCACACGGTATTGATTCAAATACATCAACTAAAAATGTTTTTTTTTTTTATAATGTCATATAATAAAATAATGTTAATACTGGTTCAAAACAATCAATTTAGCAAAGTTTGTACTATTTTATGCTTATTTTGAAAAATAAAATAGTTTATTTATTGAAACAAAAATTATCATTACATTTATAACCATCCCAGTTACTTTGCACTGGTTGAGCTACAAGAAAAAAAGGGGGGTCACCTTATTTGCAAAAGCCAGAAATTATCTGATAAAATAAACTCTTACACAAACAAAAATGGTGTTTCTTTCAGCATGTTTTCAAACAATATACACATTTATTGAGATACAAACCCCAAAGACTGCAAGTCATTATACAAATATATATACAAATCTGCCCTGAGTAGGGGTCTGTGGGTGTGTGCATGTGAGGAGTTGAAATTGTCAGCATGAAGATTTCCTTCCAAACGCACAAGGAGTTGCTTCAGCAATATAGTCAGGCCACAGGCCATAGTCCATAAACTCAAAGAGGTAGCCACATACTTAAGAGCTACAGCATAAATAATCCTCTACCAGAGAAAACATCAAATAAACTAATTAAACTAACCAAGATCCATTTAAGTTCACTAAACCAATGGATACAATTATTAAACTTACGTTTAAGCAGGAAACAAAGGTTTCTCAAACAGGATTAGGAAGTAGGTCACAGGTAACCATGAGGCAGCTTCAAATAGAACCTAGCACTTACTCTACTACTTCCTGTTTTTATTTAATACAGGGTGAGCTACATGTGTCCCCCTGGTGGCCAGTATGAACATAACATGAACATAACTGTGACAGACGGTGACTGTTAAAAATTATATTAATATAACAAAATATATTTTAAAATAAACAAAATAATTTTAATTTGTAAATATTCTGAAAGTACTGAAGGAGATCCAATAATAATTTATATATATATATGTATATATATATATTAGTGGTGGGCATAGATTATTTTTTTTAATCTAGATTAATTTTGGAATTAATCTAGATTAAAATGGCTCATTTGAATTCTGCCGAAGGCATTCAGAATATGTGTGCTACCCAAATAATGACTAAAAGTAAGTCTTTGAGAACGGGTTTCTCAAGCCAGGTGGCGCATTAGACCAGGGGCTCACCTCCTGTTTCCAAAATGCATCACAAACTTTAATCTCTTCCCGTCCCAATCCCACGAAAAAACTGGAGGAAAATCCCGTTCCACTCCCGGAAGAATGACTCCCATTCCCTCCCACTCCCGTGTTGTTGTTTTTTTTGTTTTTGTTTTTATAACTGTCAATTACAGTAAAAATATAGTACAGATCACAGCGTGCCAACCTTATTAGTTGAATAAAAACCCAAAATGTCGTTTTTTGTTATTATATTGAACTGAAAGCCATTTTATGCACAGTGTTGCACAGATTAAATTTCATGTAAATCATCCATGCTAACACACACGTCTTCTATTTTTAAGACATTTCACTCTCTATAGATATATTTTTCAAAGACGGATTTTCGAAGTTTCTCGCTCAAGTTCACGAGACCTAAAGCGCATCCTGTTTGCTTAAAAGTGCAATGTTTCGTTGTTATTCTGAGTGCACACAAATAAACGTAGAGTCTTTACAGATTCGAAAGATGTATTAGGCTACTTTTATCTGAATGACCAAAAATGACGGAGATTTTAAGAGCAAGTGAGCGCACCGGAGCCTGTCCTGCAGCAAACGCGCTTCCACACAAACACTTCAATAGCGCACATTTCTCTAGGTTAACATCATATTGAGCGGCCATGTAAAGTTGCTACTACATACATCTTTCAGATGAAAAGCCATATTTGAGGTTGATGAATGATAGGTGAGCGTTTGGATGTCCTGCCCGATTGTATTACCACATAGACCAGCCGTTAACAATCTGTCCATCACGGACTGCGAACCTCTAGTTCGAAGACTCGTTCTCGCCCCCTACAGTGCAATTTGGCTAGGTATACATCCGCGCTAAAATATCAGGGTGAAAGTCATCATAGCTTGCGTAGTATAGACCCAGCTCCCAACCCAACTTTGAGAATAGATTAACGGCGATATTTTTTTTATCGCCCGATAAGAGTCTCGCGTTAACGCAGCACGTTAACGCCGATAACGGCCCACCACTAATATATATATATATATATATATATATATATATATATATATATATACTCAGGGCTGCAGAAAGGGTATGGCGCAAATCACAAAATCCTACTGACCTTAATTTTTATCGATCACTCCTCTCTGATTTATCTGCTAATGTCTCCACTGCTATAAGGACATACTATCATGACAAAATGAACAATTCGCCTAACTCTCGCATGCTCTTTAAAACATTTTCCTCCCTCCTTTGTCCTCCTCCTCCCCCTCCTTCATCAACTCTAACAGCTGACGACTTTGGCACATTCTTCATTAATAAAATTACAAACCTCACTGCACAATTTTCCACACCACAATCTGTCAAACACATCTTACCAGCAAACATAAACTCGTTCACATACTTCTCTCCACTCTCTGAGGTAGAAGTCTCTAAACTCATCCTTTCCAGTCATCCTACTACTTGTCCGCTTGATCCTATTCCATCTCATCTCCTTCAAACCATTTCTTCTGCAGTTGTTCCTGCACTCACTCACATTGTTAACAAATCCCTTCACACTGGAATTTTTCCCTCAGCATTTAAACAGGCTCGTATAACACTTCTTAAGAAACACTCTTAGCCCAACTCTTTAATGGAACTATAGACCGGTTTCCCTTCTAACTTTCATTGCAAAAACACTTGAACGAGTTGTGTTCAACCAAGTCACTGCCTTTCTCACACAGAACAACCTCCTGGACAGTAACCAATCTGGCTTCAGAAGTGGACATTCCACCGAAACTGCCTTGCTCACAGTTGTTGAACACCTAAGACTTGCAAGAACAGCTTCCAAGTCTTCATTACTTATCTTGCTGGATCTGTCTGCTGCTTTTGATACGGTCAACCACCAGATCCTCCTGTCAACCCTATTGAGAAAGGGCATCTCAGGAACCGCACTCCAGTGGTTTGAGTCTTACCTCACAGATAGGTCCTTCAAAGTATCTTGTAGAGGTGAGGTATTCAAGTCGCAACATCTAGCTACAGGGGTGCCACAGGAATCAGTTCTTGGACCACTTCTCTTTTCTGTCTACATGGCTTCACTAGGTTCTGTCATTCAGAAACATGGCTTTTCATATCACTGCTCTGCTGATGACACTCACCTCTACCTCTCATTCCATCCTGATGATCTGACGATAGCTGCTCGCATCTCAGCATGTCTAGCAGACATTTCTTGCTGGATGAAGGATCGTCACCTTCAACTCTACCTAGCTAAGACAACCTAGCTTGTGGTTTCAACAAACCCATCGTTTTATCACAATTTCACCTTCCAATTAGGCTCATCAACCCTAACTCCTTCAAAAACAGCCAGAAACCTTGGAGTTGTGATTGACGATAAGCTGAATTTCACAGACCACATTACTAAAACTGCCCGGTCCTGTAGATTTGCATTATATAATATTAAGAAGATCAGGCCCTTTCTCTCGGAACATGCAACACAACTCCTTGTTCAGGCTCTTGCTATTATCTACAATTAATCTAAAATGCTGCTGCAAGATTAATCTTTAATGAGCCGAAAAGAACGCACGTCACACCTCTGTTCATCAATTTGCACTGGCTACCAATAGCTGCTCGCATTAAATTCAAGGCATTAATGTTTGCCTACAGAACCACCTCTGGCTCTGCACCCCTTTACCTAAATTCATTACTTCAAACTTATATGTCCTCTAGAAGCTTGCGTTCTGCAAGTGAACGACGCATTATTGTACCATCCCAAAGAGGCACAAAATAGCTTTAACAGACTTTTTCATTAACTGTTTCCATCTGGTGGAATGACCTGACCTGCCCAACTCAATCCGAGCAGCTGAATCCTTACCCATCTTCAAGAAACGGCTAAAAACACATCTCTTCCATCTTTATTTGACCCTCTAACTCTAGCACTCTCTATTCTAATTCTATTTGATCTAATCTGTCTTTTTATTAAAAAAACATACACACATTTTACCCTCTATCAATAGCACATTTATTCTCTAACTGCTAGCTTTTCTAGTAAAACTAACACTAAGATTATTAATTTGGTTTTCTATATTGTATATACTTGTTTTCTTAAAAAAACAACAACAAAAAAAAACCTTCCTACGTGTACTGCGGCTAACCAAGACTTGTAATAGCACTTGCATGTTGTTGCTCTTTTGTTGGTTTTGATTGCTTCTATAATGTCCTCATTTGTAAGTCACTTTGGATAAAAGCGTCTGCTAAATGACTAAATAATTAAATAAATAATATATACAGGTGCATCTCAATAAATTAGAATGTCGTGGAAAAGTTCATTTATTTCAGTAATTAAACTCAAATTGTGAAACTCGTGTATTAAATAAATTCAATGCACACAGACTGAAGTTGTTTAAGTCTTTGGTTCTTTTAATTGTGATGATTTTGGCTCACATTTAACAAAAACCCACCAATTCACTATCTCAACAAATTATAATATGGTGACATGCCAATCAGCTAATCAACTCAAAACACCTGCAAAGGTTTCCAGATCCTTCTAAATGGTCTCTTAGTTTGGTTCACTAGGCTACACAATCATGGGGAAGACTGCTAACCTGACAGTTGTCCAGAAGACAATCATTGACACCCTTCACAAGGAGGGTAAGCCACAAACATTCATTGCCAAAGAAGCTGACTGTTCACAGAGTGCTGTATCCAAGCATGTTAACAGAAAGTTGAGTGGAAGGAAAAAGTTTGGAAGAAAAAGATGCACAACCAACCGAGAGAACCGCAGCCTTATGAGGATTGTCAAGCAAAATCGATTCAAGAATTTGGGTGAACTTCACAAGGAATGGACTGAGGCTGGGGTCAAGACATCAAGAGCCACCACACACAGACGTGTCAAGGAATTTGGCTACAGTTGTCGTCAGAGGCGTCTTACCTGGGCTAAGGAGAAGAAGAACTGGACTGTTGCCCAGTGGTCCAAAGTCCTCTTTTCAGATGAGAGCAAGTTTTTAATTTCATTTGGAAAACAAGGTCCTAGAGTCTGGAGGAAGGGTGGAGAAGCTCATAGCCCAAGTTGCTTGAAGTCCAGTGTTAAGTTTCCACAGCCTGTGATGATTTGGGTTGCAATGTCATCTGCTGGTGTTGGTCCATTGTGTTTTTTGAAAACCAACGTCACTGCACCCGTTTACCAATAAATTTTGGAGCACTTCATGCTTCCTTCTGCTGACCAGCTTTTTAAAGATGCTGATTTCATTTTCCAGCAGGATTTGGCACCTGCCCACACTGCCAAAAGCACCAAAAGTTGGTTAAATGACCATGGTGTTGGTGTGCTTGACTGGCCAGCAAACTCACCAGACCAGAACCCCATAGAGAATCTATGGGATATTGTCAAGAGGAAAATGAGAAACAAGACACCACAAAATGCAGATGAGCTGAAGGCCACTGTCAAAGAAACCTGGGCTTCCATACCACCTCAGCAGTGCCACAAACTGATCACCTCCATGCTACGCCGAATTGAGGCAGTAATTAAAGCAAAAGGAGCCCCTACCAAGTATTGAGTACATATACAGTAAATTAACATACTTTCCAGAAGGCCAACAATTCATAAAAAATGTTTTTTTTTTAAATTGGTCTTATTAAGCTCAGATGAGATTTATTTGTCACATACACAATTAAACTGAGTATAACCAGCAGTGAAATGTGTTCTCTGCATTTAACCCATCCAAGTGCACACACACCTTGAGCAGTGGGCAGCCAACACTGCGGCGCCCGGGGAGCAGTTGGAGATTCGGTGCCTTGCTCAATGGTCTCACCTCAGTCATGGACAATTCATGCCGGAGCCGAGATTCGAACCCACAACCTTGGGTTACAAGTCCGACGCTCTATCCATTAGAACCACGACTGCCTGAACCAGCTGCCACGACTGACTGAAGTATTTTGGGGTTTTTTGGAAGAGAAACAACGATTCAGTCAGTGTGGAAGAACTTGATTGGTCTGCAGAAAGCCAAGTCCTAATCCCAGCTGAACACCTCTGGTGTGACTTTAAATGCAGACCTTGAGCCAAAAACTCAACACCAAACACCAATGACTTGTACATTCATTATATGGACAAAAGTACTGGGACACCAACTTCTTTAAAAGAGAAAAAGGCACTTTCATACTGTGGCAACAAAGATGGAAACATAATTCATGTACTTAAAAATTGTATCTCCACCTCTGTTGCAACAGTTTTGAAGTGTATGAAATGACTGTACCCATATGTACAAGTCATTGTTGTTTGGTGATGAATTTTTGGCTCAAGGTCTGCATTTAAAGTCACACCAGAAGTGTTCAGCTGGGATTAGGACTTTCTGCAGACCAGTCAAGTTCTTCCACACAGACTGAATCATCATTTCTCTTTGATCCTTGTCTTATACACAGAGACACTGTGATGTTAGAATAGAAAAGGTTCCTGTCCAAACTGTTGCTATAAAATTATAAGCACACAATTCCCTAGAATATCATTATATGCTTAAACATTAAGATTTGTACTCATGAAAATGACTAAAGTAGTCAAACCTTTCATTAGAAGCTCTGCAGGACACCGGCCCTCCAGGATCAAGTTTGGTGACCCCTGCTCTATGTAATCTAGTGGCTGAACATATTCAGCAGACTACAAATTATGTTAGAATCTTATTCATATATTTTGTTCAGCTTTTAATTAAATTAAGATAGATTTTCTTTTACAGATATTACTTGATTTACGAGTGAATGATGGTCTTATTTGGTGGTTTAGAGATTTTCTTGTGAATTGTCCACAAAGAGTGCTTGTTAATGGTAGAATGTCAGACAATTATTTTAAATACAGGGGGGTATTCCAGAAAGCAGGTTACCTGACATACCTGGGTATGTTTAAGGGTAAGTAAGCAGATAAACTCAGCTTTCGGTTCCAAAAACAGAGGTAACTTTCAGGGTATGTAAGTAGGCATAGCAACCTACTCTCTGAGCATAACCTGCTCCAGAGTAGGTTCTGTTTCAGGGTTAGGTCACTTCAGAGCTATCAGCACGTGTGGCTAATTGACCAGACTCCAGTGGGCATGACAGATTGCAAACAATATACATATATAAAAACACACATACATATATATACATATATTTATATTTACACAACAGTTCTTTCTGGTTCTCGAATCTGATTGGCTGATAGGTATGCGATATTGGAGTCCAACAGACCTCCTCGTCTTCTTCACCGTTTGTATCACTCCGCTTGCCGAAGTTGCCATATTTCTCACAGCGAGTGTCATGGCAGGACTTGGACATTGCTTGGACTTCAAATATGCAGTTTGTTAATAAAGATAAGGCCTATTTCAAAATTAGCTTCAACGTTTATAGAGACGGGAGATCCATCGGTTCAGCGGCCGTTCAGAGCTCATTACACCCGCAGAGAGCGCTTGACCGCGGACAGATCTTCTGGAATTTACCGATGGCTCAAGGTTCAAGGTTCTTTATTATTTGTCACATACACAATCATACAGGGTATAATCAGTAGTGAAATGTAAGTCAGGACAGGTCCGCTCAATGGAAAGTGCAAAAAATATATATATATATATATAAAAAATTTTTTTTTTTTTTAAATAACACAATGAAACAACACAAGAGAATATATATATATATATAAATATAGGTGAGAATGAAAATAGGAACAAATAATAAAATAAAATAAGGAGTAAGATGTGCAATGAGATAAAATGTGCAATACAGTATACTGTGGATTACAGTTTTTCTCAAATGCTAAAACACAAAAGCCAATCCTCTAAACCAAATGACCAGTTGTCTAAACACATTTACTAAATCTAGCCATAATTTTCCAATATCATAAACACATTTCACATGAAGACACAATTCACAAAACACAATCCTCCGTTCTCATAAATCTTAACACATTTTTCCTTGCTTAAAACACAAGTTGCAAAAGAACTCTGCTCATATTCTCAAATGAAAGCTCATGTGATGCAAAATGCTTGCCACAGTCAGCAATATTTGAACACAATGAACACACCTGGCGTCATTCATTACACACAACGACTCAAAATTGAAGACACTTGTTGCTAATGCTGTGACCACATGTATAAAAGCAAGTTCAGAGTGCACAGTTTGCTGAAGATTCCAAACAAACACAATGGATGAAGGCAGAGTCAGGGGAAGAGGAATTCGAGTCAGAGGAGGAAGAAGAGCTGGCCATGGAAGAAGAGGAGGAGGCCAACAAGGGAGAGGAGGAGGCCAACAAGGGAGAGGAGAAGGTCCAGGAGGGAGAGCAAGACAACCTCGCACCATCATTACGGACGAGATGCGAGCAACAGTCATTGACCATGTCATTGTCCATGGCATGACAATGGCTGAAGCAGGACTAAGAGTCCGTCCAAACCTGAGTAGGTTCACCGTGGCCGCCATTATCAGGGCATTCAGACAACACAACAGGTATTGTACTCTATTGCTTTCTTTGTCACAATACAATTTTACAAGCCTGTGAAAGTTGTCTATTGGTTTCAAATCAGTTGTTATTGTATTGTAAAACATGTCAATTGACAACACATGTTTCTTTCTTTAGAGTTGAAAGAATGCCACATAGAGGTGGGAGGGTTGCCATATTTACAGCGGCACAAGAAACCCTCATTGTGGATATGGTTCGTGAGAACAACCTCATCAGACTCCGGGAGATCAGAGACAAAGTCATTGCCGATAATGTCAACTTTGAGAGCATTGATGATGTCAGCTTGGCCACAATAGACCGAGTTCTCCGGCGCCAAAAGATGCGGATGAAACCGGTCTATAGGGTTCCCTTTGAGCGCAACTCTGCGCGACACAAAGACCTACATTACGAGTATGTGCAATAAGTATACATCCATGTTCACAGTACAGTTAGTGGACATACTGTGTTGCTCAGTGGCCTACATTACTTCTGGACAATACTGTGCTACCTGATTGACTGTTGTTCTGAACACCTGTGCATTTTCACAGAGGATATTACAGTTGGACGCGATGGCCAGACCTCATGAGTACCTCTTCTTGGATGAGGCTGGCTTCAACCAGCAGAAACGAAGGCAAAGAGGCCGTAACATCATTGGCCAAAGAGCCATCACTGAGGTTCCTGGCCAACGGGGGGGTAATATTACTCTTTGTGCGGCCATGGGTTTGGAGGGGCTTGTCCACCGGCATGCTGTCCTTGGGTCTTACAACACCCAACGTCTCCTCACCTTCCTAGAGGAGCTAAAAGACATCCTCCTGGACCGCCAACAACACCATCCTGGGCCCGCACATCACATTTATGTGATCATTTGGGACAATGTACGCTTCCACAGAACAAACCAAATCAGAGAGTGGTTCACCACCAACAGTAACCACTTTTTAAACGTCTGTCTGCCACCCTACTCCCCTTTCCTGAACCCTATAGAGAAGTTCTTCTCATCGTGGAGATGGAAGGTTTATGACAGACAACCATACACTAGAGAGAACCTCCTAAGGGCAATGGAGCTGGCCTGTGTTGACATCCCAGTGGAGGCCTTCCAAGGATGGATTCGCCATTCCAGGGCGTTTTTCCCGCGGTGCCTGGCAAGAGACAATATAGCCTGCAATGTGGATGAGGTGATGTGGCCCGATGCAGCTCAGCGACATGATACCGCACAGTGATTGTGGTGTGAATAAAGTAAATAAAAAAACTTCACACCCTGATCATGTTTTCAAGAGTACTGTTGTGTGCAATAGATTCTGTTTTTGCATTGAGTTGTGTTACAGTAGTGTACATGCAGAATTTACTATAGATTTATACTCTTCATATGAAACTCACAAATCTAAATGCCTAATCCTCTGCAGAGATCTAAGAAGATCCATTACTGTAAAGTTTCTAAAAATATGCATTGGCAGTTATGAAACAAAGAACCTTCTCACAAATTGAGCATTGTGTTTTCAATTGTTTTGCTGTAGTGTGTAATGATGTGTATAGTGTTTACATTTTTGAAAGCTTCGAGCTGCTCTTTTGGTGTGAAAGTTTGAGTTTTGAAGTGAGAAGGTGTGGTTATGTAGCTTTAGAAAAGGGTGTTGTGTTTAGACATTGGGGAACATGGAGGAAACGTTTGTGAAATGTGTTTTAGCATTTGAGAAAAACTGTAATATTAATATAAACACGGATGTGCAAGAGACTGTGCAAATAGGTTGTACCGGGTATGTACACATAGCAGCAGTGTGGATGATGGAGAATAATGGATGTGTTTACAGTTTATTAAATTGAGTCCTGTGGATGTTATGATATGATGGCTCTGATGTCTCTATAGTGGTTAAACACGAGATATAATTCGTGTTGGGTAAATCTAACGGCCAGTATTTGGTCTCAAACTATTATTTGTTCCAGAGCAAATAGTTTTGGAAAAATATTATCATGTTTATTCAATGCTGTAATATCGCGCTGTCTTTGTACGGTTGGCTGAATTGCCTAGCAACTTTAATGATGGCTGTTGTTGTTTATTACAATAAATATGATTATTCAATAAATAATAATAGTGTTTAGTACCATGGTGTGTGTTCGTGATTGTGATTTTAGTTACATTGTTCCGCCATTGGATGGTGACAAGAGACTTTTTTTATGAGTCAGCGCTGCAGTTACTTTGAAAAATAAATGCTTTTGTGAACAGAAGTTATTTTTACTTTCAACAACGACGCGGCTAACAAATGAGGACTGTCATCACAAATCACGCTTAACGGATGAAAGGATATTGATGATAAGACAAAGATAACGCTTTCCTCAGTGGAAATTTAGACTTATGTTTTATTGTCTGTAGGAGATGCTGTATCAGATGCAGGTAATCACAGTCACTCAGTCCATCTCTCATAATACTCTACATAAGCTTTTACTACAGTAATACAATACGTTTTCAATGAGGCAACTCAACGTTCCTCCGTTACTATTTCTAAAGTGACATTTTGGAATTAGTAATGGAGGCTTGGGCTCAGCTGTTAAACTGTCAATTTTAGATTTAAATCTGTGGCAGAAGGAAGTAGTTCCGCACAAAAGAGGGCTTTTAAAGACACTTCGTTGTTGTTTCTAATTTATTTACACACTCGTGCCGTCGAACTGTTGTATAAACGCAATCACACTCGTAGACGTGCGTTATGGCTGTAAATCGCACGGCTGTGATTACCTACGGCCAAATCACAGCCGTGCGATATACAGCCATATCCCACTTCTACGAGTGTGATATTGCTAATATATATATAGTAAAAAAACTAAAATTATCTTTATTATATTATAGTTATTACATATATTTTATTGGCATATATAATCGTTATCTGTATAAATTAGAAATGTATTTTATTACATATATTTATTACATTTTATATTATCTCACACATCATGGATCGGAATTTTCTAAAATGCATATCTATAATAAAAAAACATATAATATGAATTATATAATTAGCATCAAACAAACAATATAATTCTCAATTATTAAAGATTAAAAAAAGGAAAAAAGAAAAATGATGACACAACCACCAGCTAGATGGCAATATGCACTAAGTATGCAAATGGACTTTAAAGAGAAGAAGAAGAAAGTAGTACTGTGGCATGCTTTTTTTTAGCGTCCGTTTCCATAGTGACTTGTCGCTCTGTTGAGAATGTCTTGTGTGCTAACCAGGAACATACATTGAGTTGACTGAACTTTCTCCTGGATGCGTTTTTGGAACCAACATACCTCAAGTAGGCAAGGTTTGGGTTAATCAACCAAGAGTACAGGGTTTAGCAGATGGTAAGTTAACCCTGCTTTCTGGAATACACCCCAGGAGTACCACAGGGAATAATATTATTACCCTTATTCTCATTGTACACAAACAAATTTAAAATTCAAGATGCATATTTTAGTTTACTGAAATATGCAGATGATATGGCACTTGATGACCTTTTGTATAAAGGTGGAATTAAAAGAAATAAGCTATATTGTAGTTATATAAATTCCCTCCAAAACTGGTGTCCATTGAGTGTGCTTGAGATAAACGTGAATAAAACTAAGGAGTTAGTGATTAGTAGAAACAAAAGTGAAGTTCCTGAACAATTGCAACCTTTGATACTCAATGGACATCGAGTGGACAAAAGTCACTAGTTTTGGGAACATTTACCTGACTTTTGATGAAAACATTTACTGTATTTTTAAAAAGTAAAATCAGAGGTTGCATCTTATAAGAAGGCTAAAAAATTTTGGTGTGAGCAAGCATATTTTAGAGATGGTTTATAAAAGTCTTGTGGAGGGTACTATGTCATTTAATTTGGTTATGTGGTATGGAAATGTGATTGTTAAAGGAAAGCAAAAATTGTCTAGGTTGGATAACATAGCTGGTGCGATTGTGTGAAAGACACAAAAACAATTTAATGATATTTATACAGCTAAAGTTAAACAAAAAGCTTTAGTTATTATAGAGGATTCACACTTTGCCTTGCCAGTTTCAGTTGTTTCCATCAGGGCAATGTTTTAGGTAACCTCGGGCAATTACAAATGTGTATCAGATGTAATTTGTGCCAACTGCAGTTAGAATTTTAAATGCGGATACATGAATATTAATATGTATGCAGATACAGTGCCCTCCAAAAGTATTGGAACAGTATAGACAAAATTGCTCTGTTGGCTGTGGAGTCAAGACATTTGCAAATATAAGTAAAAGATTAATATGAGACAAAACTACAGAATGTCACATTTTATTATTAGCCGTTTCAAAACATACATGTTTTACCAGATAAAAAGAACAGCACTTTTAGAGTTCATCCCACTCATTGATGTGAGCATAAGTATTGAGACAGTTGAACATAAGGCAGATGTAAAAGATTAAAAGCTATTATTTAGTTGCAGATCCCTTGGGCACAATCACAGCAGTGAGTCTGTGACCCAGAGACATCACCAAACTCTTTGTCTCATCCTTTGAAATACATTCTGCAGACTTTAATGCAGCCAATTCCAATTGTTGCTTGTTTTGGAGAGTTTCTGCCTTTACTCTCCTCTTCAGCTGGTGAATATATATGTTCAGTCGGATTTAAATCTGGAACTTGACTTGGGAAATCTAAGACTTTCCATTTCTTTGCCCTTATAAATTCCTTGACTGAACTGGCAGGGTGTTTTGGGTCATTGTCCTGATGCAATATGAAGCACTTCCCAATGACATTTTCTTGAATATTGGTAGGCAAGATGGTTTTGTACCCTTCCAAATTCACTCTGCTACTGTCATCATACATTAAGTCATCAGTAAAGTTGAGAGGGCCTGTTCCAGAGACAGCCATGCATGCTAATGCCATGACACCACCTCCACCATGCTTTACAGATGAGGTTGTATGCTTGGAATCATTTGCAGTTCCCTTTTTTCTACACAATTTTGCTTTCCCGTCACTTAGATATAGGTTCATCTTTGTCTCATCGGTTCATAAACACAGTTACAAAACGCTTCTGGCTCACCTTTGTGCTTTTTTTGCAAACTCTAATCTTGCCTTTCTATTTTTGGTGCTGGTCAGAGGTTTGCATCTTGCTGTGTAGCATCTGTAATTCTGTGTCAAAGTCTCCTGAGGACAGTAGATTGTCAGAGCATCACCACAGCCTTCTGGAAGTTGTTGGGGATTTTACAGACACGTCTTTTAGGGGTTCATTTTCACAGCTTTTATGATTTGTCATCAGCCGATCAGGTCGTTGTTGGTTGCTGGTGTCACTGGTGGTTTCCAAACTCTTGATTTCTCCATGCCCTTTGTTTTTGCTAGAGCTCTAATTGACTTCCTCTTTTCTTTTAGCATCCAAATTGCTTGCTTTTTTCTCAAAGTCAGCTCCCTCGCCTTTATCCTGGTTTGTGTGTTTCATCATCGAATGCAAGATTCAGAATACAGAAGTAATGGATATAACTGATACGACACATTCCCTGCTTTTAATATCTGAAGAATTAATGCAACAGGACACAGCTTAGAAAGACCCGTGAGGCAACTGTCCCAATACTTATGCTCACATCAAATAGGCGGATGAAACTATAAAAGTGCTGAACTTCTTAGCTGTGTTCCTGTGGCTCAGTGGTTAGAGCATTGCGTTAGCAGCGCAAAGGTCGTGGGTTCAATTCCCAGGGAACACACATACTGACAAAAAAAATGTATAGCCTGAATCGCTTTGGATAAAAGCGTCTGCTGAATGCATCAATGTAAATGTAAAACATCTGTGTTGAATCACCCAGTAATAAAGTGTGACATTCTGTAGTTTTGTCTTATATTCATTTTTTAATCATATTTGGAAATGGCTTGACTCCACAGCCAACAGAGCAATTTTGTCTTTACTGTTCCAATACTTATGGAGGGCACTGTATATGTACATATGGGAATGCATATATGTATGTGCATGCTAAAGTGAATTTTTGAGTCTATGTTGGACTTTTTTGTACTTTTTAGTGTTGTTGTGGACAATAAAGTAAAAAAAAATAAAATACCCCTATCGATTCCTGTATGCACATTTTTTCTTCTGTGTTTATAAGTGCGCTGCTTTGTTTACAGTGGTAACCAAGGAAACGCAGTATCACTGTTGTTCCATAAGCGCCACCTGCTGTCAGAGAGTGAATCTGGGTCTCATTCAGTCTGTCTGCTGTTATGTAGTTTTATGCAGAACAATTTCACAAAGCTTGTCAGAGCTAAGTCAGACCATTATTTTTGCTTCAAACGCATTTTCTGTACAAGTGCATTTTCTGCTGGAAAATGTGGACATGATATTTCTTAAAAAAACAAACAAAAAACAATACAAGCTAGGAAAGAGCACAGGCCTTAGTTTGAGAACATGAAATATTTATTTTATTTGCATTATTAATTAATTTGTTTATTTGATTTGGGATTTGTTTTAAAACTTCTATTTATTTAAATTTTTGTTACTTGACATAAAAGATATACCAATTTCACAGAAATGTGCAGAATTTTGTCTGAGAAATAATAAAAGGACACTTTTTCCATTAATAATTTTTCTTAAATCACATTTTGTAAAAATAATTATATTGTGAAACCAAGACTCTGAAACATCTCATTGCGAGTTGAGTGAATTGTTACATTCCTACTACTCCTGTTTTATTGATTTTTGTTCATAGTATTCAGCTGCTACTAAATGTACAGACAAAAATAGACAAAAAATAAATATCGTTGATATCTAATTGTTTGATTAATTTTTTGGGATACGAAACTGGTAATCATTAAGAACCGGAATCAATAAGTAGAATTGGAATCGGATTTGATAAAATTCTCTCCCTTGTGACTGTTTACATGGATCACGTTTATTGGATTACTGCTTTTTGCCTGTCTGAACTAATTATCTTAATAATCAACACAATTACCTGTATTTCTGACCATCCATAGGCCTGCTGATTTGGATTTACTGTTTCAATAAACTTCTGTAAATGGATTCAAACCTAACATCAAGCCCAAGTCTGTTACATAAAGTGCACCAGACTGATTCATTTAACTTTAAAATGTATACAATTTTACCCCTAGAGGGACAGAGGTCCACCCCCAAAGTTACACTTAATAATGCCTTTTTTATGTCAATAATTTTCTATCCATTTTAGACATAATAAAAAATCATGGAAATACATGAGAAAATGCAAAATCAAACATGATACATTAAATATACTGGATGCATAATACACAAAAAAAAGCATGTTGTTTACCTTTAACTGACGTGTAATGACATCAGTATTCATGGCATTTTCCCATCCATTTCTTGCATCTTTAGAGGAAAGGTTTCTATCATAAGCAACAGGCCCTGTTTATAATAACAAAATGTAACATTTCTTGAATTTATGTGGCAGGAGATCAGTATGGCATGTGGAAATGTAAAGTGAGTTTTGGGAACTCTTACACTGGCTGGGCTGATGGGGATCAAGTAGACTGTGGACGGTCAAATGGATGGTACTGATCGTATCATCCACTCCTTTACCCAGAGCTCTGATCAGCTGCTCCATGTCCTTCAATAGATGGGCCATCAGGAATGGCCTGGGATCCAGCACAGCAGGCTTGATGATCTGCATGACACTCTACACAGAATCATGCAAGAATATGGAATGAAGACAGTTAAAGTTGCTCTCACTAATTTACCCTATGTGAGGAGTATCCAAACTCGGTCCTGGAGTCCTGGACACCCCTGTCCTTTCTATAATCTAAATGTATTTTATTGATTTTTGGTGACCAATTGATTTGTGCATGCACAGTTCAAGTTTCTCACTTTTTTTAATTATTAGAAATATATTTTACCTGCATCGTTATGCTTCACCCAGAGCTAATTAATTAAAGAACAAATATACAGTACATAGTTGTATGCTCTTCATTGTGTGCCAAAATATAAATGTTATGAACAGCACTTTTGATATAATGAAAAAAGAAACACAGTTTGAAAGCAGCATGATGATAAAGGTCACAAATTATACATAATAAAACATAGTAGAACACAACTTCATTATCAACCAATGTTGAAATTTCTCTCACCAAATTTCACAGGCAAAAACATACTATACAACACAAAATCACCAAACATAAAAACAAGAGGGAGACAAATAAAAATATAGCTGCAAGCAGCAATTACCGGGCCAAGCACTATAGAAGCAAGCATCAGACCAACTGCAGAAATTAGTAATTGAAGCCATTTTAGGATGATTTTAGTCAAAACGACTGAAAAATCATAAATACAACCCCTTTTAATATGATTTATTGGCTTATCACGTTTGACCAATAGGTGGCGCTGTTATCAAATAAATGTGGTGTGAACGGAACAGAACGTGTGAGTTGAAGAAGTTATGATTCGATTTTGGTGAAAATCAGAACAACAGTCTAGGAGGAGTAAGAAAAAGTAGGTTTTAAAGAAAATCAAAATGGCAGACAGGAAGTTTGGCTGATTATGGCTAAATTGGTATCACTGTTCTCAGCATTACCCATGGAATCTATTAATACCAGACTCATTACAATAGGCAAAATTCACAGAAAGCTATTAGCATTTATTTAAAATTTCATTATAACTTTTGACCACAAGGTGGCATTGTCTCAAAACCTTTCGAGTACTTTCAGGTCATGGTCTCGATGGTACATACAAAGTTCCGTAATGGTACACCAATGCATTCATAAAATATAGCATTTTATATAATACTCTATTGTATTCAATGGCAATTTCATGTTTTGTCAAATTATGTGTCCTTAAGAGTCTGCCCATTCATGTGTGTCAAATTTGGTGAAAATATCTAGTTTTGGAGTTATAGACATTTTTATATATATGAGAAGAGAAAAAATGACTGATGGCGATTTTGTTTGCATTTTTTGCCACTTACTATCAAAATATTTGCAATTGAGCATTAGTATATAGAAGGGATGCTACGTTTCCGAATTTCCTACGGTGGTTTAGTGTTGATCGGAGTAACGGTTTCTAAGATATTGGCAAATGTTTTTTAAGTGCTAAAATGCAACGTTGCACAAACCATAAGGCAGAACATGGCATGTTTGGTATTGGTATTGCTGGACTTGGCAAGGATTTAGGAGTCTAAAAAGGTGACTCCTGTGAAAATAAGTCGACCACTCCCAAAGTTATAAGCATGTAAATATTGGATTTTACCACTAGGTGGAAACTTCTCAGGCTCCTTCAGGGCATCGTGCTGATGACCCATAAAAAAGTTTTGTAATGATACGTCAATGCATTAGTAAAAATCAAAATGGCCGACACCCAAAATGGCTGACATGGATAAACTGGGTATGGTTCGATTCAGCGTGATGCACCGAATCTAAAGAGACCAGTTTTGTGATTTTTGGCCAAACACTCACGAGTTATAAGCAAAAATAGCCATTTTTCGTATCTACTGACCACTAGGTGGCACAGTGCCGAAACACTGCAAGTAGCCTCAGGTCAGGCTTGTTATAACACAAGTTTGGTCTCAATACGCCCAAACCATTGTGGAGATATAGCCTCAGATCCATTTTTGCGTGCTTTTCGTAAAATTAGTTTGTGTGTTATTCGTGAACAGTTCGACGAATCAACTTGAATTCCATAACTTTTTGCCAGCATGGTCTGAAGATGATCTGAGCCAATTTTGGTAAAAATCACACTAACCGTCTGGGACGAGTTTGAAATAGTAGGTTTTTCGAATTAAAATTAAAAATAGTGCAAAAACTAAACCTTACGATTTTTTAATTTTGGAGTTCATTCGACTCAGCATGAGGGAAACTTTGGACAAGTGGTGGCGCTAGAGAGTTTTAGTCAGAGATTTCAAATTTGCTATGGTGACCATTCAGACTCTCCTCTATCAGTGTGCCAAATTTCATAACTTTCCTGCAAGCAGTTCTATGGGCTGCCATAGACTTCCAGAGCGGAAGAAGAAGTATAATAGGAAATCTAACAGATACAATAGGTGCCATTGAAACTTCGGTGCTTGGCCCCTAATAAATATAAACAAAAGCACAAAATAATCAGGATACAAATGTGTGTGTAGCAAACAGTATATTTTTCCATCTGATTACTGTTACACCCCTTCTAGTGCATGTGTTCATTTTTAATAAAATATTTTAATCTCATAATGTCTAATCATTGTGCCAATGGATAGTCTTCTCTCTGGTGATGTATGCAGAGCTTCAGTGGACATCTGCCTCCATTATTGAGTGCAAAGCCTACATCTTAAAATTAAATCAACAACTGATCCATAGAACCAAGTCCCCGCCATATACAGATGCATCTCAGTAAATTATGTCGTGAAAAAGTTCATTTATTTCAGTAATTCAGCTCAAATTGTGAAACTCGTGTATTAAATAAATTCAATGCACACAGACTGAAGTAGTTTAAGTCTTTGGTTCTTTTAATTGTGATGATTTTGGCTCACATTTAACAAAAACCCACCAATTCACTATCTCAACAAATTAGAATACTTTAAAAAAAAACTTTTTTAAGTGAATTGTTGGTCTTCTTGAAATTATGTTAATTTACTGTATATGTACTCAATACTTGGTAGGGGCTCCTTTTGCTTTAATTACTGCCTCAATTCGGCGTGGCATGGAGGTGATCAGTTTGTGGCACTGCTGAGGTGGTATGGAATCCCAGGTTTCTTTGACAGTGGCCTTCAGCTCATCTGCATTTTTTTGGTCTCTTGTTTCTCATTTTCCTCTTGACAATACACCATAGATTCTCTATGGGGTTCAGGTCTGGTGAGTTTGCTGGCCAGTCAAGCACACCAAAACCATGGTCATTTAACCAACTTTTGGTGCTTTTGGCAGTGTGGGCAGGTGCCAAATCCTGCTGGAAAATGAAATCAGCATCTTTAAAAAGCTGGTCAGCAGAAGGAAGCATATGAAGTGCTCCAAAATTTATTGGTAAACGGGTGCAGTGACGTTGGTTTTCAAAAAACACAATGGACCAACACCAGCAGATGACATTTCACCCCAAATCATCACAAACTGTGGAAACGTAACACTGGGCTTCAAGCAACTTGGGCTATGAGCTTCTCCACCCTTCCTCCAGACTCTAGGACCTTGGTTTCCAAATGAAATACAAAACTTGCTCTCATCTGAAAAGAGGACTTTGGACCACTGGGCAACAGTCCAGTTCTTATTCTCCTTAGCCCAGGTAAGACGCCTCTGACATTGTCTGTGGTTCAGGAGTGGCTTAACAAGAGGAATACGACAACTGTAGCCAAATTCTTTGACACGTCTGTGTGTGGTGGCTCTTGATGCCTTGACCCCAGCCTCAGTCCATTCCTTGTGAAGTTCACCCAAATTCTTGAATCGATTTTGCTTGACAATCCTCATAAGGCTGCGGTTATCTCAGTTGGTTGTGCATCCTTTTCTTCTAAACGTTTTCCTTCCACTCAACTTTCTGTTAACATGCTTGGATACAGCACTCTGAAAAGCCAGCTTCTTTGGCAATAGATGTTTGTGGCTTACCCTCCTTGTGAAGGGTGTCAATGATTGTCTTCTGGAAAACTGTCAGATCAGCAGTCTTCCCCATGATTGTGTAGCCTAGTGAACCAAACTGAGAGACCATTTTGAAGGCTCAGGAAACCTTTGCAGGTGTTTTGAGTTGATTAGCTGATTGGCATGTCACCATATTCTAATTTGTTGAGGTATTGAATTGGTGGGTTTTTGTTAAATGTGAGCCAAAATCATCACAATTAAAATAACCAAAGACTTAAACTACTTCAGTCTGTGTGCATTGAATTTATTTAATACACGAGTTTCACAATTTGAGTTGAAGTACTGAAATAAATGAACTTTTCCACGACATTCTAATTTATTGAGATGCACCTGTGTCTGTGTATATATATATATATATATATATATATACACATACACGTTTTTTGTAAAAAAAAATTCATTTTACAAATGACTTTTAATTGAATGTATATCGCATTAAGGTAGAAAATATATGTTTCTACTTGTGCTTCATTGCGACATTTCAAATTTGGTTATTCTTGGCTGTTCTTTGATTTTATAAATTCAGTATAATCAGTATGATGATTTATACAATCAGTATGATCATCTATCTATCTATGTATGTATATTTATATATATATATATATATAAAACGGATGTCACAGATAGGGATGGGTACCGAAACTCGGTATTTAATCGGTCTCGGGGCTAAATTATAAAAGACCGGAGTATCGATAAGCTCTGACGTTAACGGTTCTGCTATCGGTACTGGAGAAATTAAGAAAACACACATACATTTATTATTGCTATATATATACACATTATCTTGCAAATTATATCCCGCCAGAGTCACCAGCTGTTTTTATATCCAATAATATTCAAACTCTTGTCTATGATGCATTTTTGCTATTCCTAATTCAGAAGCGCGATCGCTCACGCGGATGAGTTCAGCACGCGGAACATGAAAGCCCTGTTTATGCTAGAAGAGAGAACTAATCATTAAAACATGCTTACACTTTAGGCCTGTGGCTGTTATATTAAACTGAGTTTATTTAATGTTTTTTTTTAGCTTCTAAAGATTATAGCCGTGTTTCTTCTAACACAACTTCCTTCTCTTCACAGCGGCGCGCATTCGTTCCTCCCTGACCAAAACTTAACGTCAGAATCAGATCAATCGTCTGTCGATTGTTGTAAAATGCCGTCTTTACAGTTACTAAATTGCTGGACATGTTTGATAATGAAATGTTGGAAGTACAATCCACACGAGAGACGCTGTTCCTCAGGCTGAAGTGTGTGTGCGTGTGTGTGTGTGTGCAGGGGCGCGGGAAGGTGTTTTATGTAGGGGGTGCTGTGTGTGTGGGGGGGGTAGTCAATTTCTGCGTATAAATATTACGCCAAATAGAAACAGAAAATCGTGCTATAGCCTACACACTTTCATGAGATCGTGTTAGACAACAATTAGCTATTTTACAAATGGGAATAGGCTACAATGAATTCATAACAATGTTTTACATTCAAGTTACATTCAAGCTTAAAAACCCTTAAAATGTATAGTGAAAAGTTTTTTTTAAAAGCATCTGGAATGCAATAAAGTAATTTTAAAGCTGTTTTTAAAGCATTTGCTGCATGGATTAAAACGATAGGCCAATAAATAATTCACATTAGTCAGGCAAAATTGCATTGCAACAAATCCTTTAAATTTCAAGGACAAAGATTTACATACTTTTTTTTATTGAATACAATTATAAAATAAAACGCAAATTATAATCGGGCCTGTTTTAGGCTTTCCCTTATTTTTATATTTTAGATGGTGAGGTGACGGGAAAAATGACTCGCCATTTCCTCATTGGACACGCAGAGAAAAATATATGCATCTTAACGGATTACATAGGCTGATGAAGAGTTTTTGCTTTGCTTTGAATTATTTCGTTTTAAAGTAGTATTTTAAAGCTTTCTATAGATATATTTATCATATCTCTGAGCCAGTTTCGAGTTGCCGAGTTTCGGTTCATCATTGAAGCGCTCTTGTTCAAAACCGGCAGAAAGTGCATTCTCTGTTTTCCTATTTTATAAAAGCACAATGTTGATATTGTGAATGCACACAAATAAAAGTAGACCCTTTACAGTTCAAAATGATATATTACTCTTACCTTTATGAGGAAAAAAAAAATCACGGCGTATTTTAAGTTGTTTTTACTGTAAGAAAAAAATCCTCCATGTCCTGTAAAGCTCGCTTCAGCTTCCACTCTCCACACAAACTGTTGGATATTGCACATTTATATAGGTTAAACATTTAAACTAACACTGTGATATGCTTGAACTGTTTATAGGCCTATCTATCGATTTTATTTTAGTCAAGTCGTGATGATTTGATAAGGCTAAATTAATCAAGCATATAGGCGATCAACTCTGATGCTGGCCGCTTGGTCGTTGCTTAAAAGAAAAAAAAACATTTAACGAACAAAAAATGCTCCCAAGGTTTTTCTAAATTAACTTTATGAAGAAAAAAAAACGAAACATCGTCTAATCACTTTTCCATTACATACAAAACTGAACTATTTTAGCTATAAGCTGTTTTGGGAGAAGGGAAAGACTCATATCGCTGAGAACAAAAAAAAAAAGTACATCCATGATATTTCCATGTTCCGCTTTTAAGCCACAACCTACAAATTCTTCAACACAATCATAGAATTCACAAACATAAAAGCAAGCATTGGCAGTGCTGCGTGCGTGATTTGACAGGATGTGCGCAACGTGCGCATCAAATAGCCCTGCATCAATTTAATAACTTTGATAACTTTAATTCTTACAACTGTTAAATTAATGGGCAAATGGTAAATATGTCGAAGATCACATAGAAATAGATAGCAAAATAGCCAATGTAAACTAAATATAATAAACATCGGAGCAACCATATACATTTTTAAATTAATCTTTATTATAACAAATTTAGCCTATATATTTTTTTTATTCACAACAGTTTACAGTTGCCCACAGAAAAAAACTCAGCACCCCCTGTTCCCGCGCCCCTGTGTGTGTGTGTGTGTGTTTGCGCGCGTGTGTGTGTGTGTGTGTGTGTGTGTGTGTGTGTGTGAGTGTGTGTGTGTGAGTGTGCGTGTGTGTGAGTGTGTGTGTGTGTGTGTGTGTGTGTGTGTGTGTGTGTGTGTGTGTTTGCGCGCGTGTGTGTGTGTGTGTGTGTGTGCGTGCGCGGCGTGCTCCAAGCTTCGGGCGCGTCCAAACGATCAAATACACACACAATAAATGGTATATTTGTCAGTTTGTTTAACTTTGTTTCTTTGTTCATGTTCTTACTCTATCTTATCTTATGTATATAAAACACAAAAAATGCCTGCACACTGCTGCATTTACAAATTGATGTTTTATATTTATTTAATGAAATATTTTTTCATCTCAGAATATAAAGCCATGTTAATTAAGCTGCTAATCTATCATAGAAATATATATTTCATACATATATGTGTATGTATGTATGTATGTATGTATATATGTATGTATATATATATATATATATATATAAATAACAAAAAGTACCGATAAGAATACCGTTAAAGCACCGGATCGATAAGCAGTATCGATAAGAGTAGTAGTACCGTTAAAACCTTAACGATACCCATCCCTAGTCACAGATTAGTCAACAAGTTGACTTTTATGTTGACTTTAACTGACACTTTGAGCTTGATGTCAACTGGTCTCTGATCCTTTAAATTCCACTGGTATTTAGAGCAGAACAAGATAATGATCAGAAAAAATATAAATAGCTTTAAAATTATACACAAAATTAAATACACAGTTGTAAAATAAAACGAATTATAGTGGCATTCATTCTAAAAAAAACATCCTAAATGTAAAGCTAAAATTAATTAATAAAAAGCCGTTTAAGTTCTTTTTGCTGTCATCAGGTAAATATGCAAGTAAATACTTTATTACTGTATTGTAATACAAGGACAAGGTGTCACTGTGACACTGCCCTGATCTCACTTCCTGTTTGGCCGTGGCCGTACTGCTGAGAGGTTTGCGTTTGTAGCTCCTTGGAGCTTCGTTTTTCTGTTGAATCTCTATCTTACTTTTACTCTCTGTTTAAGTAGTAAAATATAACTTAATTCCCACCATATTTTTTATATTATCTATCAAGCTAATCTGACTAATTTGATTGTTCACTTTTAATCTAAAACCGCGAGTGAAGTGCATTAGCATTTGTTAGCCAGTTAGCTTGTCATTCGTGTTTCTACTCCCGTCTATTACTGTTTTCTTCTTTTTTATCTCTCCGTTCCATTTCGCTCTTGCGCCGTTTTTCACAAGTTCATCAAACAACAGGGGTAAACAGTGGTAAGTGGCAAGTTAAGTTGGAATCATTCATCAATCACGGTGAGTAATGGCTTCATCTCCTGCTATTGTTTTTTGCACTGTCTGCCACATGTATAGTTTATACTATAAACTCTGTCAGCAGCAAGGGATTCACATGTGATAAATGCAGGGAAATAGTTAGGCTGACAGAGAAGATTTTAGAACTAGAGACACGCATCCAAACTTTAGTTGAGGATAGTAAGAATGTAAGGGCTGAAGATACGGCTTTGGATGTGACTAGCTCAGGGAGTCCTCTACATTGTTCGGTTCCGGATGAGCCCGTGCAGCAGGGCAATTGGGTGATGGTGAGGCGGCACAGTCGTGGGTCAAAACACCGCTCTTCCGTTCCGATTAAAACATTACACAGGTTCTCCCCACTCAGTGACTGAGAAACCTGATGAAAGTGCTCTAGTTATTGGTGCTTCTATTGTACAGAATGTGAAAATAGAGACACCAGCCACCATAGTCCACTGTTTACCGGGAGCCAGAGCACCTGACATCTTGTCAATTTTAAAAGTGCTGGCTAATGCTAAACGTAAATTCAGTAAGATTGTTATTCACGTCGGCACTAATGATGTTTGACTTTGCCAGTCGGAGATCTCTAAAAAATAATGTTAAAGAGGTGTGTGAACTTGCAAATATGATATCAGACACTGTAATATGCTCTGGCCCGCTCCCTGCTTACCGGGGCGATGAGATTCATAGCAGACTGTTGTTACTCAATGGCTGGATGTCTAAGTGGTGCCCGCAATTTAACATAGGTTTTATAGACAACTGGACTAGTTTTGGGGGCAGACCTGACCTGTTGAAAAGAGATGTTCTTCATCCCTCCTGGGGTGGTGCCGCTCTTTTCTCTAGAAATATGGCACATAGTCTTAGAGTTCGTACTTGACTAACTGGAGCCAAGGTCAGGAAGCAGACAGACTGGCTAAACCGACCGTCTGCTAGCCGCCTCACATCACAGAACTCAGTTAATTCTCAGCACATAGAGACCCTTTCACCTAGATATCACATTATAGAGACTGTGTCTGTTCTCCGAACTAGAAAATACAAAAAACGTCCAAACCAGTCTATGAGTAACAACTTAATCGATGTTCAACAAAAGAAAAATGTATATAACAAATGATAAAGCTTGGCTTATTGAATATCAGGTTCCTTTCTACGAAAGCGCTTTTTGTAAATGATATGATTACTGATCATAAACTAGATGTGCTCTGTTTGACAGAAACCTGGCTAAAACCAGATGAATACATTATTTTAAACGAGTCTGCCCCCCAAGATTACTGTTAGAAAAATGAGCCGTGTCCAAAAGGCAAAGGGGGAGGTGTTGCTACAATTTATAGCAATACTCTCAATATTTCTCAGAAGACAGGCTTTAAGTATAACTCCTTTGAAGTAATGGTGCTTCATATAACATTATCTAGAGAAAAAAGTACTAATGATAAATCCCCTGTGATGTTTGTACTGGCTACTGTATACAGGCCACCAGGGCACCATATAGACTTTATTAAAGAATTTGTTGATTTTCTATCAGAGTTGGTGCTGGCTGCAGATAAAGTCTTAATTGTGGGTGATTTCAATATTCACATTGATAATGAAAAAGGATCAGCATTCTTGGACATTCTGAACTCTATCGGGGTTAGACAACATGTGTCTACACATTGTTCCTGTGGCTCAGTGGTAGAGCATTGCGTTAGCAGCGCAAAGGTTGTGGGTTCGATTCCCAGGGAACTTTACAGTACTGTACTGTACATATTTTTGTCATGTACTGACAAAAATATGTATATCCTGAATGCACTGTAAGTCGCTTTGGATAAAAGCATCTGTTAAATGCATAAATGTAAATGTGTCAGGGCCTACTCATTGTCGAAATCATACTTTAGATTTAATACTGTCACATGGAATTGATGTTACTGGGGTAGAAGTTCTGCAGCAAAACGATGATATATCAGATCACTATCTAGTCTTGTGTAAACTCCATATAGCTAAAGCTGTAAATTCAGCTCCTTCTTACAAATATGGTGGAACCATCACTTCTACCACACAAGACTGCTTTGTAAGTAATCTTCCTGATTTATCTCAATTCCTCAGCATATCCAACAGCGCAGAAAAACTTGATGATGTAACAGAAACTATGGATTCTCTCTTTTCTAGCACTTCAGATACGGTTGCTCCTTTACCCTTAAGGAAGATTAAGGAAAAGAGTCCAACACCGTGGTATAATGAGCACACTCGTGCCCTAAAGAGAGCAGCCCGAAAAATGGAGCGCAGCTGGAGGAAAACAAAACTAGAGGTATTTCGTATGACTTGGCGGGAAAGTACCCTATCCTACAGAAAAGAATAAAAAACTGCTAGATCTGATTACTTTTCGTCTCCTTTAGAAGAAAACAAACATAACCCCAGGTATTTATTCAATACAGTGGCAAAATTAACAAAAATTAAAACATCAACTAGTGTTGACATTTCCCAACAGCACAGCAGTAATGACTATGAACTTACTATTACTATGAAATTACTATTAGAGATCGAACTGTAACCGTGCAGCTGCCAACTGCAGTATCATATCAAATTGTGCACTATAGATCCCCTGAGGAACAATTCCACTCATTCTCTTCTATAGGAGAGGAAGAATTGTATAAACTTGTTAAATCAGCTAAACCAACAACATGTATGCTAGACCCTATTCCATCTAAACTACTAAAAGAGGTGCTTCCAGAAGTCATAGATCCTCTTTTGGCTATTATTAATTCATCATTATCATTAGGGTATGTCCCCAAAACCATTAAATTGGCTGTTATTAAGCCTCTCATTAAAAAAACACAACTTGACCCCAAAGATCTAGTTAATTACAGACCGATCTCGAATCTCCCTTTTCTGTCAAAGGTAGCATCCTCACAATTATCTTCCTTCTTAGAAAAAATGATATCTGTGAGGATTTCCAGTCAGGATTTAGACCATCTCATAGTACTGAGACTGCTCTCATTAGAGTGACAAATGACCTGCTCTTATCATCTGATCGTGGTTGCATCTCTGTATTAGTGCTCCTGGATCTTAGCGCTGCATTCGACACTATCGATCACAACATTCTTTTGAATAGACTTGAAAACTCTGTTGGCATTAGTGGAAGTGCATTGGCATGGTTCAAATCGTACTTATCTGACTGCCATCAATTCGTAGCAGTGAATGAAGAGGCATCATATCGATCACAAGTGCAGTATGGAGTACCTCAAGGCTCAGTACTAGGGCCGTTACTTTTCACGCTTTACACGTTACCCTTGGGAAATATCATCAGCAAACATGGGGTTAGCTTTCACTGTTATGCTGATGATACTCAGCTCTATATTTCTTCACGGCCCGGTGAAACACACCAAATTGAGAAACTTATGGAATGCATAGTCGATATAAAAAACTGGATGACGAATAATTTCTTACTACTAAATTCTGAAAAAACAGAGGTGTTAATTATCGGACCTAAAAACCACAGGGGTAATAACCTAGAACACGGTCTAACACTTGATGGCTGCTCTCTCGATTCTTCATCATCAGTCAGGAACCTAGGTGTGCTATTTGATAGCAATCTCTCATTTGACAGCCACGTTTCTAGCATTTGTAAAACTGCATTTTTTCATCTTAAAAATATATCTAAACTGAGACCTATGCTATCAATGTCAAATGCAGAAATGTTAATTCATGCGTTTATGACCTCAAGGTTAGATTATTGTAATGCTTTATTAGGTGGTTGTTCTGCACGCTTAATAAACAAACTACAGATGGTCCAAAATACAGCAGCTAGAGTTCTTACTAGAACCAGGAAGTATGACCACATTTGTCCGGTTATGTCAACACTGCACTGGCTCCCTATTAAACATCGTATAGATTTTAAAATCTTGTTAATTACTTATAAAGCCCTGAATGGCTTAGTTCCTCAGTACTTGAGCGAACTCTTATCGCATTATAGTCCTCCACGTCCGCTACGATCTCAAAACTCTGGCCATTTGATAATACCTAGAATATCAAAATCAACTGCCGGCGGCAGATCCTTTTTCTATTTAGCGCCCAAACTCTGGAACAATCTACCTAACACTGTTCGGGAGGCAGACACACTGTCAGTTTAAATCTAGATTAAAGACCCATCTCTTTAACCTGGCGTACACTTAACACACTAATACGCTTCTAATATTCAAATCCGTTAAAGGATTGTTAGGCTGCATTAATTAGGTCAATCGGAACCGGGAACACTTCCCATAAAACACGATGTACTCGTTACATCGTAAGAAGATTGACATCTACACTAATATTAGATTTTTTTACTTTCTTATTCCGAGGTCACCGTAGCCACCCGATCCGGTTCTTATCCAGCCCAGATGATTACTGCAGTCAACAGATCCAGTCCGTATCCAGATCAGATGATCACTGCAGTCAACAGATCCAGTCCGTATCCAGCCCAGATGATCACTGCAGTCAACAGATCCAGTCCGTATCCAGATCAGATGATCACTGCAGTCAACAGATCCAGTCCGTATCCAGATCAGATGGTGGATCATCGCCTAGAGACAACCTCTACAGCTCTGAATGTCAGCGGAGACTAGGGCACTTAGATGAGCCCCAGAGACAGATCTCCAGTGAGGACCTCGTCACCTAGACAGCCATCGGGAAAAGACCACTGGAACCAGTGGAGCCCTTACAATCTGACTTTGCTGCAGTTGGAACAAACTACTGGTTCGTCTGGCGAGAGGGGAACTGGCCCCTCGACTGAGCCTGGTTTCTCCCAAGGTTTTTTTCTCCGTTCTGTCACTGATGGAGTTTTGGTTCCTTGCCGCTGTCACCTTTGGCTTGCTTAGTTGAGGACACTTAATTTCCAGCAAAATCATCGACTTGATTGTACAGATACTATTTAAACTGAACTGAGCTGGACGATGACATCACTGAATTCAATTATGAAATGCCTTTATACTGAAAAATGGGCGTTTAATCTTGTCATTTTTCATTAGTGATACACTATTTTCCTATTTTGATATTGTGCAGTTGCTTTGACACAATTTGTATTGTTAAAAGTGCTTTATAAATAAAGGTGACTTGACTTGACTTGTTATTATAAAGTGATACCCATGTTTATTTAGACAGAATCATTATTTCTATAATTTTTTCACTGAACAATGTGATCTGATGAGCATTAGTAAAAAATAACTAAACCATGGTAATAAAACACACTTTAGATATACTATGCTACATTTCTCTATGTGTACGAAATCAGTACATACATGTAATGTCCCAATACCTACACAAATGTCTCTTGGAGTGAAGTCCTAAACACAACAGGAAGTCAGACATTTTGAATTTCATCTATGACTTTTGTGCAGTTTTTGCCATTTTCAGGCCTCGTACTTTAATTAACTCCTCCTACAGTTTTAATCGGATCATCTTCAAATTTGCGGAGTATAATCATAAGGCTTTTTCGATGCTAAATTGAGTCCTGGCCTTAAGACATCTATGTGCCCATATTGGTTTATAGTCATAGCACCACCTTCTGGCACCAGGAAGTGACATGTTTAACACTGTTATGGACACCTAGCAACATATTAAAAAGCGTCAGCAAGTGTTAAATTGACTGGAAACATGCTAGAAACATGGTAAAACATGCTAGCAAAACAGTAATTTCAATACAGCAGAATACATGATTGCATTGTTGCATTTTTGTAAAGTAATTATTTAATTTGTTACAGTAAAAAGTGTTTGCCAGCAAGTATATAACCCGTGCACATCCACGTTTAACGCTTCTAATAGCTACAGTATGTGAAAAATATTTTTTTGTCCACTCCTAGTTTTGATGGCATGGCAACAATTCTTCCTCTTCTCTAAAGCAGTGCAACATGGCCTCGTCCCCTTCGTTGCGTGTTCACGGGGGCAGGGTTTATGTAAATTTCAGGGGTTAGTGATGTCCCCAACCCGGGAAGAAGCTTGTTGTAGTCCCTACGAGCCGTAACTGTAGGCATTAATCTGCCATAATTTTAAAAGACAAAATCTCCATTTCAGCATCGTAACTTTTCAGCATCGTAACTTTTCAGTGTCATAACTTTTCAGATATTGTTTATGCTAAAACAGCAACATTACACACTAATTAAAGTTAAAAAAGTGAAATCACAATCAACCACCCCTTTAACATATTTGATAAGTCCTGGCCTGAACACATCTATATGCCAATATTCAGTTATAGTCATAGCACCACCTACAACAGGAAGTGCCATGTTTAACACTGTGATGCACTATAATTAGCAACACACTAAAATAAGCCATTGAGTGCTAAACTTGCTAGAAACATGCTCAAACATCCTAGCAACACTTACTAAGTGCTAAAGCATACTAATAATACCATGAAATAGGAAGTTATTGTAACTCACGTGTGCAACGTTGTTGTTAAACAAAACTGTTATGTTAAATTGTGAAGATCTTGAAATTTCGTTTAAGGGCGTGACAAATTTAAATGTTTTGCCATGAAACAGGAAGTTGATGTAATTCAGGCATACAATGTCTGATCTGCCCCAAACTTCACATGTTTGATAAGACTCCTGACCTGATGAGATCTACGTGACCATATTCAGTTATAGTCATAGTGCCACCTGCTGGCAACAGGAAGTTACATGTTTTACCCTGTAACTCCTCCTCCTAGAGATTTAATGATGTCAACATTATATTTTGTCAGTCTAATCTAAAGGCCTTTGCAAAGTTAAATTGTGAAGATCTTGAGTTTTCATTGAAGGGTGTGTCCATGGCGGCGTGACAAATTTCAATGTTCCGCAATGGAAATAGAAGTTGTTGTAACTTAGCTATACAATGTCCGATCTGCTCCAAACTTCACACGTTTGATAAGAGTCCAGGCTTGAACACATCTAAAGCTCAATATTCCATTAAATCATAGCACCACCTGCTGGCAACAGAACATTTCTTGTTTTGCACTAGCTTATCCATACAATGTCCAATCTGCACCAAACATCACATGTTTGGTAAGAGTCATGGTCTGAAGACATCTAAAGGCCAATATTCAGTTAAAGTTATAGTGCCACCAGCTTGCAGCAGAAAGTTTGGCACATATAAATGACTTTGAAATATTCCTCCTATATCCACTTTAAATGCATATTGCTCACCGTTCACAGTTTCCTAAAGCCACCGGGTGGTGGTGATCCCAGGTGCGAGGGCCATTTTAACACTGCTTGCAGCATTAATTAATATTAATTTCTTAAAAAACCAAACTTGTGTGCAGCTAATGGTGCTTTGAAGTGATGTTTGAGTGATCATGAATATTCCAATATACAAATAAAAAAAAAATACAAGTAAGCCTTTGATTCCTCTATCGTCGTTGTATTTCCTTGCATATTTCCCTCATACCTTCACACAGGGGATGGAGCTGAGATGCAAGGAATCAGCACTGGGATGCATACAATAAGAAATGAAAAGCACCCTCCGGAGTTTTCACTTCCATGATAGCTGTTATGACTTTACTGCAGATGCATAATTTATGTAAGGGATTATGTACATCCTTACATGTGGTTGTTATCACAGAATAAAGCCCTTCAGTCTTACACAACAGACTTCGCTACATCATCCCGCTTATTACATGAATGGATGTACATTATCCTGCTTATTACATGGCTGCTTGCCACAAATTAAATAATTAGATTTGAAACATTAATCTGAGTTGAAATATTTTAATGCAAATCTTCTGCGAAGAATGTAGTTGATAGCAAGCAGCAAGTTCAAACTAGATGGACATTTAAGGGATGCGGTGCAGTCATAGCACTTATTACACAACATTTCACCACATTAATAATTAAAGGGGTCATATGATGCAATTTCAAGTTTTCCTTTCTCTTTGGAGTGTTAAAAGCTGTTCATGCATAGATAAGATCCCTGAAGTTGCAAAGACTAAAGTCTCAAAACCAAAGAGATATTCTTTATAAAAGTTAAGACTTGTCCACGCCCACCTAAAACGGCTCATTCAAACACGCCCCCACATGTCTACATCACAGTGTGGGGAGATTTTCATAACACTGCCTACATTTTTACACAAAGAAAGGGGGCGTGATTTTATTCTCACTGTAGGATTGTTACTGCCGCTGGCGCCATGTCGTGGAGACGCTGTGTTTCGTTGTGAAAGCAAAACTACTTTGTTTGGGCTTCCAAAAGAGGACACAACTAGAATTCAGTGGTTAATTTGTGTTTACAACGCTGTTCCAGAACAGTTCAACCCAAATATTAGAGCGCAATTTATGGCGGACTATTTCCTGAACCTGGCAGGAGAGTAGCCTACAATGCTGGCTTGCACAAAAGTTGTTTCTATAAAGTGGGGCAATTCCAATTTGCAAGGACAGTCTGGCGCTTCTGATTCACAGCTTGTAATCATGTTTCATATTTAAAGAATTTGCCACTGACTATTCAAATGCGATTTTTGAGTAGTGTAGAGTAACGTTAGTGCTTGTTGTTTGTCATTTCTCCGATCACAAATGCAGACATGGTAATGTTTACGTGGCACGATGCAACACGACGCATAAAAAGACAGTATGTCATTATAATCCGTAAATATGTCCCCACTCGATGCAACAAATGCCTCGTTTGTAATAGGGTTTCATTGTTTTAGTCTCATCGTGCCGGGAAACACCATCACAATACGGTGAGGGGCATAACATTTCCGTCACACGCTTGAGGTATTCGGCCAATCGCAACGCACTGGATAGCTGGCCAATCAGAGCATGCCTCGCTTTTCAGAACAATGAGCTTTGTAAAAATCGACGCGTTTCAGAAAGGCGAGGCATAGAGGAGCAAAAATTATGTACAGTATGTGGAAAATAATGTGTTTTTTTTAACTTTAGACCACATAAACACATTGCACTACACCAAATACACAAAATAATGTTATTTTTAGCAATGTCATATGACCCCTTTAAGGCGATAAAAGATATTGATTTATGATAAAACTTTAAAAAAATCTTACCAGTTTGTTAGTTATCCAATACAGTCTACAAAAAACTGTAGCAGCATTGCAACAGCTGTGTTTTAATGAAACAAGAGAGAGCGAGTCCGCGCTAATAGTTCCACTAAAAGTTCCACATTCTGCTTCCATCCATAAAAAACCCAGAGAAATGTTTCTACACATGTAAACGAATAAACATGTACAGATGTAAACTAATAACATGTATAATGTTTCTACACATATAAACTAATAAACATTTAATTAAGACAATATAGTATGATTTGTATTTGATTTCCAAGCAATTTGCGCTATTTTTATAACAACAGAAATGAGAAATTGAGAAATAAGAATGGGAATTCAATGTGCCAGCAATGGAGGACCATAAATCTGTTGTGGATCCTGGCACCAAGAAGTCTTAAGCAAGTCTAATGGTGCGTACACACAAGACGCAAATGAAGCGTTAAGCGCGAGTGATTTACATGTTAAGTCAATGCAAAGACGCGATAGACATCGAATGACGCGGCGCGAATTGAGAGTAACGGGCGTTTGACGCGTGTTTCGTGCAAGTTGAAAAATCTGAACTTTGGCGGATATTCGTCCTGCGTTAACCAATCAGGAGCTTGCTCAAGTAGTGACGTGATTACGACATAGCGACCGGAGGCAGAAATCCGAAACAACAATGGCGGACAAAATCATCGTCGCTCTATGTGGATACCCGGAGCTGTACGATACATCTTCATACTTCTATAGAAACAGGAATTCTTCCAAGCAAGATCCTTTTTATTCCTGCATGAAAATAGTTGTAAATGTTCTTTGCATCTAGTTTTTATATATTTTTATTTGATTTGATTTATTTTGTATAAATAAATGTTCAATACAATGATCAAAGGTTTTGGTGTGTTACTTTGTGCACAACATAGTAAATCATAAATTATATTTGTTACATAAAATATCATTTCTATGTTAAGACTAGAATACTTATGGCAAACATTTGTACATTCATTCTAATTATATCCTATTGCAAATACACTCACAATAGTATAGTAAAAAAAATAGTTATTTGTGATTGGACCAGTGTTGTGATATAGTGTAATGAGAATGCAGCAATGAGACAGGGATTCCTTTTGGAGGCTGGCTCCATTTATCATTTGAAAACAAGAAAACTATAACAATCTAAACTTGATTGAAAATTATTGAACAATTATGAAAAGATTTACAGGTTGAACAGATGTGATTATTTACAATATATGAAGGGTCTAAATCAAAAGAAAAGACAAAAGGATGGGAATATTTACAAGAGCTAAACATTAAGGACATAAACAGCACAGGATATAATAAACAAAAACTATTCAGTCGGTTGCCACTAAGCAGTCCCAGATTGCAGTCACCACGTCAGGGACAACCTTGCAGACTGGAGACACCAACACGGAAGCTGCTGCAGAAGCCCCTCCCATGACACGAATTTGCATCTGTTGTGAAGTGAATTTCACGCGCGAATGAAGTGAATTTCACTCGCCAATGAAGCGAGTAAACTCAAAATGTTCAAGCGTCCAACTACGCGCAATTTTTTCACGCAAGTCACGTGTAAGGAAGAAGCTTGTCATCTTTAGGTGTGACTATCACAAGTCTATCACTAACACCCGTGACTATCACAAGTAAACTCATGAGGTGGGTTGTTTTTATTTTTCCTTTTTGACCTTGTCCGCACAGAAGTGAATTCCTCCACACTCTGATAATTAATTAATATAATAATACATTTCCATTCTGCAAAATTTACATGTTTCCTTCACATCGCTCACATGAGGTGCTTGAAGGCAGGGTAGGTGATTTGGTTCAAAAATATTTTTTGTAATGCTGGTTGAAAGTCTCTTCACATCCTGATAGCATTAGAAGTTAAATAATCAACATTTTTGTATGTGTATGTATATCATCGGTGGAAGGTGTAGGACCATAAACTGCTCGTCCAATCAAAATTCATTCAACTTTATTTCCAGACTCAAGGTCCATTAGCAAGAAACAGACAATACAAACAAAAGCAGTACACATTAAAAAAGACAATTATGCCAATACTTCCTCATAGGGGATTGATATCGCACTTCAATGTTCGGTCCGAATATGTTTTTGCATACCTCTGTGCACGCCATCTCCAAATCGCATCGCTGGTTAGTCTCCAGTCTGCCTAACCGCATTCATGTGTTTTGGAGGAGGCATGGCTTTGCAGACTGATTATGCTGGGAAGATGGTCCGAAATTGCCTACCCTACCATTTAGTTTGAGATTAAACCCCCTCAAAAAAGTATCCTTTCTCGAAGCCAGAGTTTTTTTTTTAGCCTTTTATCTCTCCTAGACAGCACTCCATGAGATAATCCCGTCTGGAAAAATCTTCTGTCAAGGTATGGTGCTTGACTGACCACCCCTGAGGAAGACCAAGTCATAAACTCTGGTCTCTGAAATAAGGTTTTGAGACTATCCTGAATGCTGGAGCTGCCTCCACTAGGAAACTATATGCCCTGAAATGGCAGCTCTTTGCATGGAGAACACAGGGGCAATATATTTTTTATTAGTATATTAATTAGTATACTTAATTATTTTTTGGAAGCTCTAACTCATACTAAATAAGGCAATGGTAATTTTACATGAGCATATTTTTTAGTACTGTTTCCACATCTGCATGTCACAAAACCATAAACGGGCAGAAAGAATGTACTACCTGTGTGTTGTTTTGAGCTCCCAGCAGCATGGACATGTGTGTGAGCAGTCTGAGAAGAGCGAAGGGAGCAGGTGACATATTCTTAGTGTCCTGCATGTCAGGCTGGTCACGACGTTGTGCATCACCCAGAATGTGTCCAGACTGAGTACGGTCCGCTCTGCAAAGAGGAACAATTGCCTCAAACTCATGAAACAACTGAATAAACAATTATCACTAAAACAGATATACAGCACCATTTTGTAGAGAAATGTTCAGTCAAAAAAAAGAAAATCATAAGTTTTGTCAAGACATTAAATAACACTTTACAATAAAGTTCTATACATTAACATCAATGCATTTAATAATCTTGGTTAATTTTGATTAAACTACGTATATTAATCATTTTTCATTTCAAGTTGTACAAATTTGCATTAAAGTATCATTATATTAATAACCTACAATTTATCTTTATTAATAAATGCTGTAAAAAATGACTGTAAAGTGTTCCCAGGAATCCATACAGAGGAACAAGTTATATGGTGAATGACCAATCAGAATCAAATATTTCAGACAGCCAGGTAATAAACTAAACGGAATTAAAAACACATAAATTAATAACAACAAGCACTTGGTGCAAGAGTAACTCACTGTATCTGCATGGTTTGGAAGCCGTCAACAGGTTTGTGGCCTATGCCGCCTATTTCAGCATTACACTCTAGACAACGGCCAACCTCCATGGGCAGGCCACACTGGACAGATGCATGAAGAGAATAAATGAGACAAAAATCATAACAATTTGATCATATAAAATTAAAACTAATGATGTGTTGCCGAATCATAGAAATTAAATTACCCTACCATATCAACAATGCATGGATGACCATTAGGACAGGCTGTTAAAAACAAAACACGACATTTGATTTAAAAACAGGATGTAGAAATGTTCAAATACAGAACCAATTGTCAATGCAAAGGATCTGTCAAAATTCCACCCCCTTGGTTCCCAAAGCAATTATATTGGCTGAAATCAGTTTTAGGATATTTCCTACAAGTCTATATAACAGATAATCCTACAAACCCTATTGGTCTGTGTAATACTACCAAACAAAGTTGCATCAGTCAAAAAGGTTTCAAATACGTTTTCTTTTCTTTTTCTTTTTTTACTTCATTATTATTAATAGGTAGCACTTTATTTTAAGGGTCTAGAATTATGCATTAGTTAACCACGAACACACTAGTAATTAATGATTAACAACATATAATAAGGGAATATTAGCCATTATTTATTACAAATTTGAAGGGTCCACATTAATGCAATAAATAAGCTAGTAATTAATGATTAACTGAAGTTAAAACACACAAAAAACTGCAAAGTTTGGTAGGAGCTCGCAACACGGCTGCCATGCTCGGCGCCATCTTGGATCAAGTGAAGTATACTTTGGCCATTCGCCCCTTTGAACTCCATTTCCCATCACCCCGTACCTGTAGCTGAACTCTTGCAGCTGGTTTCCGGCTGACTATTTAAGCAGCCCTCTCCCCACTTACTCCCGTAAAGTTTTGTTATTGCCTCAGCTGACAATCCTGAGCGTTTATTTTCCCTTGTATAATTCTTTTGTGTGTGACCTTGGACTGTTTTCCTCGTTATGATTCTATGCCGCCTGCCCCAACTTTCTGCCTGCCTTGTGATTACGAACTAGCTTTGCCCCGTTTATCTCTGTTGCTGGTGTTTATATCTCAGTTTGTTTACTGTGTGAGCTCTGTTACAATAAAGCTGCAAATGGATCCCAACTCAGCTGACTCCACGTTATAGAAAACTTCGCCAGAACCCGATCCGGCAGCTTTGCTTGTCCTCTGAAGTCTCCGCTCAGGCTAACGTGCTAGACACACACCAGCAAGAACTTAAACATCTCACCGAGGAACTAGTGAAGATGCTGCAGAGCCTTCAACTCCCCGCCGCCGAGACGAGCCGAATCCCGGCGCCCCCCCCGCAGCCAACGCTGCGGCTCTGACACCGAACGCCAGCCCATGCCTCGCCCGAAAAGTTTGATGGAGCTGCCGCAAAATGTAAGGGCTTTCTACTTTAATGCTCACTGTTCGTTGCACAACAACAGGCTCTATATCCCATTGAACAGGTGCATTTAGTTTCTTTGCTCATTATTAACGGGACAAGCTTTAGAGTGGGCCGCGGCCATTTGGAATGATGGTCGCCAAGCTTTTGCAAAGTTTGATGAGTTTCTGCAGAAATTTCTGGAGGTTTTTGAACATCCTGAGGGAGAGAAGGAGGCTGGTGAACAACTGCTAGCTCTGCGTCAAGATACGGCAGCAGATTATGCACTCACTTTCCGCACTCTCGCGGCACAGACCAAATGGGGGGAGGATTGTAATGATTTTATGAAGCTATAATTTTAGCTTTAGGGAATCATTTATTAAAGATTCAATATTGCTTTGATTGAAGTGTTATTAATCTTTAACTTATGATTTATACTTTATTAACGACTTGTCCAGCGACCATTAACATCAGTATATCTTTAACAATTGTGTTTATCTTACTTCGTGGCCAACGATAAAACAAATAAAATTAGTACTTTATCAAATTTCTAGCTAGGTAACATGATCTTTGGCAAATAGTTTAAAACTTGAAAATCACACAGCCCAAGACATCATTCTTTATAAATGAAACCAGGTATATTTGCTAACTGTTATTCTACAATACTACGTTAAACTTACTAAAACACATATACACACATAAACATACACACACACATAAGGAGTTTTGCGGTTAGAAGAAAGTTTAAAGCTAGCACTGCTCTTTTGCTATCTTGTAACTTTAACTGGAGTAGATCACAAGCAGAGACATTGATTTCTTTACTGCATACAGATCAATTCACCAGCTCAGAAAGAATAGAGATTTGTTCGTTTTACTTGCTTTCAGATGAGTTTGACAGCTGATCTGGAGTTTCCGCGTGTTTCCTCGTGTTCCCTGGAAACCTCTGGCGGCTGACGTCATTGCGTGGTGTCACTGGGGAAACCCTCTTGTGATTGGCAGTTGCCTGGTTCCTTTGTGACGTGATGACGCTCTTAGGAAGTTTGTTTTAAAGTTATTACGGCTTCAGATGTTAACGTTCTTCAGTGAGAAATTTGATGATGTCTTTGAGTTCTTTAGATGGTCAGCCTAATGGTAAGGCAGTGATCGAGCGCTTCCAACGTGAGCAGTGAACATGAAGCCGAAGCCGAAGCTTCAAGCAAATCAGCGAGCGAGCAAGCGAACAAGCCCAGCAAAAAACCCAGCCCCAGGTACGTGGGTCCCTTCAGAATAGCCAGACAAATAACTCCTGTTTCATATTTTCTAGTTCTACCTTACCATTACCGCATCTCACCCACTTTCCATGTTTCTCTGCTCAAGCCCACAGGTGGTCCGAGAGGAGCAGAGGTCCTAGAGGGGGCTGGTAACCAGGGACCCCCACCCATCATCATAGATGGCGAGCAGGCATATCGAGTTGAAGTTCTGGACTCCAGATGTCAGGGTAGGACTCAGCAATATCTTGTGGATTGGGAGGGGTACGGTCCGGAGGAAAGATTCTAGGTAAACTCCGAGGACATTCTGGATCCTTTACTCACTGAGGAGTTTCATATAGACCAGCTTGAAATAACACATTTTATGGCAGTAATATCAAACACTCATTGGCTCTCACCTGCTTCGTCAAAAGATTGCGACATGCCGTGTTTTGGGTTTAAATGAGAAACGTACGCCTTGCAAACTTCAAGGAGTGAATCAGAATCAGGAATCAGAAATCGCCACGATTGTTTCACGATGCCAGTGAAAGATTTTGTATTTCAATTCAGATGCATTTACATTGTGACAGTGCCTCAGGTGCAATCAACTGATACTGTTTACAAAAATGTGGCTTAATAAATACTCTTAGAGGAAAAATTTAGGAGTCCTAAATTTAGGACTGACACACCCATTATTTTTCAGATTTTGACCTAAATCAGCAAGTTATGAGCAATTTTAGCCTAAAGATGTTTTGTGAATACGGGCTCTGGTCTCACAGGGTTAATATTGTTTGAAGGATAACATGTTAACATCGCTGCTGAAGATCTGCTACACTGCTACCTTCAATAAATTCTTCTCCCCACAAGAACTTTGGTCAAGCTTATTATGTATTAGAGCAATCTAGTACATTGGCGAGCCACCCAAACTACTGCTCAGTCAAATACAGCAAAATCGAACACCAGTCCTTCGTCTGGGACAGCCAAAAATCGTGCAGTGTGTCTCGGGCTTAACTCTAGCACTCTCTATTCTAATTTTGTTTTTATCTATGCGTTTTTTATTATAAAAAAAAATCTTGCTTGATTTCTTTAAAGAAAGACATCTAACACTAGCTTTCTATTTCTTTTCTATCCTATCTATTTGTTTTATTTTATTTATTTTATTATTTAAAAAAATAATATGTGGCTAACCAAGACTTGTCATAGCACTTGCATGTTATTGCTCTTTTGTTGATTTCGACTGTTTCTATTGTCCTCATTTGTATGAGGACAATAAAAACTTTCCCTTTTGCCTTAATTTTTCCAACGGAAAATACACTCAAAATAACAATAAAATTATTTATTTATTTACTTATTTATGTATTTATTTACTTTTTGTAATACCCTGAAAAACCATTTTGAAAATATTATCCTATATTATCACAATTCCGATCATGACGTTCTGCTTCTTGTGTTACATGATTTATTGTGGCCTTTCCAATCAGGTATTAACTACTGGGTCTCCAGGTGTATATAATTTTGACAAAAAATTAAATTCCTGCTGTCTCAATTCTATTATGCAAAATCAAGTTCCCGTGAAAAAACCTAACATCTCATTTGTATTATATACATTTATATATTTGAATTTCGATGCTGTGTGCCCTGCTGAAAAAAACAATTGAACCCTGCCCAAAACACAATAGCAAATGTAATGGATTTAATGGTTATAATTAACCATTAGTGTTCCTGTGGCTCACTGGTAGAGCATTGCATTAGCAGCGCAAAGGTTGTGGGTTTGATTCCCAGGGAACACATGTACTGACAAAAAATATGTATAGCCTGAATGCACTGTAAGTCGCTTTGGATATAAGCGTCTGCTAAATGCATAAATGTATATGTATAATGGGAATTGTATTGGTTTTAATAGAAACTATAATGGAATCTACTGGTATGTGATGGATTCTATTGGTGGGATGTTAAATTGCTGCCTGCTGTTCTACGGAGTCCATGGTCTAGAGGCAGTGTAGTTAGATCCACTTGCAGCTTTATTGAAACAAAGAGGTGGTCAGACAGGCAAAATATCAAACAGTGGTATCGAGGGCAACGTAGAGAAGACAGATTCGTGAACAGTGGCAGAGCAATGGGTCAGGGCAGGCAGCAGACAGAGAGGATAACCAGTAGGCAGGCGGGGTCAGTAAGGCAGGCAGCAAACGATCAGGAGAGAGAGTCAACGGTCCAGGTAGTAAACAGGTAGACACACAAGGGAAAACCGCTCGGAAATGTTAGCCAGGGGAAAACAAGACTTCGCAATGGGTGAGTGAATGTGTGCTGCTTATATGTGAGTGTGAGAATGAGGTGCAGGTGTGGGGAGGCAATCAAGACTGATGAGTGAATGGTGACAGCTGTGTAATTGGTGTAATGGTGGACGGGAATGTGTGTGTGCAGTGCATGATGGGAGATGTAGTCCAAGGGTGATGTGCAGTTGTGGTGAGTGGCAACCAGATTCATGACAAAGACACTATAGTCGGGGGACATGCAGCTGGATGTGGCACTGCTGCAGCTAAATTAACTAACTTAATTTAAGCCACCGGACTTGTGGCTGCAAAATTATTCTTCAAAATGGATACAGCATGCAGCTACTGTAGATCTAGAGTAGATTTGACTCTAGAATAGCTGTATGCATGTGATTCTGACTCTAAACGGAAATCTGAGACATGATCTAAAATCGAAAAGATTTATACCCCCTATAGACCTGAATTTATGAAATGTAACATTCCTAAAAATGTCAAAATAAAGTAACAGCTGACCTGATGATGTATGATGCTGTATTATTCTGCTTGTTAAGTTATATGTATTATGGAGTAGGACGTTTGTTACTGTAGAAACAGTAGACTCACAGTTTGTTTTGATTCAGAATCCCCCTCCACAAAGGCAGAGGGCCTCACACGTCAACATGGTACAGGGTGTCACATGCAAAGTTCTTTCATAAAAAAAACATCACAAACTACTAAAAATACGCTGTAAAACATGGTGAGTGAACATGAGTTGATATACACACCTCCAAACTATTTATGTACAAGGAATACAGCTCGGTTTTATCAGTCTCCTGAATGTTGCTTCGCTCAACATCTGTCAGATGCTGCTGAAGATAGTGCTTCACATCATCAAAGCTAAAAGAGGATAAGACAAAAACTATTACGATGAGTAAGAGGAGTATGCTGTGAGCTGTTAAAAGCCCTGCACTCACCTGTACTTGAGCAGAAGTTTCAGCACCACTGAACGCACCACTGGATTTTTATCCACACAGTCATCGAAGGGAGAAAGAGCCTTGGTCAAGAACTTGCGGTTTTGCCCTGCGAGGATGAGGAACAATGTTCTGGTCGTTTAATTCATTCTAATCTGTTTCTAGACCTCCACACATATACTTTACAGACAGACGTACCTCTAATCTGAGGGAGGGATAACAGATGGTGGATGATGTCCATGCTGGGAGGAGTGCTGTCCTTGAAGCACATGGTGGATACCAGATCAATGAAGAAAGCATTGCATCGCTTTCTGAACAATGCATTTTGATTGATCAGACCCCTAATGACCAAAATAAGCACATAATCTTTTAGACTGACAGAGGCAAACAGAGAGATAAAGCACAAATTTTAAGCTCAGACAATTAGTCGATTTACTGTATTGTCTCAGAGGCTTTGAGCTCAAAGTCATCAGGCACTTCATGGTGACACAGAGGACAGAGCATCTGACCAAGCACCAGCCTCTCTTTGATACAGGTCAGGCAGTAGATGTGATCACAGGGCAGACTCAAAGGGTCCTGCGGGTCTCCCGTGCACACTGGACAAAGCTGATTGCCAAACCTGGGGACAAATCACCAATATTCAATAGTAGCCTCAGTTACACTTTATTTTGATAGTCCACTTTAGACAATCTACTAACTATAAGTACCTTTGGAACTACATGTCAACTACTTCTCAATTATTTCTCATTAATTTGCAACTACATGTCTACTAACTCTCAGAGTAGACTGTTAGGGTAGGTTTAGAGTTAGTAGAATAAGTTGACACATACTTGCAAAGTTTCTCATAGTCAGTATGTTGTATGTTGTGGACCCATCAAAATAAAGTGTTAGAAGATATTAAGCAGACAGTCTACTAATACTCTAATGACTGCTAGTTGACATGTAGTTGCAAAGTTACTTACTGTTAATATAATGTCTAAAGTGGACTATCGAAATAAAGTGTTACTGTAGCCTCTTACTAAACTCTCAGAAAGTATAACTAATAACAAACCTTACCTAAAAATGCTTTGAGATGCTTCATCTTTGCAAGCTTTGAGTATGGTGACCACTGCCTCAAATGGCTGCTTGTTTTTGAGGTCTGAGTCCTGCTCCAGGACCTTCAGTGAAGAGATGAGTATTGATAAGCAGAAATTCTTTAAGAAGCTATTTTCAAGTAAGGGCTGAAAGCTGACTCACTTGTGCTAGGCGTTGAGTGTGTTCAAGAACCAGTGGCTTGAGGTTCGAATGCACATGCTCGACACCCAGTAGCATGTGCTCCACAAACAAGGCCAGAGAGTATATGCGATGCCAGCCATGTCTAAAGTAAAGAAAAATTATTGAGATGACCTGCTTCTTCATTAACTGAACTGTAAATAATTATATCAGTGCAATACCATCTAAAGCACTGGCTCTCTACCAGAGGAATGTGGCTTTTAAGTGTATTTATAGGTAGTGATCAGGACAGCCAATCAACCTATTTAAATGAAAACTGTTGTATATATAATGGGGGAATTTGGAATCAAAAAGGTCGATAACCACTGATTTACAATATCTAAAGAGGTATAAATCCAGCAATTCCAACACAAACAGACTGAAGAATGGCTTATTTCCCAAAACTGTAGGTGCTATAATGTAGTAATGTAACACAACAAACAAAGAACATGTACAAATAACGTTTCCCATAGGACAATATATTTTAGAGCTCATAACTCACTGGATGTGAGTGACAATCTGTTTGCTTTTCTCTCCATAGTGGCGTAGGCTCTCCTCACAGCAGACCAGCTCGATTGGCACCTGTAGCTTTTTAACACATCTAAGCCAGGCCAGACTTTGAAAATCTCCATCTAGAATCTGGGGCTCCAGGATTTCAATACAGGCCACTGCAGCGTACACATCTAACACCTGAAAAACAAAAAGACTGTGAAAGAGAAGTAACCAAAGTAAAACATGCACATCCGTTCCATGTAATACAACTTTTGCAAGCACTTGCCAGTTCTGTTCCCTCTCTGGTACATGTGTTATCTAGAAGCCTCTGAGCAATCTGAGGCTCTATATTGATCATCCTGTAGAGGTTCTGTATTCGATTCTTGAAGTGATGGTAGGCAGCATGAACCCACGGCAGAGAAATTACTTCACTCTCATGGATTTCCTGACTACCTCTAAGCTCATTTACACCACAAGTAAGGGCTCCACATAAGAGCTAAAAAGTAAAAACAGATATAAAAACATATATCTGAAAAACACACGAACAAGCATATGTGCTTGGACTGCAGATGATGTATATAAATGTATCTCTGAAAGGGTCTGACTCTCACCTCGAGATTCACCTCTGATGTTACCTTCATGGTCATAGAGATGAAATCCTGGAGATACCTTTGGAAAAATTCCTTTTGCATCTCTTGAGTTACTTCAGAGATGTATCCGCCCAAGGGGATCTGCCAAAAAAACTTTTCAAATTGATCTAGAGAGTGTCCTGTTGAAGAAATGCATGGACATGTATTGGACATGTTTGTTTTCCCTAGAACTGTAAAAAAAAAAACAAGCCAATAAAATATTCTGTAGAGGCCTGCACGGGCCTCAAATATAGCCCGTATAGCCGTAGCCCAAGACGTTCAGGCCCTAAACCAAGAGCTTATCGGAATTCTCGGCCCAAGTCCGACTGAAGCCCGTGTATTTTTTTCTCTCTCTTTCCCATTATACAGCTGCTGCTGCAGCCATTAAAATAGTTCAGTTTTGTTTTTAATGGCAAAGTGGTTATATTTCTTTTTTTTATTAAGTTAATTTAGAAATATGTTTGAAACATTTTTTCTTGTTAAATTCAAGTTTTTCTTTTTTAAACTTAACGACAGAACGACCAGCAGCAAGACAGTAAGTTGATCAAATGTTTGATCAATTTAGCCTTCTCAAATTATCACGACTTGCCTAAAATAAAATCTATGGATTAAAAACCACTTCAAGCTTATTACAATGCTAGTTTAAACATTTAACCTAGATAAAAGTGTGCTATTAGGTGCATATGCAATCGTCTGTGTGGAGAGCGGAAGCTAAAGCGCACTTTTCAGAACATGAAGGAGCCAGAGTGATCACTTGCATTTTTCTTATTAACAGTGGAAACAACTTCAAATACGCTGTCATTTTTGCTCAGAAAGATGAGAGTAAAATAATCATTCGGAACTGTAAAGGGCCTCCTATTATATTTGTGTGCACTCGCAATATCAACAAAACGTGCTTTTGTAAAATAAAGAAAACAAACCACACTGAATTAAGTGTGATTGCTGAAACAAAAACAACAAACATCAATGATAGCAGTAAAGTAAATATACCTTCTCGCTGCAAAGCATGTACCCAGAGTTCCTCTAGATAATCTTTAATTCTCCAGCTGAAAGGCATGGTGCAACCCACATTGCTGTCAACGGCAATGTAGTTCTGAACCAAGATTGTCTTCTCTGAGCTGTTAAAGACCAAATGTTTCTTTTTTTAGTTACAACATTACTTTAAAGCCAAGAAATGTACAATGCACATGTAGCCATTTTCAGTGTACAGTCATGTTTTGTATACTTAACATGTTTTCTTGCTTCCCATGTGATCAGACAATTTGCCTTGTGCTATTAATGTTATTATTTAAGTAGCTAGCTATAAAGAGGCTGACTCTAACCAACTTGCTCAGAAGAATTATTTTTTCAACTACTGCTCTGAAATGACAGCAGTTTACCTGAAAAAAAAGCTATCTAGCTCTGCTATGAATGCAAAGCAGATTTGCTTGTCTGACACATTGTGGAATTATCAAAAATCAAGCTTGTGTAGCTAAAAGCATTAGTGTGTTTTGGGCCCAAAGGCTTACACAATTCATCTTGAAATCAAATAATTACACACTTGTTGTCTAGGCTTGTGTAAGGAACATTCAGTAACTGGACATCTCCAAAAATGTCCAGCCACAATTTCCTCAAGGATTCATCAGAGTTTCTATCCAGTAAGAGGTCTAGATTGCAGTCACGGTCGATAATTGAAACAAGTTGTGCCAAAAATGGAGTTACAACTGCTTGAACTCGTCTCCAAAGAGCATGTCTAAAATACAGAAATGAACAAGTAGAGTTGTTTTAAGTATAGGGTATAGTTTCACAAAGATATACAGTTCAAGACCTTGATGCACTTTACAAATTCTCTTATACACTTACCTAAAAGTCCCAAACTCTTGCAATGCATCAATATTTAGTGCTTCCTTGGAGACCCAACTCTTGGCAGAGATTGTGTTTTCATCGTGAGCCATCAATAGAGAATGAAGCCGTTTCTTTAAAGCTTTGATAAATTCAGCTGGGTAACCTAAATATGTACATTTCAGTGACCACATGTAAGATGGCAAAACAAGGCTATAAAAAACTAACAGAAAGAGTGATAAGTCTCACCTTGAAGACTCTCATTGTCATCCAAGAGCATTAGAAGCATCTCTACTCTCTTGGTGCTGCGGGTACCTGCATCTGTCTGATCTCTTAGCATGCCAACTGCACTCTGAACACAGCTACGAACCAGCTCGTTGGTGTCCAAAACATTTCCCCAGCCCTATAGAGCATCAGAAACAGAACTATATTCTGAAGCTTATTAAACTCAACAGGGTGACAACAGTTCAAAAATATACTTAAAATATATTACTGTTGTTGAGGATGTGACCTACATTATTGTCTTTTAGTTCCATCTTTTCTTCTATATGCATGTATTCAACCTCCATATCTTCAAACAATTAAAAAAAATATTTGAGAACACTGATCACTTCTTTAAAGACAACTCTCAATATTCTGAAAATAAACCAACATCACCTTCAGGCTCATCTGTTTTCTCTGCTTTATCTTCAAACAACTGGCTGATGGTCAGACACTGCAAGGCTTTTATATCAGAGATAATGTATGTCGATGTCCTCAGGTTATCAATGTGGACTGATGTCCAAGGGCCTTAAAAGATGATTCTTTATTGAGATTTTGTCTAAAACAAACAATCTTGGTCAGCGATGCAAATAATCAGTTGTCTTACCACCATGAAATCCAACATAGGAAGTTCCATCATCCATTCTGGGTAGCTTAGTGATTAAGTACACAAAAATCTTTCCATTGGACTCTTCCCTGAATTTGTTGATTTCATTGAGAGAAGAATATCTGGAAATATATAAAATAATGCTGATTTCATTGGATTTAACAAGTAAAGAAGTGAAAAAGTAAATTGGGCCACTAAACACATTTAACTCACTTTGCAGATCCAATGAAATTTAAACTTTGGGTGATTTCATCAAAATTGGTTTGGATGATAAGTATCTTATCTCCAGTAGTGTTTTCCAAATAATTCCTGTACACAGAAAATGTAATTAAATTAATAATAAATATGCTTTTGTTGTTGTAATGTGAGGTGATGTTTTCAGCACAATACCTTATTGTCTTGAGGAATGAGTTTTCCATGTCAAACTGCTGTAATGAGAGGATCTCAATATTTTGAACTATGTTCTGTAGCTGTTCAGTTTCTGTTGCAGTCAGAAGCCTTGAGAATGTAGTTACCTAGAGGATAAAAAGATAGCAAGAAACAACTTTGTGCACAACTTGCAAATATGCAAATGTTAAATACTCAATTTTTAAAATACAATATGTTTACCTCTGTGAAAAAGGCATGGCTAGGCCCTGCTTGCTGTATTTGAGAAAGGATGAAGTCAGCAAGTGAGCTATGCTTCTGGTCTTCAAAGTACACCCTTGACAAGTGCTGAGTTTCTACTTTGGAGAAGGAAGTGCAGTCTAGCCTAACCACTGCATCTGGTGTAGCACAGTTCAAAAGGATCAATTTAGCCTCATCTAAAGTCCTCTTCGAATCATCTGAAATTGTCCCTTTGAGCTGCTCTGTAACTTGCAGGACAACAGAGGCACAGGTGTCTGAGTGGTAGCCAATGAAAGCATCAGCAGGACGGTAGCAGCATGCTTGGGGAGCAATTGAGTGATTATTTTTAGCTGCAATGAAGCATGCAACCCACTGCTCAAGCTTCTCAGCAAGGTCCTTTTGCTCACTTTTTAGTATGGTATTGATGTCAAGATAATGTTTCTCCAACCTGTTGATCAATGGAATGGGAAACTGCTTGTATACAACATCCTTATCCTCAATGACAATGAGCCTGAAATCTCTGTGCACTCTGCATTTGACTCTGTGAGTTCCAAGCCCCAAATCCACATATTTCTGACCTCCAAGCCAAACATAATATTGGTTAAGAGCATCATACAAACTTTCATACAAGTTCTGCAGGTTCAGAAGCACAATGGTATGACCAGTTTCCATACAGATCTTCACACGGTTAATGTTTCGGCATATCTGAGTATACTCCTGGTCTTTTGGAAAGCTTGAACCAAAAATAATCTCTGGTTGGCATAGGTCTGAAAAAAACATATGCTGAAGAATTTGAAGGGCTGCATAGTTTTTGGTCAGAACCAGCAGGTATCTGCTTTCCTCCTCTTTACCAATGGCTGTGATGTTCTCTCTTACAAGCTCAATGGTACTGATATTCTCAGGTTTGGGTTTGATATTTACTTTCCTGGTGAAAACTGCGACAGCATCCACATTATCCTTGCCACTGAAGTTCCTCAGCACAGCTTTCACAATTTGTTCTGGACTGGCCTCTGTTCTGAAGCTTTGGCAACAGCAAATATCATCTTTATCAAGCTGTAATAGTCTCGCAAACCAAAGAAACCTCTGCCTTGTTCATTACAGATGTTCAGGTAAGCATGGGCAAATGGTTGAAAGTAAATTCTTACCCTTTCAAGGATCATAGGATCCGAGGAACATATTCCTTCAGCAGTCTCAATCAATTCCCTTTCATCAGGATCACCACGTGAAACAAATATTCCTCTATTCATCTTGGCTGGATCCAAAGCCCAGTTAGAGATACCGATGAATCCAACCTTCTTGTGCGGTACTGGCTGGTCATCTATGCATCCCGCTTCCAGCAAAGGATGTAAAGTTTTCAGGGGCATTTTCTGGGAATCTTCAGCCAAGCCTATCTCATCTAGCACAACAACTGAGACATACTCTGATAGATTCTTGCCTTCCTGAAAACGGGCAGACTGCTTGAATGTATTGATGATCCCATCTGGTGTAGAGTGAGGACTGCACTGGAAGGAAACAAGATGAATTTGCTTTAGATTTTTAAACAAATCCGAATGAGATGCTTGGCCTTGCATGCCATCTGCAACTAGAGTTTTTGACAAAGACTTAGAGCTTCCAGGTTTTCCAACCAAAAAGAGAGGTATTTTCAGTTCAATGCAAATAACCATCATGAAGACATTTTCCTTCAAGGAATTGTTTCGGGCAATAGTTTCACCCAATGGAACTCCACTCAGAAAAAGATCCTGAATATCTGAGATCTCCTGCATCACTTTCATTTGGCTGTAGGTCTCTGCAAATGTTTTCTCTGTATTTCTGTTTATCCTCCAAGCAGGCATGGTAACAGACACCAACAGCCATAATTAATGACCATAGAATTGGGTTTCTTATTTCAGTATCCCTCTGATGTTGATCATTTATTTTTCCACTCTCATACTTGTCAAGCTCTGAGAGTAACATTTTGTGGTTTTTGTAGAACCAGTCAAAAACTTGCATGCAACGCTCTACGTCCCTCAGACTCACAAAACTACATTCATCCTGTCTTGTTCGCATATACATCTGTGAGGCTGACAGAACATCTGTGATGGTTTTGATGTTATTTGAATCAATTGAATGGGTTTGAAATACCCTTTCAACTATTTGCTTGATGTACATTCTCTCAGTATGGTCATTGAGTTGTCCAAAGTCCCACACTAGTGGAATCATGCTAGGTGGTAAAGCATGCACTCTGTACACAAGCTGACGAAGTGGAATGGATCCAAGTTTTTCAATCTGTTTCCTCAGCACGAACTCTGTATCCTAAACCAGCTGACTCCAATCTCTTGATCATTATGTCTGTGTGTTTTCTGTATGGGTTGCAAGCGGCAATGATTTGCAAGCCAGAGTCATCTGTCAAATTCTCTCCCATAGCAGTGTTGTCACAGAGGACTTCCTTAATGCTGCTAATGGCCTCCGTTGTGTTTGCTTCATCAAAAAACAACACAGAGTCTAATCCATATTTCTGCTTGTTTCTTAACGCCATTTCCTCTGCTTCTCTCACTTTGGTGTAAATCATATCTGAACTTGTCCCCCCATGAACCTTGACTAATTTTATATTGTCAGGGTCAATTCCACCTTTGTGCACCTCACAAAGGAATTTGATTAGTCTGGTCTTCCCACATCCGGTCTCACCCATGATTATAACGGGAATCCCGCAGCGAAAGCGCATGTGAATTGCCAGCATTTTCAACATGTTGTCTGTGGTAAGCTCATATGTTTCATCTGGGTCAGTAGGAGACTGTATTCCCAACACTCTGGAAAGTCTCTCAATTTTCTCATGTCGTGGAAGCTGGTCAAAATCAATATCAAAAGGAACTCTCTGTAGTTTGAGGCCCTCATAGAGCTCTCTGGTCATGATGTTCTGTTTGATCACCCTTTTTGTTAATGGATCAATAGCATCAATCCTTTTCTGTGTATTTGGCTGAAGATGAAAGCCAATGAATGTCATGGACTCATGGTCATCATTGAAGAAAATATATGGATGTGGTTCTGACTCCCATCGTTTTCTTATCCTAAAGGGAGCCAGATCTTCTTCATTGGTAGAAGAGAGGTCATTTTGCGGTCTTCCTGGACTCTGGTCAGAGATGCTAAGTGAAGGAGTGGCAAAATCCTTTGCCATGAGAATCATGAAATCAACAACAAAATTTTTAAATCCCAACAAAATGTCACCTATAACAGAAACATCACAGAAAACTGAGTTCTCGCAATCCTTAAGTTGTAAGTTTAGGAACCAAGCAAAATTCCGCAACTCTGCCCAAGAGGGGTCTACGATGCCGCAGTACACAAACAACATCTGAAGGCATTCAACATGAGTGCCCTCAGCTCCTTGGAACCTGAAGGTATCCAAATTAATACCATTGTAGAAACGTTGCAGGTACTGATAAGGCCGCTGGTAGGCCTCACTTTGGAACTCTTGGGCATCCATGAGGGGATCATCACCCTCTACTAATGACGGATCTTCCTGGATTCTTATTTCTAGCTCAAGGACCTCTTTAGGTGGACGGCAGTAAACGCTTGGAAACACATCCATGAAAGCGCCCTATCATAAAAAGACAAATAAATTCATAAGGAATTTGCATGCAAAAAATGCCTACATGATTTAATTAAGTAATTTATATTTACTTACAGTTTTTCTGTCACTTTGTGATGTGCTGCAATCTGGTCTTAGTATCTCAATTACATACAAGTGCTCATTATTCCTTTTCCACATATTTCCTTCTGAGTCTATGAGGTAGCCAAGAATCAATAGCCTAAACAGAAATTCATGAAGTCCTGTCTTTACCTGTAAGTATAGAAACAATAATGAAAAACAACAACACAATTTCTTTCATTTGTTAATCAAATTGATAAAAAAAGAAGGAAATTCAGGTAGCTACCATGGTGGTGATGTCAAAATGATAAACTGAAAGTTCCCGTTTCTTGAGGTTGTTGATCAAGGACTTAAGGATGATATTTTCATCAACTCTTGGCTCAGTTAACCTGATGCACTTCAGCTGCATAGGCTCATCTGTGATCTTTTCTAATTTTTCATGCATTCGTTTAATGTAAAGTGATTTCCCTAGAATGTACAACAGAGATTTAACTTATTTGACAAAAAATTGCAGTACAAAAATATTTTGATTAATATACACAGAAAACAAAGTTTTCATGCATTTATTTATTTTTTATTTTATTTGGTCAACTAATAAGAATTCTGATTCTGAAAACTAACTTAAATCCATTATATTGAATTTATACTCACCGACTCCTGACCTTTCAGAGAATACAACTCCCACAAACTGTCTATCTTTGAACACAGCAGCAGCACTGGATATGTCAGATGGGACTGTAAAATGCCTTAAAAGGTATTGCTGAATACTGATTTTTGGTTCTTGGGGAACCAAGTGCAATCTAAACTGACTAAAAGCAGAGGGAAGGTATGCATGTTCCTTATTAGAGCTGCAGACCAACACCAGTCTGTAATCATTTTTGCTTTGTGCATCTTGTTGGTGAAAAAACTGCTCCACTTTGTAGCTCACTTCATAGGTAAGTTGGTCCACACAGAGCATTGTGTATATTTTCTTTCCCCTGTAGCCATCAGAGAGACAACGCCTGAGGAAAAGCTCCACTTCTTCATATGGAGTGGAACCACTGCAGAGAAGTACTTCATCATAGGTTGGTAGAGGCTCTCTTTTGCTTCTCATGTAAATTGAAATACATGTTATTAGAATTTCTTCAGAAGGGCAGATAATCAGATTTGGTTTTCCAGTAGCCATTCCATTTGGCAGTTCTCTCTGAATATTACTTGTTTTCTCATCCTGTTTGGAATCACCCTCACATTGACTGGGGCTGTTGGCTAAAATTTCAAGAAGATATCCAAGGCTTCTGACATCAAGGCAGTCTGGCAGGAAGTTGTCCATGTCTCGCATGAACGCATTCCAAATCACACATAGTTTTTCTGACCCATTAGCATGCCTCAACTGACTCGCCAAGGTGTCAAACAATGCACATGACTCATCAGTATTCAAATCATGTTTAATTATGCTGGGATCATCTGAAAATGTTTGAAATTCTAAGTCATCAAGGTCCTTCTTAATTGCTTCATGCTGAAGCCTGTGCCAAGCTTGTGTCACATCTGAAAAGGAGCAATTGTGTTTGATAAAGGAGAGCATCATAAGAGCTTGATCTTTCATATCAGTGTCGTTTTTCTGGGTGAGCTGACTGCACAGGTAGACCACCTGTTCGGAAGTAAAATAGTTTAGGTAATAATGCTGAGATCTCTGCTTATCCATAAAAGCCTTCCAGAAGCGTAAACAGCTCTCCAATTTCCGGCAGAATTCTGGCAACTGTTCTGTGACTTCACCTTCCATCATGACACTAACAACACTTCCTAAATTGAGGTCCATAATGATGCATGCTTCCTTACTATTGCAGTTAACATTTGCCTTCCAGTGTCTGAACAATGGATTCCCAGCAACAAACAAATCAATAAATGCACAGGCCAACCTCTGTACACTCGCAAAGACCTGGAAACAGAAAATAGGTTCAGTTCCATTACAACCATGGTGAAAGACAGCAGGAATAAAAAAGATACAATTTGTAAAGTCACCTCTGCAAATCGATTGACTTCACGCTGGCCCTGATCTCCTTTGCCCGACATTAGCATCAATTTATTCTGAAGTTCCCTGAGGTCTTCAAAAGAATAAATGCGTGTCTCACAGCCCTCATCGTGCTCTTCCATAATATGTAATTTAAGAATATCTTCCAAGCATAACTGAAAAAAGCAATATTCAAGGGTTGATATTAGGGATGGCGCGTATCGGTACTGTTCGGTTCTCGGACAAATTCCAAATGTAAGTGATCAACCCTATCCCATTGGAGTGGAGACTTTGGAGTGAGCAGGGCACGTGCGTGCCATTATGTAGTCGTTTGAAATGCACTTGGTGATGTAATTTCCTCATTATCATCAGCTAGCATGTTCCCATGACAACGCAGCACTGTGTCCGTCAGCAGATTCGCTGTTTTAATGTCATTAATGCCTTTTTATTGTTGTTAGCATAACTGTTGTAAATAAATATACATTTTTTATGTTAAAACATTTTTAAAATATGATAATCTATAAAAACTAATATTTATAAAACTTGTTAAAATATAAAATGTATATTTTTTTATGCCGGTGTCCATCAGCGAATCTGCTGACGGACACCGTGCTGCATTGTCACAGGAACATGCCAGCTGATGATAATGAGGAAATTACATCGATCCATTCGCCAAATGCATTTCAAATGACTACATAATGGCACGCACGTGCCCTGCTCACTCCAAAGTCCCCACTCCAATGGGATAGGGATGATCACTTCCATTTGGAATTTTTCAGAGAACCGAACGGTACCGATACGTGTACCGAGCCATCCCTAGTTGATATTTCCAATGTATTATTTGCATCAAATATACTAACCAGTTGCTGTGATGTCTATTAATCCAAGAACAAAAGAAAAAAGAGGAAATCAATGTTTGGTAACTATTCATTTTCTGTATATTTCTTCTGCATTTATTATAATGGGTACATGAGAAGATTGTTTTAAGTTCACTTAAATTAGAAGTTAAGTCTAGTAAATGTTAAAATTGATAGCTCTCAATTATAGTGTAATGCTGAATGGCTACAGTCAATGGTTAAATATTAAGGGGAAAAAAATATTTTATAGAGACATGAATGCCATCAGTAGTATTGATATCAGTGATGCTTGCCTTCAAACATAAAAAATATGCCATTAAATAAATATAAAAAATATTCTGTCTTTGTTGTTTGTATATTGTACATTTGAAGATTGAGCTTGAAATTGTTTCAATATAAAAGTATATTTAAAAACTTTAATGTTAGGTGGGATTCATCGCGATTCATTTTAGAAAATTTGTGATTAATTTGTTATTTTTTTAATCGATTGACAGCACTAATATATATATATATATATATATATACCTTAAATATATACATGTATGTGTGTGTATTTATTTATAACTTTTAAATATGCACAATACACACATACAGTATCTCACATTAGTGAGTACACCCCACACATTTTTGTAAAAATTTTATTAGCTTTTCTTGTCTTGTCTAAACCGCTGGCCACAAAAGTGAGAACATCCCTAAGTGAAAATGTCCAAATTGGGCCCAATTTGGTGTTATCGCTCTCACTCTCTCATACTGGTCACTGGAAGTTCAACATCGCACCTCATGGCAAAGAACTCTCTGAGGATCTGGAAAAAATAATTGTTGCTCTACATAAAGATGGCGTAGGCTATAAGAAGATTGACAAGACCCTGAAACTGAGCTGCAGCGCGGTGGCCAAGACCATACAGTGGTTTAAAAGGACAGGTTCCACTCAGAACTGGCCTCGCCATGGTCGACCAAAGAAGTTGAGTGCACATGCTCAGCATCATATCCAGAGGTTGTGTTTAGGAAGTAGACCATGAATGCCAACATGTACTGTGACATACTGAAGCAGAGCATGATCCCCTCCCTTCAGAGACTGGGCCGCAGGGCAGTATTCCAACATGATAACCACCCCAAACACACCTCCAAGACGCTGAGGGTAAAGGTGATGGACTGGCCAAGAATGTCTCCAGACATAAACTCTATTGAGCATCTGTGGCGCATCCTCAAACTGAAGGTGGTGGAGCGCAAGGTCTCTAACATCCACCAGCTCCGTGTGATGTGGTCATGGAGGAATGGAAGAGGACTCCAGTGGCAACCTGTGAAGCTCTGGTGAACTCCATGCCAAAGAGGGTTAAGGCAATGCTAGACAATGGTGGGCTCACAAAATATTGAAACTTTGGGCCCAATTTGGACATTTTCACTTAGGGGTGTATTCACTTTTGTGGCCAGAGTTTTAGACATTAATAACTGTGTGTTCAGTTATTTTGAGGGGACAGCATATTTACCCTGTTATACAAGCTGTACACTCACTACTTTACATTGTAGCAAAGTGTCATTTCTTCAGTGTTGTCACATGAAAACATATAATAAAATATTTACAAAAATGTGTGGGGTGTACTCACTTCTGTGAGATACTGTATATGTAAAAACAAACTTTTATTCTGGATGCTATTAATCATGATGAAATGACTTGACAACACACAAAAAAATCACGAGTATTTCAAAATTGTATTGTAAGTAATATAGTAATTACAAACCTTTTGATTTTGTGCACTAATAATGTAGACGCCGTTCATGTTGATAGCTGATGCCAGAGACAGAGATGAGGTTTCCACTGACCCATGACTGTCCTTGACTGTCTTCAGCCATTCTAAGTGTCTTGCAGAGTCACGCTGAAATCAGAGAAAATGTTGATGAACATTGATGTAAGAAAACCTACTTTCTTCTTCTGGATGTTAAAGCAGATTCTCTCACTAGTTTATTTGGGAGGTTTGGGTCATTGTCAAGTGCCTTCCATAGTTTCTTCAGCGTCTCTTTAAAAATCTTGAAGTCAGCATCTGGCTTCAAATCATAGAGCATTGAGGAGTAGCCAAGTACTGCATCATGAAAACAAGCCACACGATCCACTTCCATATCATTCTCTCCAGCAGAGATTGAAGCCAAATCCACAAAGACTTTCAACTCATTGATGTCTGACGTGATAAAGAGGAATAACGTTTGCTTACAAAAGAGCATAAAAACGATGAAATCTCATTCAATGTGAATACCAGTTCTAACACATTTACTTACCTGTAAGTACCTCTTTTACCCATGTAACAAAATTATTTGTTAGGCAAAGCTCCTGAAGGCACAGTCTACGGAATTCTGTGATATCCACAAGCACAATTTTTGCCTGCACCAAGTCATCATCAATGCTGTCAAGACGCTCCTTTTTAAAATCCATGCATCTCTGAAAGAAAGTCAGCCTTGTGGGTTAATCATGTTCCTTATTTATCTATGATAAAAATGTACTTATGATGGCAAAATATGATGACTTACAGTGTCAAGCAACTTCTCTAAGACTAGAAAGTCTCCTCCAAGGCAAAGCGGCTCTTTGACCATCTTGACCACCTCAGCTGACTCTACTGCCAGATGAAGCTCATGGTACTGCGCAATCTGATGGATTCTTGTCTGGACCCAATGTTGGTTGCGATTATTGGGATCCAGTCTGCATATGATTGCAAATTCTGCTGCCAGTTCTTTATATTTTCCCTTGTAGTCTCTGAATGTTACATCAATATTTTTAAAAGTAATGCTGCCATCTTTAAGCCCTGTGTATGTGTTTTTGTAGCCATTATAGCAAGGTGTAAATATGTCACTGTGAAGCTCTTTGGGTGTGATATACAAATCTGTTCCTTTAACTTCCGCAAGCTTTTTTGCCTCATTTACCCAACACATTCTGAAGATGTAGCTGTCTTTGTAGGTGTTTAGGACCTCTGCCATTGATCGAATATCATCTTCAAGCTCAAAGTAATTGACTACTCTTTTTGCAGGGGGAATTTGATTTAATAAATGGACATCCACAAACTTGTCCAGGTCCATCTCATCAATGTCATTGCGGCGTTTGCCTTCCAACCCTTCAAAATCAACTGTACAATAGAAATTTAGAATTAAAATCGCTCTATAAAAGCAATCTTTTTTGTCAGGTGTTCAAAATAAAACTTATACCCCTCGGATGTTTCTGTAGATTGTGGCACATTGTAATCAGAGCATCCACCAGTGATTTCTCATGATAAACAGCATCCACCTCCTCTTATCTACAGTCAAGAAGCCTGTTCATGGCATTGGTGTCCCTGTATTGTTCATCGTCACAAAAACAATCTAGAAAAAACATTAAGGTCATGCATGACTCCTTAAATTACAGTATGTGCCGTAAAAGGGAGAAAACTTAAATGTATTTTACCTAATTCAAGCAGGTCAAAGAAAGCTTTCTTCTCATGCAGAATGTGGTTGAGTAGCTTCATTTTTATTTTCCCTGACACAAGTTGATGTAAAATATTTGTGAATGATGATATTGCCATGGTAAATTTCACTTTAGCTTCATCAGAAAGCTGACTGATGAGTTTTTCATCAGCACCTACAGAGTAAAAATGTGCATATACTTAAACATTATCTAAACATTATATATACTTCTGTAAGATTCAGGGTGATAAGATTTAACATAGGATTGCTTTGTACTATACTGAGGGAATCTGTACATACCATGAAACTCAAAGACATTCTTAGCTGCTTTCCAGCCCAGAAGATATTTGAGAACAACTTCCTCATCCTCCAGATAGGTTCCTTTGTCATCTCTTGGCCAGGAATTCAGGATGATGGTGGATACAATTGTGTCAATTTTCCAGTTTATGTGGAAATCATTACATTTCTCAAAAAATTCCATTCAGATTTAGTCTGTAAAAAAAAAAATTCCATACAGTAAGTGTCTGTATTAATGGTTTTCATCTTATTAAATAGAAATTGACAAAGTAATGTGAAATCCATGAAGATTTATGTATTGCTCAAACGCTGCAACACTCAATGAACAGCCAAGTCTACACCACATACATTCCCATATCTATGTATTAATAACTTTGTAAATAGATAGTTCAGTAAAAAATGTACTGTCATCATTTACTAGATCTCAGAAAGTTTGGGTCATAACCATGGACAATAAGACACGGCTGACAGGCATTCTTAGGCACAACATGAAGTGGAGACTACAACTGATTGCTTTTAAGTGTAATAGGGCTATGCGTTGTAACAGTTGTCTTGCTACTGTGGTACCAGTAGCCTTCTCATTGCATTGCAGCATTATGAGAGGGCACTCTTGAGCAGAAGAAATGCATTGATTCACCTATTTAAAGGGCAAAATATGTATAGATAAAAGATAGTTATGTAAAATCTTGGAACAAATGATCACAGAGAGAACATATAATTGGAATTTGGACTTTTTATTTGACAGAGAAATACAAGTGAGAGTTGGTGAAGAATATTAATGTATACGGCAAAGAAAGGTACTCCACAAGATAGTGTGTGTAGTCCGTTATTATTCAACATAATTATTAATGACATTTTCTTTCAGGTTGAACAATATGTAGGAAAATCTTTGTATGCTCTCCTTAAAATTGTATGGGCAAAAGGGTAAAAGCTGTTAAGTTACTCAGGGTTTGGTTTGATGGAAAAACTGACATGGAAAGTTAATCTGGATAAAATTTAGAACAAATGTAAAAGGTCATCAACATACTTTGTTGTTTATTAGGACAGGAATGGGGAGCAAGTAGAGCATCTCTTCAAAAAATGTACCGGCCACTCATGAAATCTTTTTTGACTATGTATGTACTGTATAGCTTACATGTTAGCAGCAGAATCAAACCTCAATTTGATGTATTTGCAATTAGATGTATTACTACCTCGGTTACCACGTTATTTAATATTTGTCACAAATACAAACATATGAAAATGTACATTTAATATTCAAAATGCTATGCATTTCAATAGGCCAAGCACATATTTTGATATTTGTTATTGGTCCTTCTTTAACACATATATTCCCTTACTATGGAGAACTGCATAGGTCATGCATAGGGCCACAAGAACATGCTTTATCAAATGGATGCTGTGGGATAGTGGGACTTTTCAACAACATCCCAATATTAAAACTCAAACCCACCTAACAATGCTACACTTACAGATGAACATGAATGAGAACAGAGTTATATGAAAACTCTAACCTTACCTCATGACTAAAGGCTTGTTCACACCCAGAACAATCACGATAACGGTTATGATAACTATAACATTTATTGCAGTCAATGGTTTTTATCATTCATCAGCTGAAAAAAAAAATCCAGGCATGGGCCTGGGAAAAAGGAATGTCTATTTATGACAGTTCCAATGTAGCTTGTTTGTCTATGCCTTTTTTTTTGCGTTTGCCAGGTTTTAAAACCAGGATGTGTCCTCTCTGGCACATGTGTTATCTGTGCATGAGACTGTACAGACTGAACTGTACAGCCCCTGCTGGAGCAGTGGTGTTTAACAATTACAAGATCATGCTGGCTGTCAGAGGCACGGATACAGCCCCCTTTTACTTTGCTGGGACTTCACCTGCAAGGGCTTTGCATATTACAGGTGCATCTCAATAAATTAGAATGTCGTGGAAAAGTTGATTTATTTCAGTAATTCAACTTAAAATTGTGAAACTTGTGTATTAAATAAATTCAATGCACACAGACTGAAGTAGTTTAAGTCTTTGGTTCTTTTAATTGTGAAGATTTTAGCTCACATTTAACAAAAATCCACCAATTCACTATCTGTGAACTGTTCCAGAAAATAGGGTAACACTTTACTTGAAGGGGTGTGCATAAGACTGACATGACACCTTCATAATTATGACATGACACGTCATTAATATGAAGGAGATTTTATGCATGTTTATGACAACTGTCATGAAGTGTAATTCACTCAGTTATGTCATTTTTAATGCAGAGATGACATTGTTTGAGATGTCTTTGTCATGACAACTTGACATTACCAAGACAACATAACATGCCATAAATCTGTCATAAACATGACACGTGATATTAATTATCAAACTTAAGAAATTACTTAGTTTTGTCAACATTACATTAAACTGCCTTCTGGTTGGTTTTGGCTGTCATGAGGCCATTATAATTGTGTCATATGAATATGTTTCTGACCACTTTTATTCAGTGGTACAAATTGAATTTGTCATTAAAATGTAATTAAGTGTAAATAATTGTATAACAATGTCATGAATATTTTTATTGACCTCAACTACAGTGGTACACATTTAATTGGTCATTAAAATGTCATTAAGTGTAAATACTGTCAAATAATTTTATAACAGTGTCGTGAATATTTTTCTTGACCTCAACTACAGTGGTACAAATTTAATTAGTCATTAAAATGTCATTAAGTGTTAATACTCTGTCAAATTGTTTAATGAAAGCGAAAGCAACTTATCCAAAACGACTTACAAATGAGGACAATAGAAGCAATCAAAACCAACAAAAGAGCAACAAAACATGCAAGCACTATGACAAGCTTTCAGTTGCTTGTCTTAATTTAATGGTTTGCATTTGTAAAAAAAAGTAGAAATAATTTTATATAAATGTATACTTTCATTGGAGCACCTAACCCCACCCCTACCCTAAACCTACCAACCTCTGAACAATATAAAACACAGTAACAGGCAAATATAAGTGCAGTCACAGGTATTTATTGCAAAAATTGACCGTAAACAAGCAGTATAAAAGCATTACAAACAAGTAGTGTTGTATTCCAAGTCCTTCTGAAGCCATACGATGTCTTTATGCGAAGAAGAGAGTAAAACATAGGGTTTTAATTGCTGAAAATGATCCCGCTACGCTAACGCACTCACATCTCATTCAAAAGCATACTCTCGTCCCATAGAATGACGAAATCAGTCACGAGACATACAAGAGCCAATAGCATTTCACAACCAAGGCTGATGTAAGGCTTTTTCTGGTGGCATTTTTTGAATTCGCGCAGACTGTAGCACACAGGGAGAGCTTTACAGTGAGAGACGGCGATTGCGTCTATTCCTCTCACAAATCAACCATTTTGCCTCGGAAGACTTGGAATATTAATACTTGTATAATACTTTGTATAAATTATGACGGTAGTTGTATCTGCCTGTTATATCTTGTGTTTTATTAACAAATGGTAGGTTTGAAAAGCATGTCAAGAAAATCTACATGTGCGGGATGCTGTAATTAACTGATTTTGCAGTGATATGGACGAAACGCTGCATAGCTTAAACCACCATTGTACTGTTTTCATATAATTTTGGGTGAATCGAAATTCAAAAGCAATAAAATATAATTTTATCAATTTGAATCATTATTATTATTATTGGATGATTGATTTTATTTATCTAATACTTGTTCATCTTTTTACAACATTTGAAATATTGAAAATATATTAATGACGTTATTATAAAATAGAGTATTAACAATGACATTCTAATGACAAATTCATTTAGTAACACTGTAGTTGAGGTCAAGAAAAATATTCATGACACTTTTATACAATTATTTTACAGAATATTAACATTTTAATAACAAATTCAATTTGTACCACTGTAGTTGAGGTCAAGAAAAATATTCATGACACTGATTTAACGGGACTAATAGATCGGTAGGGGTATTAATGCTAATCCACCACGGGACTCATGTAAGAAGTGCGACAGGAGACAGGGCACTGTTCAACTCTTTATTTGAAATATTTAACTGTTCACAGCAGATGGCACAACATTGCTTCAATTGGATTGGATATTGTACAACTTATGGTCTCAAAGTGTTAAATGTGGTCTTTCTGAAATAAACAGAATAAAGTAAAGTAAACATCAGTTTGCATCTGCTAAATGTAAATTACATACATGTAAATAACCTGCTACTGAACGTTATACATGAATCAACATGACGAGGAGGATTAACAGTAGTAGTAGTAGTAGTAGCCCTTTATTGTCACTAGTCACAAGTACCAGCGAAATTAGCCATCAACCTGTCCATACATACACAACATACATATGACAAGGGGGTAGACAGAACAGGAAGACAGGAAATTGAAGAAAATACAGCATTTACATGAGAAAAAATAACCCCCAGACTATGCTCCTTAGGGAGTACAGTGTGAGAACAGAAAAAAACACCTCAGCACAAAAAGCACATACACCATAAACACACGACTCTTGCAACAGGGGAAAACAAATCCAGCTCTGGCAAGCAGCCATCCGGTTCAGCAGCCATTTGTTTCGGCGCTGGTCACAGACCCGCCCGTCAGGCTGGCGGGTTCAAAGCGAACGGAGGCGAGGGATGGGGGGAGGGGAAGTATTTGTGTGTGTGTGTAATAGTTTATAATCAATGTCTGTAAAATGGGGGAGGGGGCAAGAGCGTCTCACTGCAGTGTTCTTTCCCAGGGATAAATTTCCAACAACGACCTTGCCGGGCAGTGCTGGTACGGGGGAGCCAGAAAAGATAAGATTGTGATTTGTTTAGGCGAGTAGCCGCATTCCAATTCCACAGCTACTCTCTCTGTCCATTCTGATCCCGAATATCGTCAATTTTCCTCTGCAAAGCCGTGAGCTTCTCCATGATAGAATCCATATTGCGGTTAATAGTCTCAGTCTCAATGCTGACCGCTCTTCCCACAGCTTCAGTCATGACGGGCAGCCTTGTGAGGCTTTGGACAGCTGTACCCGTTTTCTGAATTCTTCGATAACCCAGGGCAAAGCATAATCCAATCAGCAGAAGACCTGTTATCATGGTTCCGAATAAGTCGATGTCGTCAATGTCCTCCACGGAAAGAGCCGCAAGGCATACGATTCGCCACCTCTCCCACGCGTCCATCGTATACCCAGCTGCGAATGTTCCGTCCGGACAGGCAGGTTCCCCGGAACCCAGTTTCCTAGTCGAAAAGATGGTGTCAATAGCGTTGAGGGACCAGTTGATCAAATCCATAATTTCTCAGTTTGAAGAGCAGTGCAGTGAGAGTCTCTCAATAGATGAGACGAGACAAAAGAAGCAAGCAGGGAAAAAAAAGGGAGGACGGGGAGTGAAAAAATGTGACTACCTCCGTTGAGAGCCAAACGAGATATACACATAGCGAGTATACACATTTGAATCACCGTATATCTTAAATATAACAACATTAGAAACAATGTAAGGTTCGATTACACAAGATGAATATTTAAACATAACAATGAAATAAACATCGGTGGCTTATAAACAGGAAAGATTAAATAAACTTAAATTCAATCACGTACAATAACACCTGAAGAAATGATGAAGCAAGCGACTGGTGAAAGTGAAAGTAAAGCGGAATAGTGGAAACTAACGTCAACTAGCGGCACACATTCATAATAAAAGTCCTTCCCTATAAAGATACATAGGGAATTTAGAACAGCCGCCCCCAGATTAGCATAGCTAATGTGTCAAAAGGTAAATTCCCTAGTCATTGGGGTCAGTTTCACCTCCATCTGGAAGTGCCAGAAGTCTGACAAGTTTGGCTACAGGTCGTAGCTATAGGCGATCATTGACCTGTACTTGAGCTGACCTGATGTGTCCGTCAGCGCTGGGGATCAGTTTGACAACCCGACCAACTGGCCATTGGGCTCTGGGAAGCTGCGGGTCGATTATCATGACCACCGTGTTTTACAGTTAGATCTTGAGTTACCCAATGCCACTTCTGGCGAGTCTGGAGATCCGGGAGGTAATATTGTGTGAAATAAGACTAGCAATGGTCGACGATAGTCTGAGAATGCTGCCAACGACGCTTGGACAACGTATATCACCTGGGGAAGGGAGGCGTCTCGCCACCCCATGAGAAGCATATTGGGAGTAACCGGATCCAAGTCTGCCACGTCAGATGAAACATATCCTAAGTGCTTGCTGTTCAGGATACCCTCTACTTCGATCAGTACAGTCTGCAGGACGTCCTCAGGCACAGGCTGGCTCCCGATGACTACTCACAGTGTAGACTTTACTGATTGGATCTCTCTTTCCCATACGCCTCTGAAGTGGGGTGCGGCGGGAGGATTCATCTTAAAGGTGATCTGGTAGCTAGCCAGTTGCTCCTGCAGTCTGGGCTCCATCACCTTGAAAGCTTCTCTCAGTTTGGTCTCGGCTCCCCGAAAGTTAGTCCCCTGATCTGAGGATCTCGGAAGGGGTTCCTCTATGCGCTATGAAACGCCTTAATGCCAGTAAGAATGCATCGGTGTCAATGCTGTTGAGCAGGTCGAGGTGATTGCATCTGATCATCAGGCACTTGTAGATGACACCCCATCGCTTCTCCTGGCGACGGCCAATCTTGACCATGAAGGGCCCGAAGCAGTCGACTCCGGTAGAGAAGAAGGGGGGTTGATATAAATCGCAGACGAGCTGAGAGTAAGTCAGCCATAATAGTTAGAGCTTAGCTCTCCACTTCTGGCACTCTACCTACTCTCTCTGGTGTCGTTTGATGGCTTGCCTGCCCCTTAGAACCCAGAAATGGCGACGTAGCTCTGCGAAGACCCTATCAGGTCCTGGATGAAGTAGACGCTCGTCAAAGTGCCTTATGATGAGTCTAGTCACCTGATGGTGGGGATCTAGAACTACTGGATGTATCTCAGCTTCGCTGAAGCTATCCAATTTCCGTAGCCTACCTCCCACACGAATAAGACTAAACTCTGGGTCGAACTCGGGTGCAAGCAACATTGGCTCAAGATGAGCGCTTCTGCACGCTTGCAATCTAAGGTTTGTTTATTCGTATCTTGGGCGGCCGCCCCATGGAGGGACCGGTAGGTCACATTGACCAAGGCACTCCAAGAAGCATACTGAGATGTATCAAGCATATCTGGATTTTGATGATCTGCAACTAATCTACAGAAGACAGCTTTCCTTGTCTCTGAGATATCCTCTCGGGCCTCTACAAGGCGCTTGGCTGGCCATCGGTCTGGTGGTTCGTGGAGGAATCCTGGGCCTCCACATGTCAGAGTTCGCCAGCTCCATGAGCATCCCCCCTCTGGTAATGCTGTCCGCCGGGTTATTCGAGGAATCAACGTACCGCCATGAGTGGAGCTCAGTCAACACTTGTATTTCCGCCACCCTCGTCCCGACGAACACCTTGTACCTACAGGACTCAGACTGGATCCTAGTGAGCACTGTAGTCGAGTCGGTCCATAACGTCATTGTCTCTATGGTAATGGTCAGTTCCTGTTTGAAGAAATGTGCAAGCTGGGCGCTGGTCAGTGCTGCACACAGCTCGAGGCGTGGCATCGACAGCTGCCGCTTGGGGGGCACCCTATAGAGAGCCATAACGAAGGCAGTGTGGATCTTACCGTGTTGCTCGGCGTGGAAATAAGCCACTGATCCATAAGCAACCTCCGAAGCATCACCGAACACATGTAGGCTGAATCTTGATTCCTCCACATCAAAGTCGACAGGAAGATAGCACCTAGGAAGCCTGAGCTTACAGAGCTCAGGCAACTCCTTCTTCCACCCATTTCACTTCTCCAGGTCTGCAGATTCCTCGGTCTGGTCCAGAACCAAGAACATTGGCCCGGGGGGTGAAGGGAATGGAGAATCCTAAGGGGTCATATTGCGTTGCTAAAACCTTATAGATATACCTCATGGTCGGGTGATGCTCTGCAAGTGCACGATGCCTGTAGCCCAGGCTGTCTTCTAGGCAGTGCCACATTAAGTCAAGAGCCGGCACCAGCGGGTCTGAATTGTTTTGCTGTAACCACAGTTCGATATTCTCTGAACGAGCCTTAGTTGGTAGGTGTTGGACAACAGATGGGACATTCGTGGCCCACTGCCTGATCTCGAATCCCCCAGAGACTAATAGAGGCCTCATCTTGTCAATTAGTTGCTTGGCTTCCTCAGCAGTGGGAAGGCTCTGTAGGCAGTTGTCCACGTAGAAGCTTTGCTCTGTGGACTGCAACACATCCACATTCCCAACCTGCTGGCAGCGAACGTGCATCTGCAGTGCAAAGTTAGCGCAGCAGGGGCTGCAGGTCATCCCGAAAGGCAAGACTTGCCATTCGTAGACATCTGGTGGGTCCTTAAGGGCGCATGTTCCTCCAAATGAACCTCAGAAGGGGTCTGTCCTCAGGTAGGAGTCTCACTTGGTAGAACATACCATGTATATCCCCACTAATAGCGACTGCGTATTGCCGGAACTGGAGGAGGACTCCTAGCAGTGAGGCACCAAGGGTAGGACCTGGAAGCAACTGCTGGTTAAGAGAGACACCTTGGTATGCAAAGGAACAATTGAAAACCAGCCTGTATTTGCCTCTCGGGGTCTCTACTCAGGCGCTTCTCAGTATTCCTGAGGCTCGACAGAATGGATTCCATAGTTCTTTTCAGTGGTGGAGCGTCTGGAGCACGAAGGAGTGGAGTAGCATAGCGCCAGACTATCGCGTTATCGTCCAGGCAGAACTATTGTTCCAGCCACTAAAGACAGATTCACTAATAAACTGCCGGATTTATCTCAGCTGCTCTGTGTGCCCATAAATACAGATGAACTAGACAAAATTACTAGCAACATGGGAACTATCTTCTCTAATACGTTAGAAACTGTTGCCCCATCAAATTAAAAAAGGTTAGAGAAAAACGTGCTGCGCCATGGTACAACAGTTATACCCATTCTCTCAAGAAAGAAACTCGTAATCTTGAGCGCAAATGGAGAAAAACTAACTTGGATTTCTTTAAAATTGCGTGGAAAAACAGTATGTCCAGCTATAGACAGGCTTTAAAAGTTCCCAGAACGGAGCATATCCGCAAACTCATAGATAACCAAAACAATTCAAGGTTTTTATTTAGCACAGTGGCTAGATTAACAAATAAACAGACGTCACCCAATCTAAATATTCCCTCACAGTTTAACTGTAATGACTTTATGAATTTCTTTACTGAAAAAAATAGATAACATCAGAAATACAATAACAAATGTAGATTCTACAGCGTCTAGTACTTCAGCTTCATTCATCGCACCCAAATAAAAACTGTATTGCTTTTCAACTATAGGACAGGATAAGCTAAATAAACTTATCACTGCATCTAAACCAACATGTTTATTAGATCCTGTACCCACTAAATTATTGAAAGAGTTGTTACTTCAATATTATTACACTCTCAATATTATTAACTCCTCGTTATCTTTAGGTCACATCCCAAAACCATTCAAGCTGGCGGTTATTAAGCCTCTTATTAAGAAACCAAAACTAGATCCTTGTGAAATGGCAAATTACAGGCCCATTTAAAATCTTCCGTTTATGTCAAAAATTTTAGAAACAGTTGTGTCTGCACAATTGTGCTCCTTGTGCAAAAAAAAAAATGATATCTATGAAAAAATTGTGCAAAAAAAATATCTATGAAGATTTTCAGTCAGGGTTTAGGCCCTGCCATAGCACAGAAACTGCACTTGTTAAAAATTACAAATTACTTGCTTCTTGCGTCAGACCAAGGCTGCATCTCATTGCTAGTTTTACTTGATCTTAGTGCTGCGTTCGACACTATAGATCATGACATACTCATAGACCGATTACAAAACTATACAGGCATTCAAGGGCAGGCTCTAAGATGGTTTAGATCCTACCTGTCCGATCGCTACCACTTTGTATATTTAAATGGGGAGGCATCTCAATTATCAACAGTAAAGTATGGAGTACCACAAGGATCTGTCCTAGGTCCTCTGCTATTTTCATTATACATGTTGCCCCATGGTAATATTATTAGAAAATACAGGATTAGTTTCCATTGTTATGCTGATGATACTCAACTATTTATCTCAACAAGACCAGATTAAACTTCTAAACTATCTAAGCTAACGAGTGTGTTAAAAATGTAAAAGATTGGATGACCAATAATTTTCTCCTATTAAATTCAGATAAGACAGAGATATTACTTATTGGACCTAAAAACAGTACACAGAATCTCTTGGATCACAATTTACAACTATACGGATGTACTGTTACTTCCTCTACAGTCAAACATCTGGGTGTTATATTAGACAGCAGCCTATCTTTTGAAAATCATATTTCCAATGTTACAAAAATAGCATTCTTCCGTCTTAGAAACATTGCCAAGCTACGGAACATGTTAACTGTTTCTGTTGCAGAAAAGTTAGTTCATGCATTCATGACCTCTAGACTGGACTATTGTAATGCACTGCTAGGTGGTTGTCCTGCATCTTCAATAAACAAGCAACAGATAGTACAAAATGCTGCGGCTAGAGTCCTTACCAGGTCAAGAAAATATGATTATGTTACTCCAATTTTACAGTCTCTGCACTGGCTACATATTAAGATCCTTATCAGTTACAAAATATTATTACTTGCCTATAAGGCCCTTAATGGTTTAGCTCCTGCGTACCTAACTAATCTTCTATCACGCTACAATCCAACCCGCTCCCTAAGGTCGCAAAACTCTGGACTCTTGGTAGTACCTAGGATAGCAAAGTACACTAAAGGAGGTAGAACTTTTTCATATTTGGCTCCCAAACTCTAGAATAGCCTTCCTGATAACGTTCGGGGTTCAAGGGTCAAGGTCAAGGTTTCTTTATTTGTCACATAATAGTTATACAGGGCATAACTAGAAGTGAAATGCAATCGAATCAGGTCCGCTCAGTGGACAGTGCAAAACAATAAGAATACAAATTATATAAGTAACATAACACACAGGGCATACATATGGTAAGAAAATGAGAAATAAGAGTAAAATGTGCAATGAAATAAAAAAGTGCAAAACAATAAGATGTGCAAAAAACAATAAGATGTGCAAAGACAATGAGATGTGCAAAAGACAATGAGATGTGCAAAAAAACAAGATGTGCAAAAAAAACAATAAGAAACAAAAGAAAAAAAAAACAGTGTACTGGGACTTAATAAATCGTAATGTGAATAAGAGGGATGTGCAGACGGGTTGTTCATGGTATTGTACATAGAGCAGCAATGATGAGAATGTGATGATATTTACAGTTGACAATGGGTCTTGTGAGTGTTTATGAAACAGAGTTTGTGTTTAGGAGCCTGATGGCCTGAGGGAAGAAGCTCTCAGGCTTCAGGTTCAGACACACTCTCTCTATTTAAAATTAGATTAAAGACACATCTCTTTAGCCAAGCATTCATATAATGCATCTCACAATCTTGTACTGCAGGTATATCTGATCAAACATTATTATGCTTTAGCTTGGGTTGAACAGATCATTTCATCCAGGGTTGTTCTTGGATGGAACAACAGCTATGCTGCGTTAACGGGATTAACATCCCGTGGTAACTAGGAATTACACAAGCTTCAGTCTGGATGCAACCCTTAAATGATCTGAGATGACCGAACACCTGAGAAGAGACCACCTGAATCAAGATATCATAATCAAAAGTAATTTGATAATTGTCCTTGACATAACTTTCATACTCTTATTTAATAGAGTAAGTATGGATCTAATATAAATTTATTAAATGTTCTAATGTACAGTATGTGTGTGTATGATGCACAATGATGACAGAGAGAACAAAGTGAAAGATCTTTACCTTGCATTTTGCGGTAACAGCCTGGAGAGCACACTTCTCCACACTACCCAGCAATAAAGGCTTGGAGACACGAAGTTCCTCAATCCTTGAGCAATAAACCAGGATTTGACCGAGATCATCTTCCTAATAAGAGTTAAAAAAAAGTAGTCATATATTTACAAATACAGAAAAACAGACATTGAAAACAGACATTAGTGAGGGTTTTCAGTTGTCCAGGTCATTGTGAAATGTTACACTAGAGTCACATTTACAGCAGTTCATCAAGATGCAAATCTCAGTTGCTTAAGATGTCTCAAGCATTTCAGTGGATTTGAAATGTATAGGAAGGCTGTCTTCAGTCAAAATCCTGTGGTTTGATGCCACTTGTACACTTGTTTACTAATGTAAAGCAACAAAAATACATTGAGCTGAACTAGAATAAACTAGAGACTATGCTTGGGAATTTAACAATTCAGTTTCAGCATTTTCAACCAAATAACAATTACAGGTTCTTAAATGTAACATTTGATTCTCCTTGCAATTTCGGGTTAGCACCCCATATCTAATAATCAATCCTATATACTAAATAGACAAACTGACAAACTTTTCTACTTTGTTGTGTATATTTTTTTAGCATTACAAAATGTGCAGGATCTAGATTTTATTTTGCTTGATTTATTAAAAAGAACAGATTGATCAGTATTTTTGAGTATTTTACGGCAGTATTCCAGGTATAGAAGAAAGCAGATTCAATGTCAGCTAAACTAAACGTTATGAAATTTAAATCATAATTTTAACCATACATAATTTTGTGACGAGTACCTTTTGATATTTTCCCTTAAAGTCCTGTGCAAAAGTCTCTCTCCATTGTTCAGTGAAGTCCTTACTCATGAAATCTATGGTTATAATGTTATTCCACATCTGTAAAGCAGAACAAACTCAATCATTATAATAAACTATATAGATGTACATGAACTCAGTCAGTTTAAATTAATATACCTCTTCTGCTTACCTCAATCTCTGGAGCGAAGTTGGCAACCCTTCCAAAAACATTTAAAAGATCGCCTTGGAAATCTCGTCCAATCCATCTTCTGACAGTTTCCTTGGCATTACTGAGTAACTCACGAGTCTTCTCAGAAAAAGTGTCCTGTTGTCGTGTTGTCTTTGGGGTGAACAAATGTCAGGCAAATTGAGTCATTGTGTTATGAGCATCTAATGGCAAAGATAATATGATCTCAGAATGGAATACCTGGGCAAATGTTGATACTGAGGCCACGAGGTTCATGCAAGCAACAGGAATATTAGTTTGCCTGACTTTTTCGCAGATCGTGTCTAGAAGTTTACAACTTGCTCGTACGCACTGAATGCCATAATCCTCATTCAGACAGCTACAACAGTAATGAAAGACAGTTAACCAGTTCACACTGATATTGGATTTTCTTTCTTTTGTATTATTACGGGTCCTGTTATCATTTCAATATCATGTAATGTCATAGAATTTGGCACAAAATCATCTAGAGCAGGGGTGGCCAAACTCGGTCCTGGAGCGCTGGTGTCCTGCAGAGTTTAGCTCCAACCCTAATCAAACACACCTGAAGCAGCTAATCAAGCTCTTACAAGGCACACTAGAAACTTCCATTCAGGTGTGTTGAGGCAAGTTGGAGCTAAACTCTGCAGGACACCGGCCCTCCAGGACCGAGTTTGGACAGCCCTGATCTAGAGGCTCTCCTGAGATAAAGCTTTGCAGGTACCAGTGAAATATCTGGAAGTGGCCTTTTCATATTATACAATTAACACAAAGTTATATTTCATTTTTTATCTTTGTCCCAAGCCTTTGTTCATTTCTAACACTGACTGGAGGTAACATCAACCATGGTTTGTCATTTTACCCACTATTGGAATAAAACAGCAATAAAACAATTTTCACCAACAAGATGACATCTGGACACCATTCACTGAATTAAAACATGCAACATGCTAAAAGCACAGCTTTGTAATGCAAATACAAATTGATCCTGAGGGGCGGTCTGTTATAATTGTTGTCTCTCTTCTCCAAACTCCAGTTGTGATGGTGAATATTTAATGTATGTGCCCAACCCTACAGCTTTCAAATTAAGTCACATTTATTTATATAGTGCTTTACACCATACAGTTTCAAAGCATCTTTCAAGGTTCCAAACCAGTTTCAAAGCACAGTAATAAACAGGAAAATAACACAGTTGTTGTGAAGTTAATAAATTAATTCGGTTTCAACTGTTTTCACATCCCAATTTGAACACCCATCATATTTTAACTGTTGCGGACCCTACGTATGATAGGTCAAATACCAAGGTTCTAGAACAAACAGTACGCTAAGGCAGAGTCAGTCTGGATGTGTTGACCCATGCTGTTTTCTCTGTTTATTAAAAAAGGCATTTTCTTCCTTTCCAAATGTACATAATTATTAGTCAGGTCTTGAGTACTTTTTATTCATACAATACTTCTTTTACCATTAGTTAATTCTCCAGAATATTCAGCTATCATTATCTCTAATCATGGCCCACAGGGGTGTCAAGAGTACTAAAAAAATTATACTCAAGGGAAAGTACAGATACTGAAATATTTATTCAATTAAAAGTACAAGTATCTGGCCAAAAACATACTTGAGTAAAAGCAAAAAAGTACAACTTTAAACTGTACTTGAGTATGTTTATTGAGTATGTTAAACATACTGTACTTAAATTTGTTTAGAGTAAGAGTGTGTTTAGAAAGTTTATTAAAAATGTATTATTGAGTAGGGGCAGTCGTGGCCTAAACCACCCCGTAATTCACACCCTGACGTTAGCCAATCATAACAGTGGCTGATTACTGACAAGCCTTAAAAGGACATGCCTCTTAAAAACAAGTCGTTTTAGACAAAGGGTCAGAATGAGGGTTGAAAATAATAATAATTTTAAAAAAAAATCCTACATTATAAGTAAACTTCAGGGAACATATTAATATAATTAAAAAAAACACTTAATGACCCCTTTAAATATAGAAACAATTTCAGAGGCAAATTAATTAATTATTCATTTTAATGTTAGTGAAAGAACTTCACCTGTATCTTTGGTTGAGCAAGTCAGTCTGAATGTGTTCCAGAATCTTCGAAATGCTCTAAAATAATACAATAACAATCAAATATAGATAGGTCAAACTGTTTTTTCTAAATGTTCAATTTTTTCTAAAGTTCTACTACACGTAAATTCAATTTGTTCAGATTTTTCATACAAATGCAATTTTTTTGTGATACTTTGACACTCACCGTTGAAGTGCTTTTTGAGATTTCTTTGGAGCATTTCATGGTGAAAAGTTGTAGGATGTCGAGGAGCTCGGCATGAATGAAGAAATTGTGCTCAACCAACTCATCTACAGTCATCAAATACATCCAAGATAGCGCCAGCAGTCTGTCCACCTCGACCAAATGTTCATGTGTCTTCATGAGTTCCAGCAGCTTCGGCATCGCCCTAAAATAGAGGGATTAAACAATGACAAGTCTAAAATCACAAAAATTAGGACCCCATTTTTCATGTTACTTTCAACTGAAACCCAAGCGGGTTAAAATGTTTAACCACATTTAGCAGGAAATTAAAATGAAACCCCCAGAAGAACATTTGGAAAACGATTTAATGCCTAGTTAATTTAATACCTTCGATCTTGGGATCTGGGGCCCCAGCTCTGCTCAAGTTGTGAGTTGATCTGATTAAACACTGGCTGAAATGGTTTTGAAGTGCCTCTGAGAAGGTGCAATAGTGGTATTACAATGATCCAATTGGACATGTTGTCTGCTTTCACCCTGTTGATCAGCACCTCCACCATGTCTGCTGAAGAGGGAATAAAGCTGAAGAGGGAATCAAAATTGTCAAGACCTTTCCTCAGAAAATGCTGGATTCAAATCTGTTCTCTGCACATTGTGTCAGACTTCAAGTGTCTCTTTTGTACAGGGTTTCTGCAGGATTTTTAAGCTTAAATTTAAGACTTTTTTAAGACATGCACAAATAAAATTATTGCAATATGAGCGGGGTAGGGCAATGTCTATAATACCATATTAAACTGTAAATGCATGATTTAGTTCAGATACAAGTATTCACAAAAACAAAACAAGTTTTATAAATGATAAACTTTACATTTTAGCCTTTAAACCATTTTTAAGAAAGTCAAAACTATTAAATATTATATTAATTTAAACAATTAAGCAAATATTTTTATAGAAATTAAATAAATTAGGGGTGTGCGATATTGACAAAAAAAAAAGATCTCTCAATATTTTCTGGGATTATATCGATAACGATAATTAGACATTATTTTGCTGAGTGTGTTATTGTGCTGATATCTTAAGGACTACCGTGGACAGCTGACTCCTGCATTTTTTGATATTCTTCATAATCTGTGTGGTCAGTTCACAGCAGTGATAGAAATTTATCTTTTCCAATAAGTTTTATGGGTATTTTTACCTTTAAGACATTTTTTTCCTAAAAGTGCATCATCTTTTGAGTCAAATTCTTGCATTTGAGTTGTTTCCAAGCAAATTAAATCAGTATTAACAAAATGTATATTTGCAATGCAGAAGAAACACAGAAGCTACATCTGGCATTTAGATGTCCCTCAGAGCTGCATTAAACAGTGTGTAAATACATGGAATACTTTAACCTGCAGTTACAAATGCATAAATAATGTTTTGATACTTTAAACATAAAACATTGAAAACTGATGTTTGAAAATATTTAAAAAATGAAAAGATACTTTACGTGAAGTTAAAACTGCTAATAGGTGGCAGCAAGTCACTGTTAATAAGGGTGTCATTGCGATTGAACCGAATAATTTGTCAAACTCAGTTCCTGGAGGGCCGCAGCCCTGAACACACATACCATGTAGTTTTCAAATAAGCCTGAATGACTTGATTAGTTGGATCAAGTGTGTTTAATTAGGGTTGGAGCTAAACTCTGCAGGGCTGTGGCTCACCAGGAACTGAGTTTGACACCCCTGATTTAAACGGTTGATTCATTCAGGAACGAAACAGCGTCATGTTGCTCAGAGGTGAAACTGCGCTGTGGCTGTGTTTGGAATTATTTTTGTTGGCGAAATAGAGCAAAAGCTAAAACGTAACATTACGTCTAAAATGTAAGTCTCTTAATAATAAACTTCTCGTTTATTAAACTGTTGTATAAAATCAATATCATATTTGTAATCATGCTGACGTTTGGAGAAAAAAACGGCACTCTTCGTGTGATAATCAGAGTGCCTTGTTATCGCAAGTTTTATTTTGATTTCCCGAGTCCGCTATTAGCTTATAGCCCGTTAGCAAAGCCAGCGCGGTGCCGCTAACACAGCTAATACCCTATTCACATACCCTCATAAACACACACACACACACACACACACACACACACACACACACACACATTTACCATTGTTTCATTGTTACTTGCTTTAATGGCGGATTTGTGTCTACCTTTGAGTGCAGGTGAGGACACGTTCGAGCTGCATTCGGTGCAGCTGGAGCTGGAGGCTGTGGAGAGACAGATCCATGAGCTGCTTGAGAAGCAGGCCCAGCTGAGGAAACGGAAAGCAAAGCTGGAAACATCCTGGGCTGACACTCACAAGTCTGGGGTAAGTATGCAGTGCGCTGCTAACACTCCCACCACCTCTACTCCGTGTGTTTCTCTGCACAGGCTCCGTGCACCCGGGACGCGATCTTCCCAGATGTCCTTCACTCCGGCGCCGGGAAACTCAGGACCCTGGGTGCAGCAATGGAAGACGCGATCCAGGCCCCTGTCGACGACTTCTCCCCCTCCGGTCTTCGAGATCTCCACCCGTAGCCGCTTCACTCCTCTCTGCGAGACGGAACGTGACGCTGTGATCAACGGAGACTCAATCGTCCGGCACGTCCATGCTACGTTAGCTGAAGGTAAAGTGCACACTCACTGTTTCCCTGGTGCTCGTGTTCTTGATGTTTCTGCACAGATACCCACGATCCTGAAGGATGACGAGAGCGTTGCAGCTGCTGTGATTCACGCAGGGGTTAACAACACCAAGCTGCGGCAGACGGAGATACTGAAAAGAGACTTCAGGTGCCTGATCGAGACGGTACGCCCGCAACGACGATCATCGTGTCAGGACCTCTTCCCATGTATCGACGTGGACAAGAACGGTTCAGTAGACTGTTTGCTTTAAACGAATGGTTGTTGTCACGGTGTAAAGAGCAGAAAATTCTCTTTGTTAATAATTGGAATCTTTTCTGGGAGCGTCCTAGACTTTTCCGTGCTGATGGCCTGCACCCCAGCAGAGTCGGTGCAGAACTCCTGTCGGACAACATCTCCAGAACACTACGCTCCATCTGACTAGTAAGCCAATTCTCAAATAACTGCTATGATGACTTTTGTTCTACCCACTTAAAAGATAGAGGTACGTGCAGTGTCCAATCTATACAGACTGTGTCTGTTCCCCCAACAAGCGAGGTCAAAATATCAATGTAATGCAGGATCTAGAAAAAATCTGATCGTGATTAAACCAGAAAAATGCTAAATAAAGGAACAAAAACTATTTTTAAAGCTTGGGCTCCTAAACATCCGGTCACTCACACCCAAAGCAGTTATTGTAAATGAAATGATCACAGATAATAGTTTTGATGTACTCTGTCTGACTGAAACCTGGCTTAAAACAAATTATTATTTTGGTCTAAATGAATCTACTCCACCAAGCTACTGTTATAAGCATGAGCCTCGTCAGACTGGTCGTGGCGGCGGTGTCACAACAATATATAGTGATAATCTCAATGTTACTCAGAAAACAGGATACAGGTTTAACTCATTCGAAATACTTATGCTTAATGCTACACTGTCGGATATGCAAAATAAATCTGTCCTATCTCTTGCTCTGGCTACTGTGTATAGACCGCCAGGGCCATATACAGATTTTCTAAAAGAATTTGCAGAGTTCCTCTCAGACCTATTGGTTAATGTTGATAAAGCACTAATTGTTGGAGATTTTAACATTCACGTTGATAATACAAATTATGCGTTAGCACTTGCGTTTACTGACCTAATAAACTCTTTTGGTGTCAAGAAAAACGCATTGTTTTATTCATACACTAGATTTAATTATATCGCATGAAATTGATCTTACTGATATAGATATCGTACCTCAAAGTGATGATGTTACTGCATATTAATGATTTTAACTATATGGCTCCGTGTTATCGTCCAGGCAGAACTATTGTTCCAGCCACTAAAGACAGATTCACCAATAACCTGCCGGATTTATCTCAGCTGCTCTGTGTGCCCATAAATACAGATGAACTAGACACAATTACTAGGATAGAAATAACTCCTCGTTATCTTTAGGTCACGTCCCAAAACCATTCAAGCTGGCAGTTATAAAGCCTCTTATTAAGAAACCAAAACTAGACCCTTGTGAACTGGCAAATTACAGGCCCATTTAAAATCTTTCGTTTATGTCAAACATTTTAGAAAACGTTGTGTCTGCTCAATTGTGCTCCTTCTTGCAAAAAAATGATATCTGGCAATTTGCAACTATACGGATGTACTGTTACTTCCTCTACAGTCAAACATCTGGGTGTTATATTAGACAGCAACCTATCTTTTGAAAATCATATTTCCCATGTTACAAAAACAGCATTCTTCCGTCTTAGAAACATTGTCAAGCTACGGAACATGTTAACTGTTTCTGATGCAGAAAAGTAAGTTCATGCATTCATGACCTCTAGACTGGACTATTGTAATGCACTGCTAGGTGGTTGTCCTGCATCTTCAATAAACAAGCTACAGATAGTACAAAATGCTGCGGCTAGAGTCCTTACCAGGTCAAGAAAATATGATCATATTACTCCAATTTTACAGTCTCTGCACTGGCTACATATTAAGTTCCGTATCAGTTACAAAATATTATCACTTGCCTATAAGGACCTAAATGATTTAGCTCCTGCATACCTAACTAATCTTCTATCACGCTACAATCCAACCCGCTCCCTAAGGTCACAAAACTCTGGACTCTTGGTAGTACCTAGGATAGCAAAGTCCACTAAAGGAGGTAGAAGTTTTTCATATTTGGCTCCCAAATTCTGGATTAGACTTCCTGATAACGTTCAGGGTTCAGACACACTCGCTCTATTTAAATCTAGATTAAAGACACATCTCTTTAGTCAAGCATTCATATAATGCATCTCACAATCTTATACTGCAGGTATATCTGATCAAACACACATTATTATGCTTTAAGCTTGGGTTGAACAGATAATTTCATCCAGGGTTATTCTTGGATGGAACAACTGCTACGCTAATTGTCTTTATTTGTTTATCTGTTTTACACAAGCTTCAGTCTGGATCCAACCCTTATATGATCTGAGATGATCGAACACCTGAGAAGAGATGATGACAACCCCTCGGAGGACCTCAGATATTGACCATATTTTTCCTATTTAATTTTTTGTTTTGAAAATATGGTAACTACTGGTAAAATGTACCAACAATCACATTTAAAAATATACACTTTTTGAAATACCATAAAAATAACACGTAGCCCATCTGAATTATATAACATTTACATTTAGCAGACGCTTTTATCCAAAGCGACTTACAATTGCATTCAGGTTATACATTTTCATTTAGTCTCTCCATCTCATAATAGCCTATCCAAAATTGTATTACAGTAGAAGTGAAATCTTATTGAAGTCTTCAAATCTGGGTACTGTCTTACATTTTAAAATCACTTACAGAGGAAGTTTGGTCCCATCAGGCTACTGTCACGACTTGTGCTGCTGTAAGCTTTTCTTTTTCTTTTGTTTTCACTTGCAATCTTTACAACACATACTACATTTTGCTTTTCATGGCACACTCGTTTTAAACGTATTTGGCGCCACCTATTGTAGTGGGTGTATTATTGACATGTCAAAGTATAGACCAGGGGTCGGCAACCTTTTCGGCATGACGTGCCATTTTTCATTTTTCTGGTTAACCACTGTGCCATTACCGACTCAGAGCAGCCATCTTCAAGAATCGGATGAAAACACATCTCTTCCATCTTTATTTGACCCTCTAACTCTAGCACTCTCTATTATAATTATATTCTTTAAAAAAACTTGCCCCTTTTAGGCTTGCACTCTATTAATTTACTAACTGCTTGTTTCCTTTATAAAAATAAAAATACTAACACTAGCTTCACTATTCTTTTTGTATTATCTATTTGTTTTTTTATTATACAATTAACAAAAGCAAAAAAGGCCTCTAACACTATCTTGCTCTATTCTTTTTCTATTTTGTTGGTTTACTTTTTATTTATATAATAAAAAAAAAAACTTGCTACGTGTACTACGTTAAGCTAACTGAGACTTGTTATAGCACTTGCATATCATTGCTCTTTTGTTAATTTTGATTGCTTCCAATTGCCCTCATTTGTAAGTCACTTTGGATAAAAGCATCTGCTAAATGACAATGTAAATTTAAAATAACTGATTTAATGCAAAAAAGAATTTGTGATACAGTGTGTGGGGCTTCTTCTATATATTTCTGTCATGACAACTCTCGGAGGGATTGACATGGTAATGTACAGTGCTCAGCATAAATGAGTACACCCCCTTTGAAAAGTAACATTTTAAACAATATCTCAATGAACAAAAACCATTTCCAAAATGTTGACAAGACTAAGTTTAATATAACATCTGTTTCCCCTCCATGGGAACTCGAACTGCGTCCCCTTGGGGTCGCTACGGGGAACGTCCTCAGCGTGACTCGTGTCTGAAGATACATATGTAAAAACACCACCTGTTGGCCGGCGACAGCCCATGACGTCACTACCGGCGTGCCACAATATAAGTGCCGCCGGGAGAATACATCATCAGCTTTTTCGTCTTCACTGACTGGTTTGTTTGAAGCGTGCAAAGTGAATCTGGTAAGAGTACAGTTTTCTCTCTACTATGGCGAGCACTAGCAAGGCGTTTAGGAAGTGTGTGGATCCGTGTCCTCGTTATTTGACACCCGATGACACACACGACTGTTGCGTCTTTTGTTTGGGCAAGGAGCACGCACGCGATGTCCTTGAGGGGAAATCTGCGTGCACTGTGAGCTTTTTCTATGTAAAAGCTCCGCTCTCATCCTGTCCCTCTTTTCAAGGAAAGAGGGGCAGCCGTCTGCTTCCCGCGATTCGGGACCCACCGCTGTCGAGGCACGGAGGCGAATGAAATTAGCAGTTGGATGTGGCCGATGAGTCGGCTGAGAACGAGAGTGAGCTGCTGGATTGTGACGGTGCGATCTTTCTGACATCATCAGATTCAGCGGCTAGTGCTCTGCTCTGCATATGAACGAGTTTTTGGAGGTTATGGATCATAAAAATAAATATTTCTGGCCATAAACCCCCAGCTCGAGTGAGCCTTCATTTCTTCATAAAATCTCGATGTGGAGGTTGAGAAGGAGTGGAAAAAGCTATGTTTTCTCGTATTCATAGGTTTCAGCATACTAGTTATGCTGACACTGAGGGGATGCGTGAAAATGGCTATGAGGGGATGCCCCCTGTGCAAGAGATGATAACCAGCTTATCTCTCTGTGGCGAGACATCCTCTCCCAAGGCTCCCACTTGGCCACCTAAGCCCCTGAATCTCGCTTAAATGGCAGGGCATATGCAGCAGCAGGTCAGACCGTCGCTTCGTTGCACACTAAGGCGTACCAGACTGATCTGCTGAAAGACCTGGATAAGGTTCTATAAAATCCAGGTCTGAGCCCAAACAACCAGGGGTCCTAGCCCATCTCGGTCTGAGGGTCAGAGATGGGCTCAGAAGGCTAGTCTCGCGACTCATGCCCCTCCCCCTCCTGCAGCTAGGGTGAGAGAGAGGCGCGGGTCAGAGAGAGGCAAGCCCTCTCATTCCTCTCTAATTCCCCTGTAACCACCTTAAACTCCACCTGACCGAGGTTAGGTGGAAATTTCCTGCTAAGCCAAGGCAAAAAAAAAAGGGTGAGTTCCCTCTCATTCTGAGGAATGAGTTCCCCGCTCTCCAGAGCTCGTTGTTGGTAGAGCCAGCATTGATCCCCTCACCTAGAGGGCCACCTATGAGCATGCCGCTCCCTTCTGAGCGGTGGAGTTCCCTCTCATTCTGAGGAATGAGTTCTCCGCTCTCCAGAGCTCGTTATAGGTGGAGCTAGCATTGCTCCCCTCATGAGAGGGTCACCTTTGAGCATGCCGCTCCCTGCGGAGCGTCTGAGTTCCCTCTCATTCTGAGGAATGAGTTCTCCGCTCCTCAGAGCTCTGTGATAGGTCGCTCTCCTTGCTGGTCGAGCTAGCATTGCTCCCCTCACTATAGAGGGTTGTCTATGAGCATGCCGCTCCCTGCTGAGCGTCTGAGTTCCTTCTCATTCCTCAGAATGAGTTCTCCGCTCTCCAGAGCTCGTTATAGGTAGAGCTAGCAATGCTCCCCTCATTAGAGGGTCACCTTTGAGCATGCCGCTCCTTGCGGAGTGTCTGAGTTCCCTCTCATTCTGAGGAATGAGTTCTCCGCTCCTCAGAGCCCTGTGATAGGTCGCTCTCCTTGCTGGTCGAGCTAGCATTGCTCCCCTCACTATAGAGGGTTATCTATGAGCATGCCGCTCCCTGCTGAGCGTCTGAGTTCCTTCTCCTTCTGAGGAATGAGTTCTCCGCTCCCCAGAGCTCTGTGATAGGTTGCTCTCCTGGTTGGTTGAGCTAGCATTGCTCCCCTCACCATAGAGGGTCACCTATGAGCATGCCGCTCCCTTCGGGGCATCTGAGTTCCCTCTCACTCTGAGGAGTGAGTTCTCCGCTCTAGAGCTCCTCATTGGTAGCTGAGTTCCTCTCATTCCGAGGGATGAGTTCTCCGCTCTCCAGAGCTCGCCGTCGGTAGAGCTAGCACTGCTCCCCTCAACCAGAGGGTCACCTATGAGCATGCCGCTCCCTTCTAAGCGTCCGAGTTTCTCCGCCCCCCAGAGCTCTGTGATAGGTCGCTCGCCTTGTTGGTCGAGCCAGCATTGCTCCCCTCAACCAGAGGGTCATCTATGAGCTTGCCGCTCCCTTCTGAGCATCTGAGTTCCCTCTCACTCCGAGGAATGAGTAGTTCTCCGCTCCAGGGCATAGAACGTTCTTCTAATAAGTGCACACACGAGACTTTGGGCACTTTCTAAAATCCACTCAGTGGTAAGTCCGCACATCAAGGATTCTGCATTCTTTCTAAAAATCCCGTAAGGGTAGGGTTACGCGCACAGCTTCATGCCCTTTTTTGCGTTGGTCAAAGCCCCGGCTTGTGCCTTGGGCCCCGCTCCCTTATCCCATATATGTTGGGTTCAAAAAAAAAAAAAAAGGGTGTACGCTACCAAGAGGTCTGTTGAGGCAGTTCCCTCAGTAAGCTTGGTCAGAGCAAGTGGTAACCCCTGAGTGATCGGCCAGGACCTAGTGACCAGGTGCCTGGCCATATCCCCTTAAAGGAATCTTTTTCTGATTCCAAGACTTTGAGCTCTACCCTAGGCCCGGTAATCCCGGCACCTGGCAGGTAAATACTAGGGTATGCAGCTCGGGCCTTTGGCCGAAGGGGATAATATCACTGACAGCCATCAGCCGTCCCAGGGGCAACTCCCTTAGCCGGGTAGAGTTGGCTTAGTGCTCGCCTTTTTCGCGAAATTGGCTTGCATTCCCCTCAGCATGGTGAAGTGGGTATAACGTTCCCCGTAGCGACCCCTAGGGGACGCAGTTCGAGTTCCCATGGAGGGGAACGTCTCAGGTTACGTATGTAACCATGGTTCCCCGAATGGGGAACGAGACACTGCGTCCCCTAGGCTTTGGGCCATGCTTCGGATGCAAGCTTCAGACGAAGAAGCTGATGATGTATTCTCCCGGCGGCACTTATATTGTGGCACGCCGGTAGTGACGTAGTGCTGTCGCCGGCCAACAGGTGGTGTTTTTACATATGTATCTTCAGACACGAGTCACGCTGAGGACGTTCCCCGTAGCGACCCCTAGGGGACGCAGTGTCACGTTCCCCATTCGGGGAACCATGGTTACATACGTAACCTGAGACGTTAACTTATAACATGAAAGTAAGGTTAATAATATAACTTAGATTACACATTTTTCAGTTTTACTCAAATTAGGGTGATGCAAAAATGAGTAGAACCCACAACAAAAACTACTAAATCTAGTACTTTGTATGGCCTCCATGATTTTTAATGACAGCACCAAGTCTTCTAGGCATGGAATGAACAAGTTGGCGACATTTTGCCAGATCTATCTTTTCCATTCTTCAAGAATGACCTCTTTTAGAGATTGGATGCTGGATGGAGAGTGATGCTCAACTTGTCTCTTCAGAATTCCCCATAGGTGTTCGATTGGGTTCAGATCAGGAGACATACTTGGCCACTGAATCACTTTCACCCTGTTCTTCTTCAGAAATCCAACAGTGGCCTTAGATGTGTGTTTAGGATCATTGTCATGTTGGAAAAGTGCACGACGACCAAGGGCACGGAGTGATGGTAGCATCTTCTCTTTCAGTATAGAGCAGTACATTTGTGAATTCATGATGCCATCAATGAAATGCAGCTCCCCGACACCAGCAGCACTCATGCAGCCCCACATAAGGACACTGCCACCCCCATGTTTCACTGTAGGCACCATGCATTTTTCTTTGTATTCCTCACCTTTGCGACGCCATACAGTTTTGAAGCCATCAGTTCCAAAAACATTTATCTTGGTCTCATCACTCCAGAATATAGAGTCCCAGTAGTCTTCATCTTTGTCAGCATGGGCCCTGGCAAACTCTAGGCGGGCTTTTTTGTGCCTGGGCTTTAGGAGAGGCTTCTTTCGTGGACGGCACCCATGCATGCCATTCCTCTGCAGTGTACGCCGTATTGTGTCACGGGAAATAGTCACCCCAGTTTGGCTTTCTACTTCTTTAGATAACTGCAGTGAACTTGCATGTCGATTTTCTTCAACCCTTCTCATCAGAAGACGCTCCCGACGAGGTGTTAACTTCCGTGGACGACCTGGACGTCTCTGTGAGATGGTTGCAGTTCCATCTTTTTTAAATGTTTGTACCACTTTTGCTACAGTATTCTGACTGATAAGTAAAGCTTTGCTGATCTTCTTGTAGCCTTCACCTTTCTTGTGTAAAGAAATTATTTTCTTTCTCAGGTCTTGTGACATTTCTCTTCCATGTGGTGCCATTGCTGACAGCATGAAATGGGAAGGGGTTTTCTTTAAGTAACACCCTTTTATAGTCAACTGTCTGCTGAACACCTGTGTAATGAATAATTAGACTCACCTGTGGTTGAATTATTGTTAAATTAGACATTTGTATTCTAAAATTTAGCTTTGCTCCAGAGACTTTCAGTGGAGTGTACTCATTTTTGCATCACCCTAATTTGAGTAAAACTGAAAATTGTGTTCTCTAAGTTATAAGTTAAACAGATGTTATATAAATCTTAGTCTTGTCAACATTTTGGAAATTGTTTTTGTGTTCATTGAGATATTGTTTAAAATGTTACTTTTCAAAGGGGGTGTACTCATTTACGCTGAGCACTTTACATGTAGGGATGGGCGATTTAGCAAAAACATTTTTTTTTTCAGAACCTTTGACTGATTATCAATTTTTTTTAACCATTTTTAACTATTCAACTTAAAAATATAACTTCCAACATGATTCAAGTAACTTTTTCTTTATTAAACCTCTAGTTAAAAGACAATTTTATTCCAATTATATTCCAAGTGCACTACACATGAAGTTGGCATCATGATGTAAATGTTAAACAAATCACTTGTTAAATATCTCTGCCTCAAATATGCATGAACTACAACTACATCCTGTACAAACTTGTCTTATACATGTTATATGTTCAGAAATAATAGGCTACTGGGAAAATGCTTTAAAAAATTCTCAACAGTCAATGTAATTCACATTTAAAATGACTGACTTTATACATTGAATCCGAAAATTGTACGCTTGTAAACTACAAACTTGCATATGTATGTATATATATATATATATATATATATATATACATACACACATCAATTCATTTGAACAGTTACATTTCTCTATATTTCTACATCTGTATATAGAGCATTATTTAATTGTCTGTATTTCTTATATTACTGTTATACTCCATCTCTGCTGTGTAATTCCTATGTCTGCTGCACTAGTTTGCACTATGTCCACACTTTCTTCTGCACTGGAAGCTGAAGTCAGATTCCTTGTGCGTAAACATACTTGGTAATAAAGCTCTTTCTGACTTCTGAAGGTATAACACAAGTAGACTATTAACAATAAATGTTCTGTGAAAACCATGAACAACAGCTTGATGCAAACATGAAATATCAGACATACAGTAGTAGTTCTTCACAGGTTTTTTATTAAATTGTGCTGCTTTTCCATTGTTTTGTATGTAAACATGGATGCTTTTGACTGTTGCCCTTTCGTCTCTTGCAGTGTCTCATGCATGAAACGGCATTATGAAAAATGCGGCGCTAAAGTAAATAGTTCACTCCTATCTTGTATTTTGTCCTATTCCACTGCCCGCGTCACATCTTTGTCAACACTAAAGTGCTTTATGTATGAATGTCACCCACACTGAGGATCTATAGTAGAGAATGATGCCTAGACGTATGAGCATGTCACACGTGAGCGGTTAATCACGTGCGCCGACATGCGGTTGGATTGTTAATTTCTTTACCATGTTATCATTGGCATATTGTCAAAGTGTCTAATTCTAACACCTGTTAATATTTCTATTCAAAATGGCAATTCCTCGATTTATAAAAAATTAAATCATGGCAAAACATTAAATTCGAATTGATCGGAAAAAATCGGAAAATCACCCAGCCATATGTACATGATAATGTTAATGTATTTGGTCTTGGCGGAATAGATCTGCTATGCTGCTGCTGTTTTATGTGTATCCACACACATAAAAATGAAGACAAAGAAATACCAGATACCCCCAACAAAGCAGATCTATCACCAAGACATATGTACTGCTGCTGCTCCGAAGAGCCATGTGAACTGCATGTATTACTATCTATGTGTGCCTGGGCTACCACGCCGACCGGCTTAACACTAGTGGCCTATGGCAAAGTGAGCCTTGGCAACCACGCCGACCGGCTGAACAATAGTGGCCTACAATTGTGTGTGCCTGGGCTACCATGCCAACTGGCTTAACTCTAATTAGACGCACACTATGTTTAATGTTATTTGTAACAAAGTGGATATACGTTGTAATCCGATAGATAAGACCCCAGCATCCACCTGAGCAGATATCATAATTTAGTCATTGATGTCTGCTGTTACTTTCTACACGTCATCAGTCCCAGTGGCAGCATAACAGCTCGTTAATTCATGACGTGCAATGATGAGACAGACAATGTTAGCCGATGCATGCCTTTTACTCTGTTGTGTTTATCAGGGTTACAGTGTGCAAAACTCCTGGGTGGACTGACTTGAATAAACTGAAATAAAAGCAAAATATAAATGTTCTTTCTCCGTTTTCTTAACTACACAGCACAGCTGGAGCACACGTCATACAAGCACATTCACATTACCCATAATGCATTTCATTCAGGAGTACAACAACTATAGATAGTGATCTTAAGCGATACATTTTAATTCCCTTCTTCCGCAACACTGTGATTGATATGACTGCGATAAGCACGTGCTTCTGACGCTGCGTGCAACTGAAATCAACCACAATCTCAGCACAATGAAAACATTGACCTTAGAAATAACGAATGTGAACATTGAGATTACGCCGATGTAAAAGGTAAACCCCAGTTGAAATGCATACACAAGAATGCTTATTTCGTTTAACCTGTTTCATGTCCGTTACTATCAGCATGTCCTAGGATCGATTGCATGCTCTTAACTACCTTCGCTCCAGCTGTATAAACACAGATGCTAAATGCTGCTGCTAATATGCTTTACATTTTGCTGCTGCATAGGATTCAAACTGCTAACATGACACTTCTGCCAAGTTCACACTGCACGATTTTTCACTCGCCGACAGGTCACCGATGCCCGTTAAATATTTGGCATGCTAAATATCTGGAGCTGTCGACCATTCAGAATCCTGCTGTGTGAATGATTTCTGACTGAAAAATACATCAGCGATGACCTACAGCCAATGAGAGAGCAAGATACAGGGCACCGGGAAGTTCGGGGAGGACTTTTTTTTTTACAAAAGCGATTAACGTTAGCCATTTACATACAACATACATACATTTTTGCATTAGAATATACAGATCAGGTAGGGTACATGAAGATGAAGAAGGGGCTAGGGTTTTTCCTGTAAATAATACTCTTCTATAAAGGACAAAAGATTCATTGCATTTGTTCTTTTTCATCACTTTGAGGGATTTTATAAATAAACTCATTATAAAATGCCCAACACGTTGGTTTCATTTTCAAGTAGGCTACTTAGATTTGTGTATATACAATTTCCCAGCAGAAGTATGTTTATTAACAAGTCATCTTTGTTAATTATTGTGTGATCGGGGAGGACTTATAGACCATAATATCATCGTGATCTTGCGTTATTACCTCATCACTTCTCTTGTGCGTTTGGCTGTAGTTTGCGGAGCAGACAGAGTTGTCGACGATTCTTCCTATTGTAAAGTCATACAGTGTGAAACCTCCTGTCACCAATCAATCGTGCAGTGTGAAAACAACGGTGATCCGATGACTTTGAAAATCGTGCAGTGTGAACTCGGCATTAGTTTAAACCGGTTTTATGGTTGCTCATTTTTGTATTCAATTAGGCAGACCACGCGAATACACAGCGATATGGATTAAAAGATCATTCACTTATCTTAGATGTTGATTTCAGTTGTTCTGAAGTGTGCTGCGTATTTGAACACTGAGCAGTGAGCTCATTGGCTACTGATGCAGGAGAAAACCAATCAGCTGAGCCATGTGATAATGATTAGGTCAGACTGAGTTAGAACTATCGGACTGCGCCATCTAGAGTTTCATGCCAGAACTCAGTATATATGTACACACACACACACAATAGCCTGTATTAAAAATAACTGCACGAAGGATGTTTAAAATATTACTTAAACCATGCCTAAATGTGGGCATGATATGGTCTTCGGTTCATTTGAACTGCTCACAGATATTAGAAGAAAATGCTCCCTCAGATTCTGCAGCCTTGGTTCAGTCACTAAACTGTCGCAGTGAGTAGTTAATTTAGATTTCCTTCAAATCTGTTCTGCTTTGCCACACTCTTTTGAGATCTTTATAATTTACTAATAACCTGTAAATTATACAGCAGTACTCACTTGTTAATTACTGAGAATGTTTCTGTCACATCAATCCAGAAAGACAAGAACTCCTCCTTAGGTAATTTTGGCAGGCAGAGGGCAGTGCAGAGACGAGAAAGAGCCTTGCTGTCTAATTCTAGACAATACCGTCTCCATGCGTACAGCATAATGACAGCAGCATTCAGCGGCTCCATGATGAATGCATTCTTTTCTTTTTTGTCTTTCGGTAGCTCTGGAGTCACATACTTCAGCATGAACTCCTTCAGAAGCATTCTCACCTGAAAGGATCAAATGGAGACAATATACTGAATTTCATGTTGACATCTTAATTTAAGCTACAGTTAATGCTTTTGAGTTTGTGATACAAATTTTCTATCTTGTGCAAATATTCATGTTCATGTTATTCCAATCTCGCAAGACCTTCTTTCTTTAGTGGAAAACAAATTGCATACAATTTCTAATTGCATAAAGTTAATAAAATATTATTCCAGTGTTTTATCCATTAAAGTAGTGAAAATGTCAAGCTCAAGTGGTTAATTGGGCTAGCACTGCATCACAAAAATGATATTTGACAAAAAACAATATTTGCTTGTTCACCATAACTCTCAAATACATACATACACACATATATATATACACTATATTGCCAAAATTATTGGGTCACCCCCTTATAATGAAATGTTTGACTACTTTAGTAATTTCCATGAGTACAAATCTTAATGTTTAAGCATATAATGATATTCTAGGGAATTGTGAGCTTCCAATTGTATACCAACAGTTTGGACAGGATCCTTTTCTATTCTAACATGACAGTGTCTCTGTGTATAAGACAAGGATCAAAGATAAATTATAATTCAGTCAGTGTGGAAGAACTTGACTGGTCTGCAGAAAGACAAGTCCTAATCCCAGCTAAACACCTCTGGTGTGACTTTATAACTGTAGACCTTGAGCCAAAAAATACTCACCACTGATTTTCACTGTTTGTATCACTATGCAAGTTGCCATATTTCTCACAGCGAGTGTAATCGCGGACGCCCAAATCCACTATTATTTAAAATGATTATGGTTTTTATGTCACTGTTTTGTTTGGACTTCAAATATGCGGTTTGTTAATAAAGATAATGTCTATTTAAAAATTAGCTTCGACGTTTTCGGAGTTGTGAGCTTCAGAGCGTCAGCAGCCGTTCAGCGCTCATCACCCCGCTGAGAGCACCTAACCTCGGCCAGATCTTCTGTAATTTACTGCTGGCTGTGATGTCTCTATAATAGTTAAACATGAGATAGAATTTGGGTAAATCTAACAGGCAGTCTTTAGTCTAAATCTATTATTTGTTCCAGAGCAAATAGTTTAGGCAAAATCTCATCATATTTATGTAATTTAGTATTCGGAAACAGTGTGTGAGTGTGTGTGTGTTGTTGGACTTCAAATCGTCCTGCGTGATCAAAAATCGAAGGAAGGCTTCAAATATCAAAGTGTTGGAGTTTATTAATCAGAAATCTCCACAGTACTGGGTTGACCTCAGGCAAGACGCCTTACAAAGGACCAACCCAGGAGAACATTTTCGCAGAACATTTATAATCTCTGTCGACGTGTGTTGTCTTCTCATTGGCCGCCAGAACCGTCCAACGCTCCTCTAACCAGCATTCTCCTCCTTGTGTGTGTGTGTGTGTGTGTGTGTGTGTGTGTTTGTGATGGTGATTTTAGTTACATTGCTCCGCCATTAGATTAAACTGTTTTACGAGTCAGCAGCAAAGACTTTTAAATTGAAAAATACTAAAGCGCAGTTTTAAACAAGGACCAACGCAGCCAACAAATGCACTGAGCAGCACTGTCATCAGGAATCACCCTTAACAGATGAAAGGATAGTACGAGCCTATCAGACATTCAAACTAATGTTTTATTGTGAATATGAGATTAATCTGAAGACTGAAAACTGGATCAGATGCAGGTAATCACACTCGCTCAGTCAATCTCTTACTGACTAATCAGCATCTTGATATGCCACACCTTTGAGGTGGATGGATTATCTCGGCAAAGGAGAAGTGCGCACTAACACAGCTTTAGACAGATTTGTGAACAATATTTGAGAGAAATAGGCCTTTTGTGTACATAGAAAAAGTCTTAGATCTTCGAGTTCAGCTCATGAAAAACGGGGGCAAAAAAAAAGTGTTGCGTTTATATTTTTGTGCATCTCAAAAAAATTTAATATCGTGAGAGAGTTCATTTTTTTGTAACTTATTTCAAAATGTGAACTTTTCATATATTCTAGACTCATTACATGCAAAGTAAAACTTTTCAAAAGTGTTTTTTGTTTTAATTTTGATTATTAGAGTTCACAGCTCATGAAAGTAAAAAAAGTGTTTTAGGCAGTGTGGACTGGTGCTAAAGTCCTGCTGGAAAAGGGAATCAGCATCTCCATAAAGCTTTTCAGCAGATGGAAGCATAAAGTGCTCCAAAATCTCCTGGTAGACGGCTGCATTGACTGTGGACTTGATAAAAGACATTGGACCAACACCAGCAGACGTCACGGCACCCCAAATCATCTCTGACTTCAGAAACCTCACACTGGACTTCAAGCAGCTTGGATTCTGTGCCTCTTCATTCTTCTGCCAGACTACAGACCTTGATTTCCAAATGAAATGCAAAATTGACTTTTATATGAAGAGGACTTTGGACCACTGAGCAACAGTTTAATTTCAGAAGGGGCTTGGTAGCCCTTTCCCTGAATACGTCTGAGCGTGATGACTCTTGATGCACTGACTCCAGCTTCAGTCCACTCCTTGTGAAGCTCTCCCAAGTGTTTGAATCAGCTTTGCTAGACAGTATTCAACAAAAATGTTTTTTTTTGTTGTTGTAAAAAACAAACAAAAAAAACTTTTCACAATATACTGTATGTGTGTGTGTATATGTATGTATATAAATATATATGTATATATAATACAATACTCTCACACAGTCTGGACAAAAGAATGGTCCCCGTCTGGATTTAAATAAGCAAATACTTAAGATTTTAGGATTGAATCATTATTGCAGTGATTAATATGTTTCTTGCATGTTGTATGTTTGGCAGCAATTCTTTTAACGCTAACTGATGCAGTAAAGTAGCTTTTCATTTCTAAAAACAACCATTTTGGAAGATGTACCCATGTCCATATTACTAATAATGTACATATATCATTATCCAATTCTACACTCTTCAGTATTTGCTAAAACCAGTCAGGCAGGGTATAAATTGCTTGATCGATCAATAGATCGATTTTTGGTGATTTTACACTTACATCTTTTTCACCATAATTAAGTGAGGTCCATTTGACATTTGTCTTTTCAAATACAAAAGGGTCGCCATAGACTTCATAAAACTGTTGCAGCTGACAAAAGAAGTTGCTGAGATTAATTTTGCTCCAGCATCTCAGAAGGGCAAAGATAGTTTCCAGCATGACTGAACCAGCAATTTTTCTTCCCTTGATTATTTTTTTCCTCTGCTCAGACCACACATAATCTACCACTCGATTATACACACTCTTTGGTTCTGATGGTTCTGAACAGATGATATCATCATACTGATGCCATTCTCCTGCAATGATAAAAACACATTTGGTCCATTAAATAAGGAAAATTAAACATGAGTTTGAACTTCTGAGCTTTACCTACCTCCATTAGTTAGGAGATGAGATTTGACAAACAGACATCTGTTGGTGATTTCTTTTGAAGCTGGGTTGTAGATGTATTCATAACGAAATGTATGCGTTTTAGGTTTATACACAACATACTTGTATGGGATGGACACAGATACAACATCAGTCTTTCTGCATCCACATTTCCCTTCAACAAGAAATCCATGCTCTCCGAGATCCCTGCAATTAAACTATTTTTAAACAACTGTTTCCAGTGATGAATAATCAATAAATGGTCCTTTACTAACCTTAACACATGCAGTTCAGCCAAATTGTTGTCCCAGCTACCAATGTGACAACCAGCCCTTACGAAGATACGATTGTTTTCAAGTTTAAACTTAAAGTCTTTTGAAACAATGGCATGAAAGTGAATGGTGAGTCTGTCACTGGAACTTATTTGTTCATTTGATGCTGAACTTCTGCAATTCAAAAATATTGATAAGATAATAAACCTGGGGGGGGGGGGGGGGGGGGGGGGGGAATATTATACTCTAACAAGTTCACCTATTTTGTGTTCACCTTTTTGGAGATGTGACATTCTGACTTTCTACAGCCACACTTTCATTGTATTTCTGGTCAGCAGCAAAAACAGACTTCAGCTGCTCCTGACTGTGCTTGGCCTTCTCCGGTAAATCTACACAGGAACCGTGATTCTTCTAAATGCAAAATAAACCAAAGCAGTCATCAGTTAACTCCATGTTTATAATGCTTTCTGTGATTATCAACTTTAGCCAGCAGCTACTGGCTAAAGCTTTAGATCCCTTTTGGGCCAGTTCTCACAAGTGAGAGCATATATTCTGTTTGAAATTATTTTTAAGTACATTTGGAATATTGAGAATAAAAAGTGTTTAATTACAGAAATTCATGCACACAGGATGAATAAAAATGTGCGTCATAAATCACCGACAATAGAGTTTTACAATAAGAGACATTTTAAAATTGTTAAAACTTATGTCCATACTCAGCACCTCTTTCTTTGGGTTGGAGTTGTTGATATCTTCATTTGGTTGTGTTGGAGATACACTGGCACTGTGGTAATCCAGCACTTCTGATTCAGGTCTGATATCAATATTTTCTTTATCTGGGCCATGTGGGATGTTTGAGGATGATTGAGACTTGTCTTGTGATTTGTCTAATAAACACAAAACAAAGGTCATGCAGCAGTGGTGAACATTTAACTTTGTTGATGTACTTAAGTACAATTTGCTATGTTTTATTTTGGGATTTTTTTTTATTCACTGTACTTTAAAGCATTTTATAAAAACTCATAATTCCTTGTTATTTTAAATGGAATAAAACGTTCTGAGATGTGTCCTATTCGTGAATGAGCTCACAGTTTTCAATTAACCTGTCGAATTGAGTCACAAATCAAACAATATGGTTCATTCACAAATTGGACTGATCTGACTGCAGCTGTTCTCACATCTTCAATGACCGTTCAGAGTAAATCTCCAATTAACAATTAACTGAATTATTAATTTCTGACTCAAATGATCCAAGAACCAGGAGATCCTCAGAGCTTGAGTTTGCACATGACTGATGGCACTAATGTCAAATTGTAGTATTGATTATTTAAAAAAACAAAAAAAATTATTACAGTGAGAGTTAAGCCGATTGTTTGAAATGCTGGAATGTGAACATTTCACCGACAGTACAAAGTAGGCCACTTTCAGTAAAAACAACAATATAATACAAATTACTGCCTCATGCATCTACCTCATTGCTTTAGCAGTTTCATATGACAAAAAAAACAGAAGTTTGCAGAGCTCTTAGTATGTTAACATGTTTTTCCCCACTTGTATATTATCTATTGGTAATACTGTATTGTAGCTGATTAAGCGTGATGATGTTCTTGAGTGAAACTTCAGCGTCATGTTCATAAATACATAAATAAAATAACCTCACAATATGTCCAATATGTCAAATACATAAAGCTGCAGTCTGTAATTTTTGTGTGTTCAGAATTTACAAAATGTATATAATAAGCGAGTACATGAATCCATTTTCCAAACCATGTTTTTGGCTTAAGAATTCTTCCTGCGATACTAACGATAAAGCCTAGTTAATGACGTCCATTCATTTTTACTCCAAATTGACTTCATAACATCAGTTGAGTGTTAGAAATAACTTATTTTTGTGATCAGACACTGCCTCTTAATTACTACTGTATAGTATTCTATATAGTGATAAATGCAATGTTGATTAACATTACATGTTAAATATACTTTATTTTTATAAAAATACCCAAGATGGCTTGAAGAACACAGATAAACCATATATTATCACAGTTGTGTGTTTAATACAAATACAATAGCTAAATGCCTTTGAAACTCCAAAAGTGAGACTCACATGTGAACAGTGCAGGAGTGCCCTCTGACTACCAGTATGAACGAAACAGACACTGCATTACATGTGTGTACTCAATAGGGGTGTCCCGACTGGGGATTGTCATACTCTAATCGGAATCTTCGAATCTTGCCAATAGTCGACTGATAGTCGAATCATATGTTTGGGGGCGGGGGGCAAAATACATTATCAAGAGTCCAGTCAGACTGTCACAAGTCCGACTTCCGTACCATCCCATCATCCATTGCACTGATTACACACACAGCTGAATGCACGGATTAAACATACACAGCTAAATCCAATCAGCAGAGGTGGAAAGTAACGAATTACATTTACTCGCGTTACTGTAATTGAGTAGCTTTTTTGTGTACTTGTACTTTTTTTAAGTAATTTTTTTTATCTGTAATTTTACTTTTACTTAAGTATATTTTGTGTGAAGTATTGTACTTCGCTACATTTTAAAACACATTCGTTACTGAGTAAAAAAAATCGCTCCGTGGAAACAACTGCAGCAAATAATGGGCAGAAGAAGAAACTGGCGTTAAAATCACAAAAAAGATGCAGACGAACAAGACAGGCGTTAATGGTGCAGACCCAGCTGAAAACCAAACCCCATCATATTCTTCTGAAGTTGAACTCGAAGGAATGAAGTGAACCCCTGGCCATATATTCATGCTCTATTATGCAGTGTTAGCTGTGTTTGCATCGGGAGACCGAACTAGCAGCTTATAACATCTCGACATCAACCCTTCGCAAGCATGTAAGTTAGAGGTAACGTAAGGTAAATACTTACATCGTTGCATTGGTGGTTATAATGAAGCTTTGACGGTTTAGCAAAAGGTTTTGCACAAATGAGCCAAAAAGACAGTGGTGCAGGGTGTGCAATATCATCTGCGATAATATAGTAATTGTTGTTTTAATGATGTGCGATTCGACATTATCAGTATTTTGCCAAAAAACAAACAAATCACTCTAAACAGTGTGCCGTGAAATCTAGTAACGTTAGATTAGACTAATCCGCGTGCATCTGGAGTGCTTTCTTTCACTGCGTGATTCAGTCTGTTAAAATGCGTTTAGAATGATCACAAAATTGAAGATATAGAAGCAGAAAATGTATATATTTATATAATTTAATATAGTAAGTCAACATCACATGAAGAATGCCGTTTTTCTCAAAAAATCACCATGATTACATAGGCCTGTAGTTTTGCTTTTTACAACAGTTCAAAAAACAAGAAGATAATTAAGAGACTTACGTTTTAGATACCATATTGCCTGTTTTTGCTCTATTTCGACAACAAAAATAATACCAAACACAGCCACCATACACAGTTTTGTGTCTCTGACTCTGAGCAATGACGTGTTTCATTCCTTGAATTAACCGTTTAAATGATTCTGTTCAATCGCAATGACTCACTTATGAGTGACTTGCTGACACCTACTGGTGGTTCTAATTTAACATTTAAAGTATCTTTTTATTTTTGTATTTCAAATGACTATTTAACATTTGTGACCCTGGCATGGAGCACAAAACCAGTCTTAAGTCGCTGGAGTATATTTGTAGCAATAGCCAACAATACATTGTATGGGTCAAAATTAAACATTTTTCTTTTATGCCAAAAATCATTAGCATATTAAGTAAAGTAATGTTCCATTAATATATTTTGTAAATTTCCTACTGTAAATATATCAAAACTAAGAGCTTAATTTGAACAACTTTAAAGGAGATTTTCTCAATATTTGGATTGTTTGCTCCCTCAGATTCCAGATTTTAAAATATTGTCCGATCATAACAAACCATACATCAATGGAAATATGATTTATTCAGCTTTCAGATGATGTATAAATCGCAATTTAGGAAAATGGACTAGTGATCGACCGATATTGACTTTTTATAACCGATACCGATATCGATTATTTAAAGTTTATTTAACCGATAACCGATATTCAGAACCGATATTTATTTACTGTTATAAAGTAAATAAATAACAGAGTTAAGTAGGCTTGCAGGACGGTTATACTGGTGTTAAGCCGCAACACTTTTACATCACTTGCTCACCGTGGGACCGTCCCCCACCGTCCTTTAGATTGTTTTTATAGTAATACAAATTAATTAGTTCAGATAGAGGACACTAAAATTAAAACTGAACGCGGCTGCTAAATGCAACGCACCAAACGAACGAGAGTCTTGCATCACAGCAGTCTAGGTCTGCATTGCCGGCTGTCCCGACCAGATTTATTACTCCGCTGTCCTTGAAGGACGTGCAATTCTCTTTCCTTTTTTTGTATTATGCTTATCCTATCATTTTAAATGACAGGCTGAGTAGCTCAAAGTAGCTCAAATCGAGAGCCAACGCGAACACAATGGCATGTGAAATAAAACGTCCTCTTGTATTAAAGAAGAGTGGCTTGATTAAGTGCTGAAAGAGCGGAAACAAAACTCAGAGACATTTAGATACAGTCACACACAGGTGTATTGTGCAAACTACATTTCATAGGAATGTTTAGATAGCTATATAAGAATTCACATGTTCAAGTTTTTTGAAAATATTTAGCTTGCAGATCTCAGTTTAAATGCTTCAGTTTGTTTTGATATTGTTATGTTAGGCCTATATCATAAATCGAATAAATAATTGACCTTGTTTTTTAATGGACTCTTATGCTCATCGAGGCTGTATTTATTTGATCAAAATACAGAAAAAACAGTAATATATTGAAATATTATTGCAATTTCTAATATTGGTTTCCTGTTTTACATACTTTAAAATAAAATGTATTCCTGTGATCAAAGCTGCATTTTCAGCATCATTACTCCAGTCTTCAGTGTCACATGATCTTCAGAAATCAGTCTAATATGCTGATTTATTATCAATGTTGAAACTGTTGTGCTGCTTAATTGTTTTTGGAAGATGTGATACTTTTTTCTTTGATTCGTTGATGAATACTCAAAGTCTTTACTATCACCTTTTATCCATTTAACACATCCCTCCTGAATAAAATGATTACTTTCTTAACACAATAAAACAATTACTGACCCCACATTTTTGAATACTAGTGCATATTGAAACACAACATTTATATTTTGAATAAACACTGTTCTTTTTAACTTTTATCGAGTCAAAGAATCCTGAAAAATTATCACAGGTCCCAAACAATATTAAGCAGCAAAACTGTTTCCTACATTGACATTAAAAAGAAAATAATCAGCACATTATTATGATTTCTGAAGATCGTGTGACACTAAAGTAATGATGCTGAAAATTCAGCTTTGCTTCACAGGAATAAATTATATTTTAAAATATATTAAAATAGAAAATTAGATACAGCGTTGATGAGCATAAGAAACTTCTTTAAAACACTTTAATAATCCCACACTTTTGAACTGGAGTGTATTATACTGTAAAACATGTTTTCTCAGGTAAGCTAAAATTACATCATTTATTTAAAATCAAGGGTCAAAATCAAATAAAAATAGCACATTAAAGTTAAAAGTTTCACACTTTTTTGTGCGCACGCTGTAAAGGTCTGGTTTAAAGAATGTTTTTGCTCAGGCAAAATGTCCGCCTAATAGAGAAAAGTTTTGCTCAGCAAGAAAAAAAATTTGAGGGAACATTGATCATAACACCCCGCGGATATTCGACAGCGAGATTGGTATCGAATCAGTCTCCTCCTATCGAAGCATTGAATCGTCGACTATTCGAGGTCACCCCTAGTACTCAATAGTTCTCATAAAATGAGAATCTCAATAAAGAAATTTTAATTTAACATCAAAATTCATGTTTCTCTCCAGTGCATAGGTGAACAGGAGTTTTTTGTCTCTCGGTGGATGCATAAGACCCTTTCACCCTGCAGTTTTCTGTAAAATATACTGTAATATAATAATAATAACTATCATTATTATTTTATAAACACTTCCAATTTGTTCCACCATATCAAACACAAACCTGAGTATGAAGAAAGTCTGAAAATGCGCAAAGAGACAGAGACACCACCGTCAAGTAGGCATAAGGTTTTATTATTTTATGGAATTGGTTTATTTAAGGAGCCTATTTGATGATGGGTATGTTTTACCTGTAGGTCAGTGTTTGTGTTTCTGAGGCTCTCAAGACTGCATGCAGCTATAGCCCAAAACAATAGTGAATGGTACTATATTTATATCGTCATTGATATTGTTATTGTTATCACAGAAAATAATGTGATACAGTTTTAGGTCCATAGCGCCCATCCCTACTGCTCACTCCATACATGAAGAAAGACTGCTCAAAAGTGAGTGAATGCAGACGCAGATGTACACAGTACTGTACTTTGTGTTAATGTTACACACGCATTAAAGGGTTACTCCACCCCAAAATTAAAATGTTGTCATTAATCACTTACCCCCATGTCATTCCAAACCTGTAAAAAGCTTCGTTCATCTTCGGAACACATATTAAGATATTTTTGACGCATTCTGAAAGCTCTCTGACCCTCCCATAGACAGCTATGTAATTAACACTATCAACGTCCAGAAACGTAGCAAGGAGATCGGTAAAATAATCCATGTGACATCAAGGGTTCAACTGTAAAGTTACGAAGCTATGAGAATACTTTTTTAAGGAAAGAAATCTAAAATAACTACATTCAACAATTTGTTCATTAATAAATTACATTAATTCATTAATTTATCACATTGCTATCTATGGGTGTCAAGCTTCACGGGGTGCAAGGAACGAGGAGACGAGGATGGTGATACACAGAAGACTTTACTGGAACACAGAGGTAGACAGACACAGATGGCGTTAGCATTTGACATACAATAACCGACAGGAAACATGGGGCAGAACAGACTATAAATAGGGAGACTTAACTAGAGACACCTGGAACTAAATCAAAACACAGACTGAGACTAATACACTAATGACAGGAAACAGGAAGGACCATATAAGGGCAAGGAATCACAAGGCAGAGAGAGACAAAGTCTGACATTACCCCCCCCCCCCCCCTTCCAACAGGCGCGTCCCGCGCCGTATAACATCCAATGGGGAGGGGGGGTGGGCGCTCTGGAGGCCTCAAGGGACCTGGAGCCCAGACAGGTGGCCTCCAGGGCGGTGCCCATTCCAGGACCAACGGCGGAGCAGGGAGTTCGGGCGGCCGTGGCGGATCATGGGACTCGGGTGGCCATGGCGGATCAGGGGACTCGGGTGGCCATGGTGGATCAGGGGACTCGGGTGGCCATGGCGGATCTGGGGACTCGGGTGGCCATGGCGGATCAGGGGACTCGGGAGGCAATGGTGGATCAGGTGCCTCTGTGGGCCATGGCGGATCCGGGGACTCCGTGGGCGATGGCGGGTCCGGGGACCCCGTGGGCGATGGCGGGTAGCCCCCCCAAAAAAATTTATTGGGGAAGCCTACAACCTCGGGCAGGGACTCTGGAAGTGCGGACGCCAGGGGGCGCTCTGGAAGCGGGGACGATAGGGGGCGCTCTGGAAGCGCGGACGCCAGGGGGCGCTCTGGAAGCGTGGACGCCTGGGGGCGCTCTGGAAGCGCGGAAGATAGGGGCGCTCTGGAAGCGGGGAAGATAGGGGCGCTCTGGAAGCGCGGGAGCCAGTGGGGCGCTCTGGAAGCGTGGGACGCCTGGGGGCGCTCTGAAGGGGAAGCTCTGGAGCGAGATAGGGCGTCGGAAGCGGGCCAGGGGGCTCTGGAAGCGCACGGGGAGCTCTGGAAGCCTCCGGAGACGAAGATATGAGCTGGACGGGACCACGCGGAGACGAAGATGGCTGGAATGCTGGACAAGCGGAGACGAAGATGAGCTGGGCGGGACCAGCGGAGACACCAGAGGGCTGATTTCGACTCGGGAGCGGAAATTTCCCAGACACCGGTAGATCCCTTCTCTCCAACACAATACTGTGGTGTCTGGGAGATCCATGGGGTGATGGTAACAGGCCCCGAGCCGAAACAGGTGGAGGATGGCTGCGTCGTGGAGCTCCGACACCGCAGCGAGCCCGCAGAATTCCCCGGCGTACTCCACGAAGGTGAGATTCCGCCGGATAAGGGCGAGATGAAGGAGGATGTGTTTTTGGGTCGGTTATTCTGTCACGGCTTCACGGGGTGCAAGGAACGAGGAGACGAGGATGGTGATACACAGAAGACTTTACTGGAACACGGAGGTAGACAGACACAGATGGCGTTGGCATTTGACATAGACATATACAATAATTCAAAATCAAATCACTTTTATTGTCACATCACCAATGCACAAGTGCCTTGGTGAGTGAAATTCTTACGAGCGTGCTCCAGACAGTGCAAAGAAAAACAAAAACAACAAAACAACAATTTACATATGGACAGTACATATTTACAGACTGTACAGAAGACAATGTGCAAAATACACATAAATATAGTCAGTACACACAGTGTACTATAAGGACATACTTAGTTACCAATACACATTATACACCGTATGTACACGTCTGCATTATGTACACATCTATGCATAGTAATATGTGAAGGTGCAACAGATTATAAATTTACAGTAGATTGGTTGTGCAACAGATAGTTGTGCAAGGTGCAACAGATTATGCATATGCAATGTCGTGGGTGTGTTTGTATGGTGTCCAGTGATAGCAGATGTGTTAGTGCAGTGTGTGCGTGTAGTCCGGTAGAACTGTGTTAAAGTGCAGTGCATGGCATGTTGTGTGGGTGGGAGTGTAATGTAGGGTGAATTAGTTCTGACTGTTCATTAGTCTGATAGCCTGAGGGAAAAAGCTGTCCCTCAGTCGGCTAGTGCGGGATCGGATGCTGCGGAGACGTCTCCCTGAGGGCAGCAGAGAGAGCAGTCTGTGGGACGGGTGGCTGGAATCTTTGATAATCAAAACAGTCCTGTAGTATAGCGTCCGATTGGTCTGACCAGCATTGTATTGTCCTGAGGGCGGGTGCTTCACGTTTCAGTTTCTGCCTATAAGCAGGCAGGAGCAGAACGGAAGAGTGATCCGATTTGCCGAAAGGTGGGCGGGGGAGGGACTTGTATGCATCCCGGAAGGGGGAGTAACAATGGTCGAGTATACGATCTCCACGCGTGTTGATGGTGATATGTTGAAAGTATTTTGGAGCTATTGTTCTTAAGTTGGCTTTATTAAAGTCCCCCATAGTAATGAATGCTGCATCTGGGTTCGCGGTTTCCTGCTCACTTATATTCCCGTACAGTTCCCTGAGTGCCTGGTCTGTGTTGGCTTGGGGGGGGATATAAACAGCCGTGATTATGATCGCCGTAAATTACCTCGGTAGCCAGAATGGTCGACACAGAAGCATATGAAATTCCAGATCAGGGGAGCAGAAGGATTTAATAGAGTGAGTCCTTTTTAATAGAGGATTTAATAGGATTTAATATGTTCCTTTCGTCACACCACGAGTTGTTGATATAGAAACAAACACCCCCGCCTCTGCTTTTCCCTGTGAGCTCTTCCATTCGGTCCGAGCGATGCACGGAGAAGCCCGTGAGCTCGATGGCTGAGTCTGGAACCATAGCAGACATCCAGGTTTCTGTGAGGCAAATAACACAGCAGTCCCTTGTTTCTCATTGGTATGAGATGCGCGCCCGCAGTTCGCAGAGTTTGTTATCCAGTGATTGAACGTTAGCCAGCAAAATGGTTGAGAGAGGGGGTCGGAAAGCACGCCGTCTCAGTCTGACGAGAATGCCAGCTCTCTTTCCTCTTTTCCGGCGTCGGCGGCATTTCCTCGGTTGCGCGACCCAGACAAAGGGCTCTGATGCCGTGTCTGTGAACAATCCACCGGCATTCAAGAACTCAAAGTCCGGTTTGCGTTGCGCGACGGAGGAACCAATGTTTAAAAGCGTGTCTCTATCGTAGACAGTTATACTAACAACATCTAACACGTAAAACAACAAAAAAACAAATAAAACATATGAAAAACTGCAAAGTTTTCCCGGAGCTCGCAACACGGCGGCCATTCTCGGCTCCATCTTGGGATTCAAAAACTGACAGGAAATATGGGGCAGAACAGACTGTAAATAGGGAGACTTAACTAGAGACACCTGGAACTAAATCAAGACACAGACGGAGACTAATAAACTAATGACAGGAAACAGGAAGGACCATATAAGGGCAAGGAAACACAAGGAAGAGGGAGACAAAGTCTGACAATGGGAGGGCCAGAGAGCTGTCAGAAAGCATCAAAAATATCTTCATGTGTATTCCAAAGATGAACGAAGCTTTTACGGGTTTGAAACAACATGGGGATAAGTGATTAATGACAACATTTTCATTTTGGGATGGAGTAACCCTTTAAATGTCCTATCAAAATATCTGTTGTAAAGAACATTTTAAAATGAATCATTTTCATCAATAAATCTTAACTAACATTTCACTTTCTTGCAGGCTTGACATTTGCATCCTTTAAAGAACAAATGTTCCATGTGTGTTGCATGATGAGGTGGGCTAGACTTCTGTCTGAAAGTATTAATAACCATATGAACTCATGGTTTAAGGAACAAGCTGGGGTAATCAAAAACCAAACTTGCTTTGCGAGTAACAGAGGAAAATAGCTGAAATGCCGTATAATTGAACCAATCATATAAAGGAGAATGATGTAATGTGACATGATGTTACTTTTGCTATGCACATTTGCTATATAAATTCTCTGTGATTGGTATGAGGTCCTCCCAGTGGTGATTAAAGCACATTTTTAAAGGCATTGTCTGGAGTCTGTCTGTTACTGCTGTGCAAGTCCCAAGTGATCAAAAGGGGTTAAATATTACCCCTAGCACCAGTAGTATTTCATTGGTAAACTTAAGTCATGTGTGAAGGGGAATTTCCACCACAGTGAAATGTCTACATATTAAATCACATGTTCATTATTTGATTAAAACAAAAGAGGGGAAAAACTTAATGTATGGACAAAAATAAACATATATATGTATATGTAAGAACCAAGTAAAAGAACTAACAACAGAATGGAAAATCTGGAAAAAGGAGAGAAATGTGATCTATAAAGACTCAAGCACCTACCTGGTGCTGTCTCAGTTGAGAGAGATGACAGGTTGTTGCCACACTCACAGCAGAATTTTGCCTTTTCTGAAGACACATGATTGCATCGAGGACACTTCATTCTGAGATGATGCCTGCAAAGAGCGTGAGAGTGAGGAAAGGGAATACCCCTTGTTTCATAACACACAAATGGTCACATGATTTGTAAGAACTCCACATTGCTTTCATTTTCCATTTGCTTATAAACCAATGTCTGTAGAACTCAGGATCATTAAATACAGATTCATGTCATCAATAAACAGGAAAGAGACAATACATTTACATTTGCTTCATATGTTTAAGACAGACAACAACATGTTTAACAAGTGGGGTCTAATAGTCAGGGCACTTATTTAAATGTTTCTATTCTGCCCTTTGTATTTAATTGAATGCAACATAATATATAGTTAAATGTAAAAAAATATTTATGCCATATGCAATTGACACCGAAATGTCACAAACTGATTTACATTATTACTACATTTAAGTGTTTACAATTTTTTTATGTATTTTATGATACTGTTGTGGATCCCAGATAGCAAGCACACTCGGGCCGATTCTGGCTGAAATGCGGCAAATGTCGGCTCAGTCTCAGCGAGAAGATAATGTGCCAGAGCCGCGCCGACTCTATAAAACACTTCTGGCTGACAGGCGGCTTTTTCTGTCTGGGCCAATCTCAGCTGAAAGCTGTTGTACATGCGACAGGTCCACACTCGGTGCAGTTGTGTGTATCTATCTTCTGCCAGAGTTAGTTTTGTCTCAGGCGGGCCGCTAGATGACAGATCCCTGTGAAGACCTCACAGCACTTGATGGCCCCAGCACAGATCCTCAGCAAAGACTACGAGAACCAGACAAGCCCTCTGCACAGACCCTTTTTACCAGCTTCACCTACTGGAATGATTTTTCTTCAAGCAGAAGAAGTTGGATGAAATATTCTGAATGATATCAATCTACAATCTGACTTGTGATGCAGCCTGGAATAATCACACCACGTCCATTCGTTTGGCCAGAGGAGAACTGGTTTCCTGACTGAGCGTAGTCTTGTTTGGGTTCCTCGTCACTGTTGCCTTTTGTCTTGCTTAGTTGAAGACCCTTAATATTCTGCAATATTATTGACTTGACTGCACTGATGCCATTTTATAAGAACTGAACTGAATTATGACACAGTACATATAATTACTGTACATATTACAGTAAATATAATTTACTGGTTACTTTGTGGTTTAAAAAGTGTGTTAATGTTTATACTGTAGTGCATTTGTTCATTGTTTTTATATTAAAGTATTTGGTAATTTTATAATAAAAGCATAAAACATTACAAAAACTAATGTTTTTAAATGGTTGTGTTTCACTGCTGAATTACATTTAGCAGTTTCTGGGCCACATTTGGCCCGGGGACCAAGCCGAGGCTCAGCCAGATCTGGCTTAAAGTGTCTGGGCCAGACCTGGGTCACATAAAATAATAGAAGTCACTTTACAGTATGCGGGAAATTACTATTTCAGTGCAGACATTGAGTTTGAGAATACGGATATAGAACATGGAAATAATGCATTAAAATAAACGAAACAACAAATAAACCATTGTACTCTATAAGTTGTTTTTTTAGGTTATTTTAAAAATACCCAACCTGCAACGTTCTGGGAACGTTATTTTATGGTTACAAAAAAAATAACCTAAAAAGAACGTTTCCCTGACCTAGTACCAAACGGGAACCAAAAACTAACGTTAGGGGAACGTCCTGTGTTTGCTGGTATCTTCAGCAAGCCGACACGCAAACTGCCGTGAATGAAACTGAAAGTAAGTCACAGACTCTCAACACACAATCACCTTCATTAATCTTCATTAAAAGTAGTGAGACTACCTTTCCAGTGCTGATGTTGCGGTCTCTGATATTGAAATTAGCTGTTATTGAATAAAATGCAGTGCATATCTATTGCTTTCATTGACGTGGACTCTGTTAAATTTGCATATAGCGCAGGAATTGATGAACGGATTTATATCCGATTTGCGAAGACACATGTATGTGGCCAAGTGTAAATGGAAACGTTTTAACAAATCAGATAGATATCCGATCAGAGAAAACGCATGAAGTGACCAGTTGTAAACAGGCCCTGGGTGTCTAAATCTAACCTGTTAAACACATGAAACGTTCTCAGCTCGCATCTATTGACATCTTCATGTCCTGTACAAAATAGATATTTTATCATTAAAGTTTCACATCAAACAGCGCTTTAACACAAAGCGAATTTTCCTCATACAAGTTTACTTAAAACAAGAGTCTGTCAGTGTTCATTTGCCTGTAGATAACCTGACGCATGCAAAAGACCTTGCAATCCGATCGCTTCCCTAATTGAACTAAACACGCTCAGATGATAAAAACACGCTCAGATTCGTTTCTTACCCAATGAAGAAGTCACAGATGAGCACACATCGTGTATCTGACACAGCTCAATTCAGATTATGTAGCCTACTCCACACGCACTGAAGCTGGTGAGGAAGGGCAGGGCACTTATCTTACATCTACTTTCGTTTTGTGAAAAAAAGAAGGGCGTGTTCAAGTCAAGTCAAGTCAAGTTGAGCTTTATTGTCATTCCACTACATGTGTGGACATATAGTGGGACGAGATGTCGTGCCTCACAGGACCACGGTGCTACATAAATACAGATATACAAAACGAAGTAAAACAGTATAAACCTATACACAAACTAACCTACTGTCAGCTTTGACTATACATATGCTATATATAAAAGTGGTTACCTATACATAAACTAAAAAACAAAAAATACAAACTGTACAACTGTGCAGATGACTTCAAATACTGTACATGTGCAAAAGAGAGACATTCAAGCAGCTGGCTGGGGAACAGTGTAAGATGATTTGTGGTGCATGAGCCAGTAAACATACATACATTACAGTCGTATATTACAATCAGTCTTTTGTGGGATTATGGACACACAATGGTGTGTGAAAGTGTCTAGTGCATGCAGAGGAGAGTGTGTTGCTACAGGTGGCTTGTGCAGGCCCGCTCACCTGAATTCCACAGAAATAAAAGTTTAACAGTTTTTTCCTGAGATGTGGTAAGGTAGGGGGGGGGGGGGGGGTGTGATGTGAGTTCAGGGCTCTCACAGCCTGGGGGAAAAAGCTGTTGAGCAGTCTGGCGGAGCGGGCTCTGATACTCCGGTACCGTCTACCTGAGGGTAGGAGCTGGAAGAGACTGTGGGAGGGGTGGGTGGGGTCCTCCACGATACTTTTTGCTTTGCTGGAGCATCGTGTAAGGAAAATGTCCAGGATGGAGGGGAGAGGGGCACCAATGATTTTTGCAGCGGTGTTCACTGTCCGCTGGAGGGTCTTGCGGTCTGCTGCACAACAGTTTCCGTACCAGACTTGGTACCCCTGTAGAAGGTGGTAAGGATGGGTGGAGGGAGGCTTGCTCTTTTCAGCCGGCGGAGAAAGTGAAAGTTATTGACTTAACTTATTATTAAGTCAATAACATTAACGGTAAATAAGAAAGAAAGAAAGCATGAGGTGCATCAGCTGAATGGCTTAATGAAATGACAGATAAAAGTGTTAGTTTCTTTCAACAAAAAAAAAACTTACTGTAGTGATGTGAATGATTCACTCTCATTCACATGAGAGCTTCTCAATCTAAAATGGGGTGTGAAAGCTGACAAATGACGCTTGCTTTATGTTTTATTTACAAAGTTTGGGAGGAGCACGTTTAAATAATCTACACAATCAAAGGAGGCACATCCACCTTTTTCCTAGCGGGGTTAAGTTGGTTTTGTTCTCGATATTCATGACACATTCAGCGATAAACGGCAATAACTCTAAATCGACTGACTTGCCCTAAAAAAATCTTAAACAGTGTGACCATCAAAAGGGCAAAGCTGATCATGTTTCACAGCCTTGTTTTTCATAATTTTCGCTCAATGTAATAAGCACTGCCCCGCACAAGCTGTCTCAATGTGCATTCAGTCGGGAGAGTTCGCTCTCTGCAGAGCTTTCAGTAAGGCACCGTGGGGAAAGTGCAAGTTTACTTCGTTTTTTGCTATAGCTCAGTGGGTGGTGTTTTTGTAATAGCTTTTCAGTTAAAGAGCCAATAGACATGAGACCAGTGTCAATCAAGAGAGGAGGACAGTGTACATTTTTCACAACCTTCCATTTTAACCCTAATGGTAGACAAGGGAATTGCATTTCCAATATTAACTTTCTTTTTGTAATAACTTTCATCAGCATTAAGATAGAGAAGTGAAACCAGATCAATAGAAGGGGACAGTGTATATCTTTCACAACCTTCCATTTTACCCCTACTGGTAGAAAAGGGAATTGCATGTCCGAAATTAGCTTTATTTTTGTAATAACTTTCATCAGCAGGAAAATAAAGACATGACACCAACGTCAATCAGTAGAGGGGGACAGTGTACATTTTTCACAACCTTCCATTTTACCTAGTGGTAGAAAAAGGGAATTGCATGTCAAAAATCAATTGAGTGGGACAGTGGACATTGTTCACTAACTTTCTTCTTACTCCTAGTGGCTGATTAGGGAATTGCATGTCCAAAATTAACTTTCTTCATGTTATAACTTTTGTCAGAAGGACGATAGAGACATGAAACCCGGGTGCCATTCAATAGAGGAGGACAGTGGACATCTTTCACAACCTTCCATTGTATCCCTAATGGTAGAAAAGGGAATTGCATGTCTAAAATTAACTTTCTTTTTGTAATAACTTTCATCAGCAGAAAGATAGAGACATGAGACCAGTGTAAATCAGTTGAGTGGGACAGTGGATATTTTTCACAACCTTACATTTACATCAGGGAGACAGGGTCATGAGATCAGTGTTAATCAATAGAAAGGGACAGTGGACATTTTTCAAAACCTTCCATTTTACACCTACTGGTAGAAAAAGGAATTGCATGTCCAAAATTAACATTATTTTTGTAATAACTTTCGTCAGCAGGAAGATAGAGACATGAGACCAGTGCCACTCAATAGAGTTGGACAATGGACACCTTTCACAACCTTCCATTTTACCCCTAGTGGCTGATTAGGGAATTGCATGTCCAAAATGTATCTTCTTTTGTAATAACTTTCATCAGCAGTATGATAGAGACACGAGACCAGTGTCAATCAATAGAGGGGGACAGTGTACGTTTTTCACAACCTTCCATTTTACCCCTACTGGTAGAAAAGAGAATTGCATGTCCAAAAGTAACATTCTTTTTGTAATAACTTTCATCAGCAGGAATACAGAGACATGAGCCATATTGTTGTTCCAAAGATTACTATTAGGTTTATTTTTATTTGCTAAGGTTTTGGGGACTTTTGGGGCCCTTAACATCCTCCAAAAATGTTTACCATTCCAAATCATTTGTGTCTGTACATCATAAATAGAACGAGCCAGCAGTTTACGTTAGGGATTTGTCATGTCGCTTAGTGCCGCATCCAGTGTAGACAGCATCACTGATTAAAATAGATTGTATTTTATTTTTTCATACTTCACCGGTTGCATAGAGTGTACAAATTATGTAAAGCACTTAACAAGCTTGTAATTGCATGAAATTTGACACACACACACACACACACACACACACCAGTATTAATGATAGTTTGACACAGGAAAAAGCTCATAAATGGGCATGGAACAGGTGCTCTATAGTGCCACCTTTTGACAAAAGTGGGTTGGTTACTTTTTCCTAAAGTCACCAAACATGGTACATATATTATTCTCATTGAGCCAGACAACTTTCTTATTTACAGTCATTTGCTACAATCAACAAAAAGTTGACTATTTTTCTTTGAATATGTATTTTAGAAAAAAATCAAACTGTGAATTAATGCATCCTCCTCCTCTGTCAACATGATGCAAGGATATTAAAGATTCTAAACTGCTAACAGATTTTGAATATCTTGAACAATATTGGCATGGTGACTTATCAAAGTAACATTTTAAAAGATAACAGTAATATTCTAATATCTTTAAAGTGCATTATTCATGCACTTCTCAATTCATTCAACACTCCACCAAAAGTATATATATCAATATATACTTGTTTTTCATATACAGCCATCTCCCATTTGAAAGTACCCAATTAATGATGATTTTGTATATATTAAGGAGTTAAGCTTACTGATATTTTAAATATTATTGGGGGTTTCAATAAATAACATAAGGATCTTGGTAAATATCTTAGATTTGAATACTTAAATACTTTTTAAATGTGTTTTTGGTTGTGGGACATCAGTTGGCGCCAATTCTGTACAATGGCTCATATTTGTATTAGACTTTTCAGCTGTCAGATGAATGCTGCGATACTGCGGTTTTCCACTAGATGGAGTCATAGGTTAAGACATCTTTTAAGCATGGTCCTCCTAAGTTCAAGAAACAAAGACCAACAAATACATGAAATAATTTATTATGTACTGTACAGGAAAGAAATATAGTTTTATATGATTATTTGCACAAGTAATTACTACTACTATATCATTAAAATCATTTAAAAAATGCTTATATATAAGTAAAAGTTTTGGTAATACTTTACAATAGGTCTAATTTGTTAACACTACTTAATTCATTAAAAAACACGAACTAACAATGAACAATATTTTTTTTTCCAGCATTTATTAATCTTTTTTAATGTTACTTGATTCATGTTTGGTCAAGTTAATTCACAGTACATTAACAGATGTTAACAGATACAACATTTAAATTTAATAATGTATTTGTAGTATGTCATTATAGAATTATTATTATAAAAATGTAATTATTGTTCATGTTAACAAGCACAGTTAAGTATTGTAAAGCCTTACCTACGTTTTATATTTTACTCTCTGTGTGCATGTAGTGTAACAATTTAATTGCTGTAACCCTTAAAACCAGACTGCCAGAGGTTTAATATTAATGCATGTGCCCGCTGTGCACCGTTTTCCCGATGCCGGGGCGGCAGTTAAACTGGTGACGGCTCGTCATTGCAGCTTGAAGCTATTTGTAACGTTTTACTTCTAATGGGTTTTTCAGCCAGTGAAACAGAGATATGAAACCTGTGTCAGTTAATATAAGGGGACAGTGGTCAACTTACACAACCTCACATTTACTCCTTACTGGTGCATAAGGTAGTTGCATTTACAATTTGTACCTTATTTACATCCTTACAATGACAAAATTGATATAATGTAGAATATACCTTGTAATAAGGTTCAGGGTTCAAGGAAGGAGGACGAGGAAGTCAGGGGTGACGAGCCACAAACGGTTGTTTAATCCAAAAACAAATCAAAAACACAAAACGTAAATAATGCCGGCGCTGTCTCTTCTTCGGGGACTCGGCTTTTCATCTTCCTCGTTGCTGCTCTCTCGCTCTCTGGTATGCTCACGATCGCCCTCTCTCCCCTTCCGCCAGGACTGCGGGCCTTTTCTATTCTCTCCGACAATCACTGGAATTAGACACAGGTGTTAGTCATCATTCACTTGCCAATCGTTTCACCGCTCGTCTCCGAACCCGCTCTCCCCCTCGCACGTTCCGCCTTCCCACGCTCCCCTCGCCACATACCCCCACCGCCCGTCTCAGGCCGGTGAGCCCTCCGGCCTGCAGCCCCCCCCCCCCCCATTCCTAGAGAGGAAGTCGGCTACAGCCATCTGTACCCCCGGCCTGTGGACCACCTTGAACTTAAAGGGCTGTAAAGCTAGATACCAACGGGTGATCCGCGCGTTGGTATCCTTCATGCGGTGGAGCCACTGGAGCGGCGCGTGGTCCGAACAGAGGGTGAATTCCCGACCCAGGAGGTAGTAGCGGAGGGTGAGGACGGCCCAACGGATGGCCAAGCACTCCTTCTCCACGGTGCTGTATCTAGTCTCTCTCTTGGAGAGCTTCCGACTTAGATACAGCACCGGCCGCTCCTCTCCCCCGACCACCTGGGCCAGGACGGCCCCCAGCCCTCTGTCCGACGCGTCTGTCTGTAACAAAAAGGGGAGATCGAAGTTAGGAGAGTGCAGGAGCGGCCCGCCGCACAGGGCAGCCTTCACTTTGGTTAGGGCCTGTTGGCACGGCTCCGTCCACTGGACCGGGTCGGGTGCTTCCTTTTTAGTGAGATCAGTCAGCGGGCTGGTGAGGTCCGAAAAATTAGGGATAAACCTCCTATAATATCCCGTCAGCCCCAGGAACTGTCTCACCTCCTTTTTGGTCTTGGGACTTGGGCAGGCCGCAACGGCAGCCGTCTTGTCAATTTGGGGACGCACCTGCCCATGACCCAAGTGGAAGCCCAGATACCGTACCTCCACCCGCCCAATTGCACACTTCCGCGGGTTTGCCGTGAGCCCGGCCTCCCCCAGCGACCTCAGGACCGCGCGGAGATGTTCCATATGCCGCTGCCAATCATTACTATGGATGATGATATCATCCAGATAGGCAGCGGCATACGCGCTGTGTGGCCGGAGGACTTTGTCCATGAGGCGCTGAAAGGTGGCGGGAGCTCCGAACAAGCCGAACGGAAGTGTTACAAATTGGTGTAATCCAAACGGCGTGGTGAAGGCTGTCTTTTCCTTGGATAGTGGCGATAAGGGGATCTGCCAGTACCCTTTCGTTAAATCCAGTGTCGAATAAAAGCGTGCCGCACCTAACCGATCAAGCAACTCGTCAACTCGGGGCATTGGATAAGCGTCGAATTTCGACACGGCATTCACCTTCCTGTAATCGACACAGAACCGGACCGAGCCGTCCGTTTTAGGAACTAACACTATCGGGCTCGCCCAGTCACTATGCGATTCTTCTATTACTCCCAAGTTTAGCATGGCCTTTAACTCCTCCTGAACTACATTTTTCTTGTGTTCGGGAAGGCGATAGGGACGGCTGCGTGCCACCTCCCCGGGGAGCGTTTCGATGTGGTGCTGTACGAGGTTCGTGCGACCGGGCAGGGGTGAAAACACATCCGCAAAAGCTGCTTGCAACTGGGTCAAGTCGGTGAGCTGCCGCTGCGAGAGGTGATCTCCCCCGGAGACCAGGGCGAGCGGATTGGGTTTGAGTGCCGCCTCTGGTCCGAGATCCTCCTCGTTCGAAACGACCGCGGCTAACCCCACCGACGTCCCCTCGTTCCAGCGTTTTAGCAGGTTGAGGTGGTAAATCTGACAGGCATCACCCCTATCCGTTCGTTTAACCTCGTAATCGAGCTCCCCCACTCGCCGTGTGACCACAAAGGGTCCTTGCCACTTTGCGAGTAACTTTGAGCTAGACGTCGGAAGTAATACAAGTACCTTATCTCCCGGCGTGAATTGACGCAGCCGCGTACCCCTGTTGTACAGCCGCGTTTGTCTGTCTTGTGCCTGCAGCAAATTCTCCATAGAGAGCCGCCCCAAGGTGTGGAGTTTTGCTCGGAGGTCCAGGACATACTGAATTCCGCTACGGCTGTTTGAGGGCCCCTTCTCCCACGACTCCTTAATGACGTCCAGCACCCCCCGGGGCTGGCGTCCATTCAGGAGCTCGAATGGGGAAAACCCCGTGGAGGCTTGTGGGACCTCCCGCACCGCGAACAACAGGGGCTCGAGCCATTTATCCCAATTTTTGGCGTCTTCTTTTACGAACTTACGAACCATGGTTTTTAACGTGTGATTAAATCGTTCGACCAAGCCGTCCGTTTGTGGGTGGTAGACGCTGGTGCGAACCGATTTAATGCCCAATAGCTCGTACAGCTCCTTTATCGTGTGTGACATAAACGCCGTGCCCTGATCCGTGAGAATCTCTTTCGGGATTCCCACTCGGGAGATGAGTCGAAACAGTGCCTCTGCCACGCTCTTCGCCGAGATGGAGCGCAGGGGCACTGCTTCCGGATATCGCGTTGCATAATCCACAAGAACTAATGCAAAGCGATGTCCCCGTGCCGAACGCTCTAATGGCCCGATGAGGTCCATGCCAATTCTTTCGAAGGGGACCTCCATCAAGGGTAATGGGCGCAAGGGCGCTTTGGCTGTGGCCGGCGGATTCACCAGCTGACATTCTCGACACGCCGCACACCACCGGCGGACGTTCTCGTGAATGCCCGGCCAAAAAAATCGGGCCATAATGCGTTCGCGTGTCTTTGCCTCCCCCAAGTGGCCTGCCATGGGAGTACAGTGCGCCGCCTGGAAAATCATTTCCCGGCGGCTTCTGGGAACTAATAATTGGGTTGTCACCTCCTTTGACTGGGCATCTTGGGCATCTTGGGTTACCCGATACAACCTCTCTTTTATAAGGGCAAAGTAGGGGAAGGAGAGGGGGACGTTCGGCTGGAGAAGCTGCCCGTCCACCGAGCGGACCCGGTCAAACGCGTTTTTGAGCGCCTCATCCCGCGACTGCTCCAGAGGGAAGTCGTCCAGCTCAGGAGGTTTCACCCCCTCGCCGGCTCTCGTTTCCTCCGAGGCAGGCGGTGACGGGCCCGGTAGCGCTTCCCCTGCCTGAGCGGCCGCCTCCCTCTGGCCCCGCCCCGTCTGCCAAGAAACATCCGCGCACACTATCCCCAACAATTGAGTGAAAGCCAGCCAATCGGTACCCAAAATTAGCGGATGCTTGAGGTGGGAATTAACCGCCACCTCCATTCTATGCGTTTTCCCCCGAGATTTAATCGATACAGGAACTAAGGGGTAATCCGCCACGTCCCCGTGCACACACCTCACCTTAACCTTGCGGCTCATATCCAGTGCCCTCTGCTGCATCAGGCTTTGGTGGATAGAGGTTTGGTTACAGCCGGAATCCACCAAGGCCTGATATGTACCCCCCTTAATACTCACAGGTATTTGGTACTGCCCGGCTTGATCGGGGGCAGCCGTCGGGGAGTCGGGGACCCGGACCAGCAGTCCCACCTCCATCATGGGACAGTGGTCCTGGAAATGCCCCGGATCCCCGCATCGCCAGCAAGCCGGCCCAGGCCTTACCGCCGCCCCCGCGGCAGAAGGATAGGCAAGGGATTGCCGGAGACAGGATGGGGGTGCTGCTGTGGGCTCTGCCCCGCCTCCACGCCGGGGCCATCGATCCCCCTGGCCGTTGCCACTCCGTGGTGGGGCTCGCGGGGCCGCCTGCACCCGTGACCTGGGAGCTGGAACTGGGCGAGAGAGAGAGGGGAGGGAAGGAGAAGAGAGAGAGGGGGAGAGAGAACGGTTACTTCGGGGCTCGCCGACCCCGGGGCACGCCACCATATGGTCCTCCGCCAGTTGGATGGCCTGCGTCAGCGACGTCGGGCGGTGGCACTGGACCCACTCCGCCGTTCGCTGGGGTAGCCGGACGATGAACTGCTCCAGCACCACCAGATCGATTACCCCCTCGACGTCTCGTGACTCGGCCATGAGCCACTTGCGGCAAGCGTCCCGGAGCTGCTGGGCCATCACGAATGGTCGGCCGCTGTCCTCTAGCTCTACGGAGCGGAAGCGTTGTCGGTGCTGCTCGGGGTTGCGGCCGACCCGTTGGAGGATGGCCCGCTTGAGGTCTTCATAGGCCAGGAGGTTCGCGACAGGTAGCTGTTGGGCGGCCACCTGCGCTTCCCCCGTCAGCAGGGGAATCAGGCGCACCGGCCACTGGGTGCGCGCCCAGCCACACGCCTCCGCTGTCTTCTCAAACAGGTCCACGAAGGCCTCCGGGTCATCGTGTGGACCCATCCTCATCAGCGGGACGTGGGCGATCGTTGGGGCTGCGACGGGGGATTCCTCCCGGCCAAGTAAGCTCCGGATGGCCCGCCGATCTTCATCCTGCGCCTGGACCAGGAGCCGGAAGCGATCCTCTTGCTCCAGCTTCATGTCCATGAGCACTTGATGTTGAGCTTGATGAAGACCGGCGAGCGATTTGACAAGCTCCGCAAGCGGCGTCGACTGGGCGGGTTGCATGGCGGCGTGCCGGCTTCCTCGTCCCGGGTTTCGGCACCAGTGTAATAAGGTTCAGGGTTCAAGGAAGGAGGACGAGGAAGTCAGGGGTGACGAGCCACAAACGGTTGTTTAATCCAAAAACAAATCAAAAACACAAAACGTAAATAATGCCGGCGCTGTCTCTTCTTCGGGGACTCGGCTTTTCGTCTTCCTCGTTGCTGCTCTCTCGCTCTCTGGTATGCTCACGATCGCCCTCTCTCCCCTTCCGCCAGGACTGCGGGCCTTTTCTATTCTCTCCGACAATCACTGGAATTAGACACAGGTGTTGGTCATCATTCACTTGCCAATCGTTTCACCGCTCGTCTCCGAACCCGCTCTCCCCCTCGCACGTTCCGCCTTCCCACGCTCCCCTCGCCACATACCTGTTAATACTGTAAACTAATTTGAAGCAACAACAGCCAACAGTACAACAGCCATTTTGACAGAACTTGTTTTTATACAAAGACATAGGAGAAAACTGACCAAACTGAACAAAACAACACAACATAAAACATACAAAATAAAAAAACATTCAAGAGGAAACCATATATTTTTACAGCTACAATTTTAAAGGAATTTTTACTTACAGAATACACACAACCGCATTCTTCTCTTTCATTTGTGTATCTCTTTTTTCGTCATTTTGTCACAGACAGAGTGGTACCATCTTTTACAGTTGGTGCATTGAATTTGGCGGAAGAAAATCACAATTAAACTTTATTGAACACATTAAGTTACAAATAAACTGTACTACATTCTTTTAATACTCCATTAACAAGCAACTAATATTCATTTAAACTTAAAAACATCTCATTAAAATGTACAAAAACGAACATACATTAAAATAATGAAACTATTTGATCTTTGTTTACTTAATATAAAATACTACAGAACATTTGATGCAATGTCATTTCTAGATTATCTGCATAATAATTCTCTATTTAGTTTAAATAATTTAACACTTGAGATCTACAGTAGGTCTAATAGCTAATATAACTAGAAATGTCTCAGTGAAAAGGAGACAAACCCATGTGTTCAGACCCACACCTCCAATAGGAGACTCTTTTCCACACAGGGAGCAATGAGCTTTAGGGTTGAATACTGAAAATACATTATCACAAATCAGTGTTTTATTTTAACCGTTCGGTCAGAAAGACAGACAGACCGGTGTATGGACAAACGGATGGACAGACAGACAGACGTATAGGTAGACGGACAGATGGATTGGTGCAGAAACAGACACATATAGATGAGCAAATGGATGGACAGACAGACAGTGGTGACCAATATTTTTGGAAAACTAGTATTTTCAGCAGCTAAAAAATTATTTTAATTATGTTATTTCTATCTATTGCTGTAGTGTGTCAGTAGGAAATATCAGTTTACATTTTCAAACATTCATTTTGCCATTAATTGTAATAATCCAGTGAGATTTTTGTCTGACAACAACCAGTGCTCCACACAGACATCTGATCTACTCGCTAATCATTGAGTCTGTCTGAAATGACGTAAAAAACAGAACAAACTGACAGACTAATTCCAGAAGAACTGTAGCAACCTCTCCAAGATGCTTCATGAAACCTACCAGCAAAACAGCAGTACTGTTAGAAGTTTGTCACTTGTGTAAAAACACTGTACAATGAAGATGCTGTCAAAAATAATGTCATAAATATATGTCCTTTATCAATTAACTTCTGTTAACTAAATTAAATCAACATTTTGTGTGAGCATCCTTTGCGTTAAAAGCAGCTTTTGATCTAGGTGCACTTTAACAGAGTTTTGCTGGTAGGTTTCATGAAGCATCTTGGAGAGGTTGCTACAGTTCTTCTGGAATTAGTCTGTCAGTTTGTTCAGTTTTTTTTACGTCATTTCAGACAGACTCAATGATTAGCGAGTAGATCAGATGTCTGTGTGGAGCACTGGTTGTTGTCAGACAAAAATCTCACTGGATTATTACAATTAATGGCAAAATGAATGTTTGAAAATGTAAACTGATATTTCCAACTGACACTACAGCAAAATATAAAGATAACTGACTTAAAACCATTTAAAACTGGTGAAAAAACTAGTGTTCTAATAATGGTCACCACTGTATCGATGAGCATATGGACAGACAGACAGAGGTAGATGGATAGATTTACATACAGAAAGACCAGAAATCATACCTAAATGTGCACAGATATTCAGGTGCCAAATAAATCTTTGATATTGGACAATTTATGAAAAAAACATTTTGAAGTTCTTGTAGAGCTTTCATCCATTTTGCATGACACCTAGTACACATCATCATCAGACAGTCATGACAAAATAGTTAATAAAACCATTTTGAATTTGAAGCATCATGAAGATACAAGTTAATTAAATGGCCATGAGGTGACAGTAGTTGCAAGTTGACCTATATCTGCGGAATACAAAATCCAGGCTTAACAAAACATACACCAATACACCACAGTTCTGACAAAAGGGGGTGCTACAATTAAAAACACACTGTAATTCTGCTTCAGTATGATCCATGAAGTTTGCAATTGTGTCTGCATGAATACTTCTTTTCATCAAACTGAAATGGCCTACAATGACAAGAATAGAAATATTATCATATCATGGTCCTAATAATATGTGTACTAATATAAGCAATAAGGAACTTTATTTCTTACATTTTGTACTCAGTACCTGAGGGAATAAAAATCGGATTAAAATTTTGAATAAGAATATACAGTAATAAAGTGCTTCCAAATCAATTGCAAATTTTACAGTTCATTCATGATTTATATATTCTAGTTTCTCAACTGTTAATATATTAATAGTCTATATACGAATACTGAGTTCTTAATCAATTTTCATAATTGGTAATATGTAAAGACAATGTTTTGTATACTTTAACAAATTTAACAAAGGTAAACATTTCTCACTGTACATTACGTCATGGAAAACTATAAAAAAAAAATTATGATTAATATATTTTAACAAAAAAAAATCTTGACATACAGCATGAGCTAAGTTAGATTATAGTTAAATTGTACTTTATATATTTAGTATCTACATTGTTAATACATGAAATAAATTAATTCATATATACATACATCAAATAAATTGACACAGTAAATAAATATAAATAGTGCGTTTTATACTGTACAGAGTATGTTCTATACCCTAAACCTACAAGATGTATTTTAATGTGGTTTCATGAGTATTTGTATCGATTTTCTTTTTTTACAGGTACCTTTACTTGCAATTGCATAGACATAAAACCATACATTGTTGACAAGGATTATGTTATATGTAGTGAAGTAAAGCAACAGGTGGTCAAGTATAATAACCCATACTTGGAATTTGTGCTCTGCATTCATCCCATCCACATGCACAAGGCATATACTGTATGTATTTACAAAATACTCATGTCAGTGTGTCAACAATGTATGGTTTATGTCTATGCTTCATGTGTTTTTAAGTATTTTAATGAACACTTAACTGTACTTGTCACAGTTTGTTAGTTTGGACTTTGTTTGCCTGTCTAGCTTTGTCCTTTGACCTAGTTTCTGTCTACCCTTTGATTACATTGGTTAGTTCACTTGTGTCTTGTTAACTATCATTGTTTGGTCTGTGTATTTAAGTTTTTGTCTGTTCAGTTTGAGTTTGACAGTTATTGTTTGAACCTCATGTTTGCTATCTGTGGATACCTTTTTTTCTATGTCATGTGGAATAAATACCCTCTAAATCTTCTCCTTCGTGTACCTTTGTCTACAACCTAGCATCAGCATGACACTACTAAAGACAATGTTCTTTAAAGGTTTCAGATTTTAAGACCTACCATCACCAAATTTGAAGAGAAAACACTTTATGACTAATAAGTAGTTAACAAAGCATAAAAAAAATAATTGAACTCTTGACATGCGTTAATTAAATAAATGTAATTAATAAAAATTATTTTGATAATTACAGTGACATGGAATGATATGACTATTTGTATAAATGATCTTCTTAATATATTAACATATGAAACGTTAACATTTGAAAACGTCTCGGTTATGTATGTAATCCTCGTTCCCTGAAGGAGGGAACGGAGATGTCACGTCGGAGGACCTACGATTTGGGATCTCGCTTAGAGAGACCAATCCACTTTGAGTGTAAACTAAACGAGCCAATGCACATTGGCATGCGATTATTGCATCCAGTTGCCGCTGATCACAGCGTGAGCATAAGTAGGCAGCAGGTGCAGCGCATATTCAGGTTTTCGCTGAGGAGCCGAGCCGGGGCCCGGCCGCTCAGCGGTGTTACAAGAGCCGTGGCGACGGGACGTGGGTTACATACGTAACCGAGACGTTCCCTATCAGTCGGTCACTCTCGACGTCACGTCGGAGGACCGACGATTTGGGATCCCTACCAAAAGGCCACGGATACTGCCCCTTCCAGTGTCCCGTGGAAGCCTCCTGTGCCCCTATTTTTTGGCGCAGGTTAGGGCTCCCACAAGAAGACCAGTTACTGTTGCTATGGCACTACCCACTCAGTAGGACTGGATAACACTGGGAAAACGTACCCGTTCAGCTTAGAACAGGAACGCTGTGGAAGCTCCGACCTTCCCGAAGGAGGTTCAGAAGCAGATACACATATGGACAATATTCAGGTGCATATGGAAGATTGGAGGTGATTGTAACCCTCTTGGAAGTAGCAGGAAGTCTGCCGGGAAACACGGGCTCTAAGGCTATACCGTGGACGCTCCGCTACGTCCAGCTGCCGAGGGGATGGAGGAGCTCGACAGGGTCTACAGTTGGACTCTCTGGAGCAGTTTTTAGCAAGCCGACCCGAAACCGGAGCCCCTCAGTGCTTCTACCTGTTTGAGGTGAGAACACAGGAGGAAACCGGTTCCACACGAAGGCTATAGAATCTAGCAAATGTGTTAGGGGTCGCCCAGCCCGCAGCCACAAATATCTGTTAGCGAGCCACCATGAGACAGCGCCTAGGAGGACGCCACACTTCTTATAGCGTGAGCTCTCAACCTGAACGGGGAAGGCACACCCTGTGCCTGATAAGCCAGGGTGATGGCATCCACCATCCAGTGGGCCATCCTCTGCTTGGAGACGGCATTCCCTTTCTGCCGGCTTCCGTAACAGACAAGAGCTTGTCTGAGGTCCTGAGGCTTCGCGTCCTGTAACGTAGCATGTCAACGCTCGGACGGGACAAGCAAAGCTAGGGCTGGGTCTGCCTCCTCCGGGGGCAGCACTCGCAGGCTCACCACTTGGTCCCCGAAGGGAGAAGTGGGAACCTTGGGCACATAGCCGGGCCGGGGCCTCAGGATTATCTGGGAATCCGCCGGTCCAAACTTTTGGCATGAATCGTCGACAGAAAATGCATGCAGGTCCCCAACCCTCTTGATGGAGGTTAGTGCAAGCAGGAGTAGAGTTTTCATTTTGTGAGAAACTTCAGCTCGACTGTTTACAAGGCTCAAATTGGCCCTGCTGTAGTGCTCTGAGCACTAGAGACAGGTCCCAAGAGGGTATAGAGGGGGGCCGTAGAGGATTCAACCTTCTCGCTCCCCTAAGGAACCTGATGACCCAGTCATGCTTCCCCACCAACTTCCCAACCACGGGGTCGTGGTTGGCAGCAATCGCAGCCACATAGGCGTTAAGGATGGAGGGAGACAGCCTTCGCTCCAACCGTTGCTGCAAAAAGGACAGTACGACTCGGATCGGGCACTTCCCGGGGTCTTCTCTGTGAGAAGAGCACCATTCAACGAACAGGTTCAACTTCAAGGCGTAAGCGTGTCTCGTAGACAGTGTTTTCGCCGAAGTGATGGTGTAGACTCCCTCTTGGGGTAGGTCACCTAGAACCTCCGCGTCCCGTCCAGGGACCAGACATGAAGTTTCCAGAGGTCTGGACGCGGGTGCCACAAGGTGCCCCGTCTCTGAGTCAGTAGATCCTTCCTCAGAGGAATCTGCCAGGGAGGGACTGTCACGAGGAGCATCAGCTCTGAGAAACAAGTCCAGGTGTGCCAGTATGGCGCCACAAGCAGGATCTGCTCCTCTTCCTCCCTGATCTTGCACAGTGTCTGTGCGAGAAGGCTCACTGGGGGAAATGCATACTTGCGAAGGCCCCGCGGCCAGCTGTGTGCCAGTGCGTCCGTGCCGAGTGTTCCTTCGGTCAGGGAGTAAAACCACTGGCAGTGAGACGTCTCTAGGGACGTGAACAGGTCTAGCTGTGCGAGGCCGAAACGTCTCCAAATCAGCTGGACCGTCTGGGGATGGAGTCTCCACTCTCCGGGGAGCGCAGCTCGTCGACTGTCCGGTTGAGCAAACCCGGAATATGAATGGCGCGAAGCGACCTCATATGCTTTCGACTCCAGAGGAGGAGGTGACGGGCGAGTTGCGACATGCGACGGGAGCAGAGACCACCTTGTCGGTTGATGTACGCGATGGTCGCAGTGCTGTCTGTACGGACCAGTACGTGCTCACCTCGTAAGCGTCGCTTGAGATGGTTCAAGGCCAGGTGTACTGCCAGCAACTCTAGGCAGTTGATGTGCCAGTGCAGTTGGGGACCCGTCCAAACCCCTGACACTGCAAGCCCATTGAACGTGGCCCCCCAGCCCTTGGCGGAGGGGGGCAGAAATATGATCTTAGAAATAAGATTAAATTACAATAAAGCTTACAAGCTTATTCACAGATTTTATCCAGCAAATAGTTATTTACAAAAATAAAAATGAATAAATGTAAATTGTATTTTTATAAAAAAAATTGTGATGAATAATAGAAAACTGCCTTGCACTTATTTTGGCACTGTACATAGTTACACTTTGGTTCAAAAATGTATCAATGAAAATATTAAAGTGTTAAAGTGTCACTCTAATGGGAACAGTAGTTTTACTTAATTTGTCTGTACTGTTGACCAAATTTCATATTCATAAGTGTAAATTTACCAATAAGAAACCCATTTTTATGGTTCTCTTGACTGAAATATGTATATACTGTATATTGACTATCAGAGACACTCGCGATGTGAAACAGATGTTAAAGACATTAAAATCAGCATTCATGCTGCTGCTGATCCAGAAAGAGCAACACAAACGGTCTTTTCAACCACACATAATTATTTATATGTTACAGGCATTTAAATAACTGAAGTACTTGGATAAAAGTTTATAGTTTGGGTATAAACACTTATAGTCTACATTAGCAATCAAAATGTCTCAGGTTACGTATGTAACCATGGTTCCCCGAGTGAGGAACGAGACACTGCGTCCCCTAGGGGTCGCTATGGGGAACGCCGTCAGTGTGACCCGTGCCTAAAGCATACATATATAAAAACACCACCTGTTGGCCGGCGACAGCCTATGATGTCACTACCGGCGCGACCCCAATATGAGGGGCGCCGGGAGAATACGTCATTCACTTCTTCGTCTGAAGCTTGCGTCCGAAGCATGGCACACAGCCTAGGGGACGCAGTGTCTCGTAACCCTACCATACAGGATTTTAGAAAGAACGCAGAACATTTGATGTGCGAACTTACCACTGAGTGGATTTTAGAAAGTGCCCAGAGTTTTAGCGTGTGAACTTATATGTATATTATGGTAACGTTCTATGGCTCTGGAGCGGAGAACTACTCATTCCTTGGAGTGAGAGGGAACTCAGACGCTCAGAAGGGAGCGGCATGCTCATAGGAGACCCTCTATAGTGAGGGGAGCAATGCTAGCTCGACCAACAAGGAGAGCGACCTATCACAGAGCTCTGGGGAGTGGAGAAACTCAAACGCTCAGAAGGGAGCGGCATGCTCATAGGTGACCCTCTAGGTGAGGGGAGCAATGCTAGCTCTACCGACAACGAGTTCTGGAGAGCGGAGAACTCATTCCTCAGAATGAGAGGGAACTCAGACGCTTAGAAGGGAGCGGCCTGCTCATAGGTGACCCTCTAGGTGAGGGGAGCAATGCTAGCTCTACCGACAGCGAGCTCTAGAGAGCGGAGAACTCATTCCTCAGAATGAGAGGGAACTCAGACGCCCAGAAGGGAACAGCATGCTCATAGGTGACCCTCTAGGTGAGGGGAGCAATGCTAGCTCTACCGACAGCGAGCTCTAGAGAGCGGAGAACTCATTCTGAGGAATGAGAGGGAACTCAGATGCCCAGAAGGGAGCGGCATGCTCATAGGTGACCCTCTATGGTAAGGGGAGCAGTGCTAGCTCTACCAGATTGCAGTTTTGTTTTCTTTTATATTCAATTGGTGGTTTATATATACACAAAATACTTTATTTTAGTATAATTTGGAATATATGTTTATGCAATTTGGTTCATTTCAGACTGTTTATGATTAATCTTTGTACAATATGAGAAAAAATTAAAACAAATAATAATTCAGAGCATGTAATTTTAGTTTGGTAATCATGCATTTATTAGTAATTTATTATGTATTTATTAATAACTATTTTAATCTATTCTACCAGATTATCCTTTCAAGCAAAGTACAATAAACGCTCACCATAGGCAGCGTGTCAATTCTGACCCCATAGTTTTGCACAAACTCCATAAGTAATTTTTCTACTATAAGAAAGATGTTCATATTGTCTTCTCAGAACCTGAGCCAGCAACCTCCCCCTACTCTAAATTGACCTTTCGCAAAGACACCTCCCCCCCAGTTACTGTTGCTACATCCGACAAACCTTGGTACTTTTATGCCACACATCATGTTCTCAGGCATTGAAAAATACATAAAGGAGCAAAGAGGACACTGACAAACAAGACAGAGCTGGTAACATTTAGTATGAAACAATGTCTCAGTGTTCAAATTTTGTAATTTTTTTAAATTAAAACAACAAATACTGTTTTGTGACTCTTTAACATGTCATGACAGATCGCTGTAGCGCCTCAGTTCAAGCAGCACATGAACCGATCATCTCTTCATCTTTACTAGTCAAAGCACAAAATAAACATGAATGAACATCAGAAGGTATCTTGTTTCAAATGTGAAAGATGTCAATACACACCATTTTTAAAGTTTAAGTCCACCGACGTTAATTTACTCTCCTCTCTGGTTTGTTTGTCAGCTTTATAATATGTCAGACTGCCAATTAATCAGGGCAAAGTACATAAATAAATGCCTACAGTTAATGCCAAATGCTACACCTTTCACAAGTCTCTTTAAATAGATTTTTAACGACATAAGGTATTTTTGTCATTTGGAGTGACCACTCATGTGGTGCGACCAATAATAGCAATAACTGTATTACAATTAAATATCTAATTTCTGTGGTTGAAATATGAATCACTGTTATAGTATGCTTAAGTGAATGGTATTTTTATCGGTTTTATGCAATTTGCAGGAAAAATAATTCTGTTAAATACATTTAAGAAGGCAACTCTGAAATTATGGAACAAAAATAAGAGATCATTATTTACAAAAATTAAAATACTTTGTTTCTAAACAGTTTCATTACTGATAACATTTAAAACAAATTTAAGCATGTTAAGGAAGTGATTTAATTTTAATATAAATAATCATCATGGTCACGCCACATTACATTTTTTAAGGCTACGGGCCAATTCATCTAGACGAAAAAAGCACTAAAATCACTTAATTTTACATTTTAATATTAATTTATGTACATTCTTAATTTTTGAACAATTACAGTAGATAGATTTTTTTGTTTTTTTTAATTGGCCTGTCAAAAATCCTTAATGTCAATGACCCATATATATATATATATATATATATATATATGTATGTAATTTTTTTTATAAATCAAGGAGCCCTTTCTGTGTGAAGTTTGCATGTCCTCCTCATGTTTGTGTGGGTTTCACTCCTGCTTACATTTTTTGCACATAAGTACTTCATAAAATTAATTTTGTAAGAACAACAAAAAACAAGTAAAGAAAAACAAACTTGTTTTCTGTCAAGTTATTCATAAAAGAGGTTCGTACAACGACGTATTCGGAGCTTGTCTTTATTTTACAACCCCCAGGTACAGCAGCAAGCGACCAGTGTTCCTTTTTTCCCCCCTTCAAAATAAAAGCATTCCTCACACTATTATTCTATAATACCACATCTCCCTTTCTTTGAGAACAAAGGGTGGACTACCTTTGTCTCTGCAGGTCTTAAGGGGTTTATTCTGCCCTTTTGCTGGAAGACCTGTCCCTGATCTGTCCCTGTTTCAAGCATGCAAAACAGAAATAAATAACTTACACATTACCATACTGTGGACTATTACTTTAGCAGGCTGTGTTCTTCAAAACTTAAACTCACAGGTTTAGGGTAAATGAAAACGGTACAGCAGAACAATTTCACAATCACATTAAACTCTTTTTTTTTTCAGAAACAAATCAATAAATCACCAATCAAGTCTCTGTGGCTTTCTAACCTCTCTCCCACACCTGGTCCGCACAGTCTCTGTGGTGGAACCCTCTCTGCTGAATGATGTTGTCACCGGTGGAGCTGGCTCTGGTGATGTTGTCACTGGTGCATCTTCTCCCATCGGTGGCTCATCAGCGTCGACTACCCCACTGTTGGTCTGCATTGGCACCAAGTGATGCCGGTTCCTCCTCAGTGTGCCATGAGGCACCTGGACGATAAAAGAGCGAGGGGTGTTGTGTGTAGATAGCACTGTGCCCTGGACTCGTGCATCGGTGATCCACACATCCTCCCCAGGTACGAGTGGCTCCAGGTTTCTCGCGCCGTGTCTCTTGTTGAAGGATTTTGCATCGTTCCCCCTCTTCACCCTTTCTTTGGCCTCCAGCGCATAGTAGTCAGGCAAAACTGGATTCAGCAGGGTTGGAAGGGCAGGAACTGTAGTGCGGAGGCGGCGCCCCATCAACAGCTCGGCTGGGCTATAGCCGTTCTGAAGAGGGGTTGCTCTGTAGGCCAGCAATGCAAGATATGGGTCTGATGCCTTTGTTAGCAGGTTTTTCACAGTCTGTACAGCGCGTTCCGCTTCCCCATTGCTCTGGGGAAACTTGGGGCTGCTCGTGATGTGTACAAAGCCATACTCTGCTGCAAAAGCTTTAAAGTGGCTACCAGAGAACTGGGGCCCATTGTCACTTTTAAGAACTTCACAAATTCCATGACGAGAAAACATGGATTTCAGGTGCACCACCACATCTGTGGACCTTGTGGGTGACAGCAGCGCAATTTCCACATACCGTGAGAAATAATCTACTACTAGTATATAGGTCTTGCCTTTCAGCGTGAACAGGTCAGCTCCCAAAGTTTGCCAAGGCCTGTCTGGCATCTCCGTTGGCATCAGCGGCTCTTTGACGTTCTTTCTCTCTTGAATGCAGGTTCTGCATTTCAGTATCATGTCATTCAGCTGGCTGCTGAGCCCTGGCCACCACACTGTCTGTTTGGCCCGGCCCCTGCACTTTGTCACCCCCAGGTGTCCCTCATGTAGTCTCTGCAGCACATCGCCTTGTAAGACGAATGGGATGACGAGCCTCGTGCCCCGCAGCAGCAGTCCATCATGCACAGTCAGCACTGCTCTATCAGGCCAGTAATGTCTCAGCTCTCCCTGCAGTTGACTTTTGTCAGGCCAGCCGCCTGTGCAGTACTCCATTAGTGCAGAGCATGTGCTGTCTACCTTCAGGTGCTCGCGTAAGCAGCTCAGATAATCTCCACTGACAGGAATGTTGCTGATGACAGAGTCTACATAGATGTTGGTGTCCTCTAGTAGGCTTGTATCTGTGTGTGCTCTTGCGGTTCTTAGGGGAGCACGAGATAAGGTGTCAGCTGTCCACAGGCTTTTGCCAGGGACATGATTGACTGTATAGTTGTACCTCATGAGTCGCATCCTAAATCTTTGGATTCTTGGTGGGAGGTCATCCAGAGCCTTCCCGCCCAGCAGACTCACCAACGGCTTATGGTCAGTTTCCAGCTCGAATGGTCTTCCCAGGTTGAAACAGCTGAACCTTTCACAAGCCCACGCTGCAGCTAATGCCTCCTTCTCTACTTGAGCATAGCACTGCTCTGTTGGCGTCATTGACCTGGACGCATATGCCACAGGTGACCACCTGGCATCGGTCTTCTGCAGCAGGACTGTCCCCAGGCCAAAGGAAGAGGCATCAGCAGAGATTTTTAGTGCACTGTTTGGGTTGTATAGTGCGAGCACTGGTGTGGATGACAGCTCTGTTTTTAACTGATCAAAGGCAGCCTGCTGCTCTGTCCCCCAGTACCAGTGGTTCTTCTTGGACAGCAGCCTCTGGCTTTAATTTAATTGAATATGGCCTCCGGACAAGACCCAAGCCGCTACACAGCTTCGGATACTGTTGTTTCACAGATTCCATGGTGATGCTGTCAACCCTGCTCACAAGCTGAAGCTGTTCTATGGCAGGCCTGCCCAACAGTGCAGTGTGCAGGTCTTTTACAACATATATGTCCTCTGTGGCTGTCTTTTTGCCTCTGCGCAGTGTTTCTCTGGCTACACCTAGGACAGAGAGTACATTGCCACCTGGCCCAAACAATGGGCGTGTCGACACTGCCAGGCGCTTCACATCAAGTCCCCCAGTAATGTCATTGTACACCTCGGCTGGCAGGGCGGTGACATCAGCACTGGTGTCAATTTTAAAACACACTTTTTTTTTCTCACCTGTAGCTGCACTGTCCATGGGTCTTTTCCAGCATCCACGGCTCCCAGGAATAAACTCCCTTCTTCTGTAGTGACAGCATTCAGAGATTTTGCACTGTTTCTGCACACTTTGCCATAATGTCCCATTTTGCCACAGTTTTGACACACAGCATCTGTAGCAGGGCATTCTGATTTTCCATGTGAGGGCATTTTCCCACATCTATAACAGGCCTTTGAACCTTGCTGTGGCCGTGCATTGGGTTTATATTTGCCTGGTGTTTGTGCTTGTGGCTGAGGCTTTAAGGGAAATTTGGGTTTTCTGTAACTTTTAGCATGCACAGCATCAACATTGGAGCACTTGCTAGCACCGCCATTTTCTCCTCTTAAGTCACACTGCTGTCGTCTAACTTCTTCAGACTGCCTTGTCTTTGTTATAGCAGTTTCAAGGGTTAGGTCCCTGTCTAGCTGTAGCTTTTCTGACAATGAGACGTTTCTCAGCCCGACCACTAACCTGTCGCGTATCAGCTCATTCTGTAATTGCCCATAATTGCAATGTTCAGCTAATCCGTATAGAGCAGTAATAAAGGAATCCACCGTTTCTCCCGGCAGTTGCACACGCTGATTGAACTTGGCTCTTTCGTATATGACATTCTTTTTAGGCACAAAAAATGCATCAAAGCCCGCCTTAACATCCGTGTACTTCTTTTTCTCATCTGCAGTTAGCGTTAGCCCCTTAAGCACATCTTCGGCTTCATCACCCATACAATACACTAACGTGTTTACCTGGTTTTCTTCCAACGTTGCGTTTAAATTGCTTGCAAGCCGAAAGTGGTCAAATCTCCTAATCCAACGCTCCCATTCTTGAGGCTTGGAAAAATCAAATGGCTCTGGAGGTTGTATTGTGAACGTAGCAGTTGGTGTGGGTTGCGCCATATCTGCCGGCTCGTTTCCTATCCCTCCGCCAAAACGATACGCTTTGTTTTTCCTTTTTCCTTCTCCGCTTACAAGTTATTCCACTTCTGTCACCATGTCAAGTTATTCATAAAAGAGGTTCGTACAACGACGTATTCGGAGCTTGTCTTTATTTTACAACCCCCAGGTACAGCAGCAAGCGACCAGTGTTCCTTTTTCCCCCCTTCAAAATAAAAGCATTCCTCACAATATTATTCTATAATACCACATTTTCCAAAAGCAGGAAATTAGAACACTGCATAAAATGCTTTTCTTAGATTTTTTTTTCGTCTTGTTTCCAGCCAAAATATCTAAAAATTCTTAATCAAGAAGGATTTTCTAGACAAGTAAAAATTATTGTCTTGTTTTTATAAAAGACATTGAAACAAGCAAAAACATCTGTAGCATATTTTGTGTAACATGGTTGCTATTTACATGATAAAATTGTTTACCTTAAGTTCTTGATCGAAATGTGTGGAATGGGGGGGTAACAACTAACATGCAGGGATTAAAGTTCTCCGTCACTACAACGGATTTCCGTCAATTGGAAATCCGTTCTCGTCTGTCTTAAATTCACTTTTCATACATTTAAGGCCGTAAATAAGCTTACATTTCTCAAATAGTGTTATAAATGTCTTGATTTTAACTTGAATAGGTCTTAAATTAAGGAAAGATGAGGTGTAATCAGTCTGCTGAGGGGGATGTGATCAAAGCCTGGAGTGGAGCGAAAGCACGTTCCTCTTTCCACTCAAAGCATCCTATAATCACTCCGCTCTGAATTCACTCCGGCTTTTCCATTCCCGCTCATGGAAAAACTGATCCGTGTTCACTTCATTTAAACGTTATCAGGGATAACTGAGGGGAAAACATGTAGCGCACTGTTGTTGTTCCCTGTCTCGGCTGCAGCTTCTCACTGACAACATAGTAACGCCACTTGAATCATTCACAGTCGGGTTCTTAGCAGAGAACACCGAGCAGAACTTGAATTTCGGCGCGGGATTGCAGCTATTTATAATAATTATACTCATTCCCGTGGGTTCCGACAGAATGTATCACATTTGCATGTGCTTTTGAGTCTTGAGAACTCACTCACACGCTCTCATTTTCTGTGCGCCCACAGATCGTGCGTGATAAGGAGAGTGACAGCTTTTAATAATTATAAGTAGTGATGGCGAAATGAAGCATTCTGAGCCAATGAAGCTTTCAACCCAATTGTATCGGAAAAAGGTTTATTACTCGAAGCTTTTTAAAACGGTTCATGCTGTGGCCATCTTGTGGTCATAAAAATGGATAACACCTTCCAAAGTGCTGTAAATCATTACAGCTGCTGGTTTCACATCTGGTTCTACTACTGATTCCTTGTTTTAATTTATTATATAAACATAATGGCCATTGTCAAAGTCGTTAATTTGGGTCGGTGTACTGCCACTAAAATAACTGCCACTTTTCACTTCGCTTCAATTGAACCAGATATGAAGCATGGTTTCAGTCACATGGTTTTCAGGCGAATGATGGTTCGGACATCATAGATCACATGCTTTTGGCAAAACGAATCAAGCTCCAATAAAGCGCTTCAATGTGAGAGGTTTCGCTTTTTTATACAAGCTTCGAAGCCTCGGTCGAACGCCACATCACTAGTTATAAAGGGAGTTTGCAAATGTGATATATTGATTTAATACAACAGATCAATAAACAAATACTGCATGATTTTGCTCTATCATCAACGAAAATAGTTCCAAATAAAGTAACAGCTGAGCCGTTGTGCATCTCTAAAAGCAAATTTATATTTAAAACATTAATGTCCACATTAATCTATGAATTGAATTGCACTCATGCCACCTCTGAGCCTCATTAAACGTCTGAAAATGTACCTACAAGCCACTTTTGTGTTCTTCTGTGCCACCTCTGTAGTACAAATACATGTTTTATTAATACTAATTTCATACGATTGGTAACTTATTTGTCTTATTGTACTTCTTAATATATTGTTTTAAATATACATTGTAAAAAGCTTATAAACATACATTTTTGAATTTGACCGATGAAAATGATGCCATTGCAAAGGTAAGAAGAAAATACCCCTGTAAGTCACTTTAAGGAGTCAGATGTCACCTCATATTAGGAAGGCAAATTTTTTTATCAGAATTTGATTATTGATCAGAAGGTGCTCCTAATTTTTTTAAATTAGGAGGACAAGCGCTCCTAATTACAAGGAAAAACACAGCTCTTAAACTGGGTGTGACAGGTATGTCTGTGGAATGGGGCTTGGCCGAGGAAACATTTTCAGTAATTGTTTTTTTGCTTTAACCCCTGAACATGTATATCAGTTTAGTTCATTTCAGAAAAGGGTATTTTATGTCTCCTTAACACAACACACCTGATTCAACTGAAGGATCACAAATGTTATTCTATGTTTGATTTGAATTCACGTCCTGACTAAGAGGTGTCGGGCAAGGCAAAGGTGTTTGAGATTGTTTCCTGACCATTTGGGCTTGGGACAGCTGTGCCTTTTGTCAATGAGATCAATGACTACTGAGAGATTTAGGTTTATTGCCCTCAGCTTTGATGTTTTGTCTCAACCTAAAAAAGTCCCTCCTCCAATCCTGACTATAAAGATACCCTGTAAAAATGACTTAAGATGAGATTTTCGATGACTACAGATAACAAGACATGTCATAGAATAAAGAAATTCTGCTGACGATCCAATCCGAAGTCTCCTGGTCTTCTCTTCTGAGTTTTCTACACTTTAGAAGAACAGAGTTCACAACAGATGCTGCCGTGAACCCGGATAGAGTTCCAGCTTCCTCACCTGAAAAACTTCAAGCTCAAACAAAGATCTGCATCTTTTGGAATCCAGCGAAACTTCAAGCTGAAAAGATTCCCAGACTGATTTTTTCTCTCAACCAAGGGTTGTGGTGAGTGCTGTCTCTAATCCAAAAGAACCTAAGACCAGTGTATCCTCTGTGCCGTCAGAGAAGAGTTAACATACATCTGTAGGGTTTGTTTAACTAAATGTATCCTCTGTTCTGTTAGGCAGGGAAGTTTATCCTCTGTTAGGCAGGGAAGTTTATCCTCTGTTACAAGCAGGGAAGAGTGTTATCCTCTAAAGTTTTTATTTTAGAGATGAAAGTATCCTCTGTTCTTTCAGGCAGGGAAGATTTTGGGCATTACGTGCTAAAAATTAGTTACCCTCTGTTTCAGGCAGGGAAGGTTAGCATTTCGTGCTAATAATTTAGTTTTATCCTCTGTTTCTTGTAGGCAGGGAAGTTAAGTGTGAAGTGTTGGTAATTTGGAAATTTAACAATAGTTAAGTTCTTTTTTACAAGTGTACCCTCTGTTGATCAGAGAAGTGTTTGTTTTGTTTGTGTGGTACAGAAGAAACTTGCAAAATGGTCAGAAGGAATGCTAGGCTGATTCCAACCACAGAAAAGAGTGGTCTTGCGACTCCTCTGTGGTCAGATAGTGAATTCAAAACACTGTTAGGGGAAAAAATGGACCTAATAGTCACTGAAAAAGTTAGACAAAAACTAACGCAGAAATATGAGATTCATCCAGACAAGACTTGGTCGGTAGATGAGTGTAAAAAAGTACTAGGAGCAAGTATTCGTAAGAACAATGTGAAAGACATTATCTGTTGTCACAGGGAATTCAGTGTAACGCTAGCGACACAACAGTCTCAGCGTAACGCAGAGCTAGAGAAACAGAACAATGAGCTCCGTGCTAGAATATACACTTTGACCAAGAAATTGAACCTCAAGAAAGAGGCAAAAACTGATGTGGAAGTAAGTCAGCCTGATAACATTTACCCTGATTTACAAGCGTTCTTTGAAACAGATGTAGCTCTCCAATCAGTAACTGGTGTGCCTGTAAATTCCGTCCATGTGTGTGGGGCTAGGAGAAGATCTCAGGGGATTGAGGAAACTGATAGTGTTCCTCTCAATTCTTCTGTTGTGCAAATACAAACTGCTGCCAAAGCTTTATGTCCTAAAGATATAGAGAGACTATCTCAAAGTTTACCAGCAGCACGCACACATTTTTCTGAATTTAGAAGAACATTGATCAGTAAAATGCGTCTTTATGACATGTCGTTGACAGAAGTCACGCAGCTGATGTCACAAATACTAACTGAATCTGAATTCAACAGTTTTGAATCTGCTGTCACTTCTGAACTGCGAAATGCCAGTAAGGGTGATTTAAGAGAAGGTATTTTGAAAATCCTAAAGAATATCTTAGGGCCCAAAATAGATTGGTCTAGAATTACTACCTGTGTGCAAAGGAAAGAAGAAACTGTGAGTGAATATACTGAGAGATTTTGTCAGTCAGCTGTAATCTACAGTGGAATTGTTGATGACTCTGAAGGTGTTCTGGATGACAAGGGACCCCTGGTTCGTATCTGGTCAGATGGCCTTGTAGCCGAATACAGAAAAGCATTACCATTCTTAGATCTAACTTGGTCTAACAGAACTCTCAGAAGTAACTTAGACAGGTTAGCTACATGGGAAAGAGATGCTGATGTCAAGGCAAAAGTAAGAGTAGCAGCAGCTACGTTTAACACAACGAAACAAGACAATAGATGGTCTAAAAGAGAAAGCAAATGCAAATACTGTGAAAAATTAGGACATTGGGAGAAAGTGTGTAGGAAGAAGTTGCAAGATAGTAAAAGAAATGCTATGCATAATTCTGCTCCTTCTCAGCCTGCACACAACCCTGAAGTAGTTCCGCCAGTGACCACTGAAACTATAGGACAGTTAGTTCAGGCTCTTCTAAGAGCACAACAAGACCAGGAAAAAAACTAATTATTGGGGCTGTGAGTAGCTACCTTTCCCCTGTAATCCAACACAATGACCAAAGAATTTTTGTGAAAGGTAGCATAAAAGAGAAAGGGATTGATTTTTTGCTTGATACAGGTGCAGAAATTACAGTAATTCCTACAAAATTGGCGCAAGGTTTAAACATCCCATACAAGAAAACCAAACTTTGTTTAACTGGTGTAATAGGTGAAGATTCTGTTTTGTATGAAACTCCGCCCATAGAGGTACAATTTGGCCCAAAAACTCTGACTACAAAATTACTATGCGCTCCATTAAATACAGGTGCAATTTTAGGCATGGATCTTCTGAGACAAATAAATCTAACTTTAGACATGTCCTCAGAATCTACTAGCATAAAAATTTCCTCAGCACAGATTTCTACCAATAATGCAACCCCTCCCGAGTATGCTTTCTTACAGAATCATCCAATTTGGGCTAAAGACAAGGATGATTGTGGGTTGTTGACAGGTGTAGAACCAGTTAAATTGACAGGAACTCCACCTCCGGTCACCAAACAATATCCGATTAATAAGGAAGCTATACAGGGAATCAAACTTATTGTAGAAAATTTGCTGACGCAAGGAGTGCTAGTTAAAACCAACAGTCCATGTAATTCACCCATATGGCCCATCAAGAAATCTAATGGGACATGGAGACTTACAATAGACTACAGAGTAGCCAATAAACATATTGAAAAAATCACCCCCCTAGTGGCAGATCCATCTACAATTTGTAATGGCTTACCATTAGATTGTAAGATTTTTTCAGTAATTGATATGTCTAATGGATTCTTTTCTGTACCGTTGCACTCTGACAGCCAGCCATGGTTAGCTTTCACAGTTGACTATGAACAATACCAGTGGACACGATTGCCACAGGGATTTCAAAACTCCCCAACCATATATCATCAGGCTGTCAGACGTGATTTGTGTGACCCAGAATGTCCGGTAAAACAGTCCACTATGATCCAATATGTCGATGATATTTTGATTGCCTCAACAGATCATGAGGTACATCAAACTGAATTGGCATCATTGTTGGACTATTTGCATAAAAAAGGACACAAATGCAGCTTTCACAAAGCTCAAGTTGCTAAAAAGCAAGTCACATTTCTGGGTCAAACAATTGGTGCAGGAAATAGATCCATTACACAGGATCGAGCGGCTTCAGTCAAAGCCATACCTCCGCCTAATACCATTAAAACACTCCGCTCATTTTTAGGAACAACAGGTTATTGTAGACCTTGGATTGAAGACTATGCCTCGATGGCTCAGCCTCTCTATGATTTGTTGAAAGGCCATGGTAAAGATTCAGATACTGTTTGTATGGAAGAACTTCATCTCAAAGCTTTTAATGATTTGAAAAGAGCACTATGTCAAGCACCAGCATTAGGAATTGCCCAATCTGATAGACCCTTTGTGCTTTATGTCCATGAACACTTAGGCTTTATGACTGCATGTCTAATGCAAGATCATGGGGGCAGCTTACGCCCAATTCATTACTATTCCGGTAAACTTGACATAGTCGCTCAAGGTATGGGCCCATGCCTCAGAGCAGTACAGGCAGTTCATCTAGCTCTTCAGGCTTCATCAGGAATGGTGTTAGGTCAGACTGTAAACGTAAAATGCCCACACGCAGTGTCCGCACTAATGAATCAAGCAAAAGTCACTTCTGTCACCTCCTCCCGTTGGGGAAATTGGTTAGCAACTCTCACAGCCCCGAATATTGTTATACAGCGTGCACCAGTCACGAACCCATCCTCATGTATGATGTCTGCAATGACTGAATTTGTGTTAGAGGATGAAGGCGAAATGACTCATGATTGTGTTACGCTTACATATGCAGCGACAAGTGAAATAGCAGAAACTCCCATAGAGAACGCAGAATTGGAGTTGTTTGTTGATGGTTCAGCTCAAGTTATTGAAGGTAACAGACGAGCAGGATATGCAGTAACTTCCACCACTGAAGTAGTTGCTTCAGGTCGTCTTCCAGATCATTTTTCAGCTCAAGCTGCAGAACTAGTAGCCTTAACTAGAGCATGCACGCGAGCTTCAGGATCGGTTGCAAATATCTACACAGATTCCAGGTATGCTTTTGGGGTAATTCATGATTTTGGTGTCATTTGGCAAACCAGAAAATTTCTAACTTCTGCTGGATCCCCCATTAAGCATGCTGGATTAGTGAAAGATTTAATGTTTGCCATGAAACTCCCAAATAAATTAGCAGTGATCAAAGTGAAAGCACATCTCACAACTAATACTATGGAAGCTAAAGGTAATGCTCTTGCTGATGTAGCGGCTAAACAGGCTTGTTTCTATGCAACTGTACAAGTGTGTTCAGGTAGTACAGCACAGAAGATAATTCTACCTCCTGAATCAATCGTTGATCTGTATAAAGACGTTCCTCTATATGAAGCATGGACATGGTTAGACAAAGGAGCCACTGTGGATTCATCCGGCTGCTGGACCAAAGGGGGAAAGTATGTTGCTCCCGAATCACTGTTGCCATATTTGGCTCAACAAATACACAGTTTGGGTCATAGTGGTCCAGCAACGATGAATCACAGGTTCTCAAATCAATGGTGGAATCCAAAATTCAGAAACGCAGCCACTGAAACAGTCAAGAGATGTGTTACATGTCAGAAAAATAATGATGTACCAGCAACCATTACACCAGCAGCACATACCCCAGCTCCACCAGGGCCATTTCGTCACCTGCAAGTTGATTATATATCGTTGCCCCCTTGTAAAGGAAAAACTGACGTTTTGGTAGTAATAGACAAGTTCTCAAGATGGGTAGAAGCTTATCCAACAGGGCGCGCTACAGCTGCACATACTGCTAAATGTCTTGTCACTGATTTCATTCCCAGATGGGGATTACCAGATTGCATTGACTCAGATCAAGGTACCCACTTCACAGGACAGGTAGTCAAGGAAGTGTCTAGAATGTTGAAGATTAAGTGGAACCTTCACTGCCCCTATAGGCCACAAGCATCAGGACAGGTTGAACGATCAAACAGAACAATCAAAACCAGGCTAAGCAAAATGCATCAGGAAGGAGTACCATGGGTTGAAGCACTGCCCGCAGTACTGTGTAGTATGAGAGCATCACCTAACAGATCAGTAGGACTGAGCCCTCATGAGATTATTACTGGACGCCCAATGCAGATGCCAGGTGTGATTGATCTTAGAAATGCTGATGTGCACATTGCTTCAGATGCCCTGATCGCTTACTGTGAAAACCTCACAAAGGCAGTGCAGAGTGCCAAAGAGAGAGTTGAGTCGTGTTGGCAGACTCCACCAGAAGGTGGACACACAATCGTCCCAGGTCAATGGGTCATGATAAAGGCATTCAAAAACAAGCCATTAGAGCCTAAGTGGTACGGACCACATCAAGTGATGTTGATTACAGCAGCTGCAGTATTGTGTCAGGGAAGGAAAACTTGGACTCATGTGTCACATTGTAAGGTTGTTCCTCCCCCTGCAGGGATAGGATAGGGCAGACACAAGAACCAGTGAGGAGCCCAGGGAAGAACCGAAAGCAACAGGCTTCGGGGGCCAACCCTGAGGTGAAGATTTCCTCATAGGCCTTTCCCCTCCATTAGTCCATCCTTTCCTCACTGTTCTTTAGGTGTCGCAGGAATTGAGAAATAGGGAAAGAAGGAACAACCATAGCAGACTATATTTTGAACAGAGGATACAACCCTAATGTATGCAGACTCTACAAATACTGCTCTGTGCCGTTAGTTCTCTCTTGTTTGTGTTTCTTTCTTCCTCTGTGCAGATACCATTTGATGGCTGTCCTGAGATCCATATGCACCACCCTTCTCACCTGCGGATAAAGCCACAACCTCTAGAAAACAACTAGACCCATCGCCGAGCCAACTATCACACAAGAAAGAGAAAAGAAAGAAGAAGAAAAAGAATAAAAATACACAACGCAGAGACTATTACCCGTAAAATCTTCACGGACCCTAATTGCATGTTTTGTTTCTGTGTCAGCATGCAATTACATATAAACAACACAGAACATGTACTATTTGCCTGTAACGATTACAAGTTACAAGAATTAACTTTTAAGTGTCTAAATTTGTATTTTTGTGAGAGTTATTAGAACTCTCAAAGAGGGGATTGAAGGATCACAAATGTTATTCTATGTTTGATTTGAATTCACGTCCTGACTAAGAGGTGTCGGGCAAGGCAAAGGTGTTTGAGATTGTTTCCTGACCATTTGGGCTTGGGACAGCTGTGCCTTTTGTCAATGAGATCAATGACTACTGAGAGATTTAGGTTTATTGCCCTCAGCTTTGATGTTTTGTCTCAACCTAAAAAAGTCCCTCCTCCAATCCTGACTATAAAGATACCCTGTAAAAATGACTTAAGATGAGATTTTCGATGACTACAGATAACAAGACATGTCATAGAATAAAGAAATTCTGCTGACGATCCAATCCGAAGTCTCCTGGTCTTCTCTTCTGAGTTTTCTACACTTTAGAAGAACAGAGTTCACAACACAACTCATAAGGTCATTAGTAGAGACTCCAAGACCAGAAATATGACAAAAAAGAGGGTATTAAAATGTACAATGTTTTGGAAAAGCTCCAGAAATGGTTAAAGCGTTAGTTTACCCAAATATGAAAATTAGCCTGTTTTACTCAACCTCAAGGCATCTTAGGTGTATATGACTTTCTTCTTTAAGACGAATCCAAACACAGTTTTATAAAAAAAATTGTCCTTGCTCTTACAAGCGTTAGAATTTGAGTAAGTGGGTGTTTTTGTTCAACAGTCCAAAAGTAGTCAAATAAAATGCAAGTAAAATAAAACAAGTATGCTGAGGCAAAAAGCAGATTTGGATGCAAGTCTACACATCTTAAAGGTTGAACGTGCAGCAGCAGGCGCTTCAGCTGAAGCAGCAGCATATGAGGAAGCAGATGAAGAGCTTGAAAGTGGAGAGCTTAATGTAAAAGCAGTTTTTGACATATCACCAATAAATGTTGCTCAGCGTACCAGTGAGTATGTACAACAACACTCAAGAGAATCATTCTCTGAACTCCCATTTAATGTTGAGATGGTAGAAAACAATGTTAAGTCTCCATTACTTTCAGTTGCATCTAAAGTCGATCATGCCCTGTTGGCACCACCTCATGTAGATGTAGAAAATCAGTATTTCATAAATCAAAAGAATTGTGCTGTAAAGAAAGAAGCGGAAAAGGAGAAAGATGTGAAACCAACATCATTTCATCATTCTTCACAATATGTACCAGAGACACAAGTTGCATCCGATTTAACTAAATATCCGATAAGACGTGAAATGGTTACTTCTGGTCTTTTGAAATTTGATGACTGTCCAGAGAACTATTGGGCATGGAAAGCTTCTTTCGTTAATTCGACTAGAGAACTGAATCTGACGACGAGAGAGGAGCTGGATTTGATGGTAAAGTGGTTAGGAAAAGAATCCTCTGAACAAGTAAAACGAATAAGATCTGTGAATGTTCTCAATGCAACCGCAACAATTAGAATGGCTTGGCAGCGCTTAGAGGAGTGCTATGGAGCACCAGAAGTGATTGAAAATGCACTTCTAAAAAAAATTGAGAATATACCGAAACCGTCAAACAAGGACAACCATAAATTGCGAGAGCTAGGAGATATCCTTCTTGAACTGGAGTGTGCAAAAGCCGATGGGTACCTTCCAGGTCTTGCGTATCTAGACACGCCACGTGGGGTTAATCCAATAATAGAGAAATTGCCCACAAATCTCCAAGACAAATGGATAGCACAGGGGTCCAAATATAAGGAAGACTATTAAGTAGCTTTCCCACCCTTTGCCTTTTTCTCACAGTTTGTAAGAAGGCAGGGTAAGATAAGGAATGATCCCAGTTTTTCTTTCTCCTCCTCGAGTTATCTGTCGACAACGAGCAGAACTGAACACAAACCCAGTAGAAAGGGCACTGTAAATGTACATCGAACAGAGGTGTCATCCCCAACATTAGACCTGCAGTCTAAACAGTCTCAGAAACGAATTGAAAGTCCTGATCGGCAATGTCCTATTCACCGCAAGCCTCATCCTCTAAAAAAGTGTAGGACCTTTAGAGAGAAATCAATAGAGGAGCGCAGATCTTTTCTAAAAGAAAATCAAATCTGCTTCAGATGTTGTGATTCGAACGAACACATTGCAAAGAATTGCAGGGTACCAATAAAATGCTCTGAATGTAACAGTGAACGACATGTTGCAGCTTTGCACCCAGATTCAGTTGTCTTAACTACAAGAAAGCCTGTCAAGGAGAAAGAGCAATGCGGGGAGCACACTGAGACATCACCCATCTCAGTTGATTCAAAATGCACAGAGATATGTGGCAAATCTGGTCACGGAAGATCATGTTCCAAAATTTGTCTGGTGAGCGTGTATCCGGCGGGAAATAGAGAGAAAGCATTTAAGGTGTATGCTGTCTTGGATGAACAAAGTAACAGATCTTTAGCCAAGACAGAGTTTTTCAGTCTTTTTGAGATTGAAGCCAATTTTGCACCATACATTATTAAGACCTGTGCTGGGGTGAATCAGACTTCTGGACGGAGAGCTACTAACTTTATGGTAGAATCTCTAGATGGACGAACAAAACTGTCACTGCCAACATTGATCGAGTGTGATATGCTGCCAGATGATAGAACAAAGATTCCCTCTCCAGAGGTCTCCTCTTGCTTTTAGGTAGAGACATTCTGAGGGTTCACAAAGTGAGAGAGCAAATAAATGGACCTAATGATGCACCATATGCTCAGCGACTGGATCTTGGATGGGTGATAGTTGGGGGAGTATGCCTGGGAATAGCGCATCGACCTTCAAGTGTGAACGTCTACCATACTCACGTGCTCAGTAATGGTCGCACATCATATTTTACTCCATGTCCGAAACAGATTCAAGTAAAGGAATGTGTTTGCGGAATGCCAAAGTAACACACTACCATGATACCAGATCTTGATGGAAAATCAGCTGGAAGGAAAACTGATAACTTAGGCTGTGCAGTATTCCACAAAACGCCAGAGGACGACAAGCCTGGGCTGTCTATGGAGGATAGAGCTTTCTTAGAAATGATGGACAGTGACGTCTTCCAGGATTCTGCAAACAGTTGGGTCGCACCGTTACCCTTTCGTTCCCCAAGGTCTCGATTGCCAAATAATAGAGATCAGGCTCTGAAACGCCTCACATCACTTCGTAAAACTCTAGATAAAAAAATAGAGATGAAACATCAGTTCATTGAATTCATGCAAAAACTTTTTGACAACGGTCATGCAGAGCACGCCCCTCCAATAGATAATGAAGCAGAGTACTGGTACCTTCCCATGTTTGGAGTGTACCACCCACAAAAACCTGATCAGATCAGGGTTGTGTTCGATTCGAGTGCAGAGTTTGAAGGAATGTCCCTTAACAAGGTATTACTCAGTGGGCCTGATTTAAACAACACACTCCTTGGTGTTCTCATGAGGTTCCGTAAGGAGAGCATTGCAGTGACTGCGGATGTACAGCAGATGTTTTATTGTTTTGTAGTGCATGAAGACCACAGAGATTTTTTTAAGGTTTTGGTGGTATGAGGACAACGACCTAGACAAAGAGATAACCGAATTCAGGATGAAGGTCCATGTATTTGGCAATAGCCCTTCACCTGCTGTGGCAGTTTACTGCATGCGACGTGCCGCTCTGCGAGAAAATGATCATGGCTCTGATGCGAAGCACTTTGTAGTAAGAGATTTTTATGTGGATGATGGACTAACTTCAGTCTCCACTCCTGAGGAAGCCATTGATCTTTTCAGAAACACACAAAAGATGCTAGCAGAGTCAAATCTTAGGTTACACAAAATTGCAATCCAATAGCAAAACTGTTATGGAAGCATTTCCCAAAGAGGATCATGCTAAAGACTTGAAGGACTTAGACCTAGGAGTTGATAGTTTGCCTGTCCAACACAGCCTGGGTCTCACCTGGAACCTGGAAACTGACAGCTTTAGCTTCCAAGTGAATCAAGAAGAGAAGCCTTTTACGAGAAGGGGTGTTCTATCCACTGTGAATAGTCTATACGACCCACTTGGATTTCTAGCTCCGGTTGTAGTGCAAGGGAAAGCACTACTCAGAGAACTTTCTTCTGAACAAAGTGACTGGGATACACCTCTTTCTAAAGGAAGACAAGCAGAGTGGAATGAATGGAGAAGTTCTCTAACAACACTAGAACAATTACAGATTAAGTGGACGTATGTACCTGTTTCGCTGTCTGTGACACAAAGGAAAGAACTGTGCTTCTTCTCAGATGCCTCCACAGTTGCGATAGGAGCAGTAGCTTACCTTAGGGTAGTGGACAGTAATAACAATACCAAGTTGGGTTTGTCATGGGAAAAGCAAAGTTAGCACCTCGTCCAGTTCACACAATTCCTCGCTTAGAATTATGCGCAGCTGTGCTAGCAGTTGAAATGTACGAATTGATCAGAGATGAGATTGAGGAAGAAATAGACTCTGTCAGGTTCTTCACAGACAGCAGGATAGTCTTAGGATATATCCATAACGTCAGTAAGAGATTCTATGTGTACGTAGCAAATAGGGTAGCTCGGATAAGGAAGTCAACACATCCTGACCAGTGGTATTATGTGAATACCAACAGCAACCCAGCAGACCTTGCCACCAAAGCTGTATCAGCAGAGCATTTGCAGGACACATGTTGGTTTTCTGGACCACAATTTCTACTCCAGAGAGATGCCGAAGAATTGACAGAGACCTTTGAATTGGTGGAACCTGATTCTGAAATTCGACTTGACATATCAGTTCTTGCAACAAAGATTTCTGTAGTTCAGTTAAGCGCTCTCAGATTTGAAAGGTTCTCTAGCTGGAAAAGCCTTTGTAAGTCGATAGCTCAATTAATCCATATTGCAAGATCCTACTGTGGTAAAACAGATGACACGCGTTGCAAAGGTTGGCATCGCTGCAACAAATCCTGTAGTGCAAGTGAGTTGACACAAGCCAAGTATACAATCATACGCTGTGTGCAACAAGAAACATTTATGGAAGAGTTTGAGTGCCTTGAAAATGGAGTGGTCCTTCCAAATCAAAGCCTCCTCAAAAAGCTAAATCCAATAATTGATGATAGTTTGTTGAGAGTAGGAGGTCGCATTTCTTCATCAGACCTGTCTCAAAGAGAAAAACATCCTCTCATTATCCCATGCAAAAACCATATTGCCACCCTTCTGGTAAGACACTATCACAACCAAGTAGCACACCAGGGACGTCATTTTACTGATGGCGCAATCAGAGCTGCTGGATTTTGGATAATAGGGAGCAAAAATCTTGTTTCCAGTATCATTCACAACTGTGTTATCTGCCGCAAGCTAAGAGGGAGATTACAGACTCAAAGGATGGCAAATTTGCCTGCAGATAGACTGTCAACTGAACCACCCTTTACTAATGTAGGCATTGATGTGTTTGGCCCATGGAGTGTGGTCACACGTCGTACAAGAGGTGGCAGTGCAGATTCAAAACGCTGGGCAGTGATTTTCGTGTGCTTGTCTGTCAGAGCAGTGCATATTGAGCTGATTGAGTCTATGTCTACATCAAGTTTCATCAATGCATTGCGACGATTTTTCTCCATCCGTGGACCAGCAAAACTACTTCGATCTGATAGAGGTACAAACTTTGTAGGTGCCTTCAAAGAGTTGAAAATAAACGTGAATGACTCTGGGTTAAATGCCTACCTCAAAGACACAGGATTCACGTGGATCATCAATCCGCCCCATGCTTCACACATGGGGGGGATCTTGGGAGAGACTCATTGGAGTTGCTAGACGAATTCTGGATGGTATGCTGATTCAAAAACCCACAAGCCTCACGCATGAGATTCTGGTGACGCTAATGGCTGAAGTTATGGCAATCATAAATGCGAGGCCTTTAGTACCAGTGTCTACAGACCCAGACTCTCCTGAAATACTAACTCCAGCATTGTTGTTGACACAGAAACGGAACATAGTAGAAGTTCCTGAGGGAGATTTTGACACAGTTGATCTCCACACAAAACAGTGGAAACAAGTGCAGTGTCTTGCCGATACCTTTTGGAAAAGATGGCGAAGGGAATATTTGTCGACACTGCAGAGTCGTAAAAAGTGGCCTGATGCTAAAACAAACGTGAAAGTTGGTGATGTCGTGCTTTTGAAAGAAAGTCAAGCACCAAGGAACAGCTGGCCTACTGGACTGGTCGTAAAAACCATTCCAAGTGCAGACAACTTGGTTCGTAAGGTGGAACTGAAAATTGTTGACCAGGGAACCACTAAATTCTTTATGAGACCAATATTGGAAATAGTCATTCTCTTTTCTCCCAAGACTTAGAGACAATACTGAAAGACTCTAAAAGCAAGAAAGAAAAAAAAAGAGTTAATGTCAAGAAGTAGTGGCATAATTTCATTATACCATGCGGGGAGTGTGCTGCCCTTAGAAATTGAAATTGTATTTTTGTGTATTATTTTACTATTTTATTTGTATATATTGTGAATTATTTCCTCCGGGACTTTTATTTTGAAATCGGGGGCGTTGAGTGCTGTTTGAATAAACAGGGCGTCTTTGGTGATGAGGAAAAGCTGGTAGACTATCCTGAAGCAGATGAGGGTAGTTCGGGAGATCTTGCTTTGCAAATCAAGAAGTTGGAGTTGCAAGCTAAAGAGCACGATAGAGTTTTGCTTAAAGACAGAGAAGAATGGGAGCGTGAGAAAGAGAGACGAAGAGAGCGTGAGAAACATGAGCTTGAATTGAAGAAGCTTGAGATGGAACAAGCTTGCCGCCTCAAAGAAATCGAGTTGAGAGCTCGTGAAAGGGGTGTAACGGATGTTTCTGATTTCGACGTGAGTCGTAATATTCGTATGGTTCCTCCTTTTCGAGAACAAGAGGTAGACAAGTTTTTTGCTCTTTTTGAACGCGTGGCCATCAATCTTAAGTGGCCGAAAAAAATTTGGCCCACGTTGTTGCAGTGTGTTCTTGTGGGAAAAGCTCAGGAAGCTTATTCTTCTTTGTCAGTGGAAGAGTCTCTTGATTATGAACAAGTGAAAATCAAATCAAATCAAATCACTTTTATTGTCACAAATTGCCGTTCTTAGAATTTATGAACTGGTTCCTGAGGCTTATCGCCAAAAATTTCGTAATCATATAAAAACTGATGAGACTTATGTTGAATTCGTTCGTGAGAAAGAGTCAATGTTTGATCGGTGGTGTGCTTCCATGAAGGTAACAACTTATGAAGAGCTCCGTGAACTGATTCTTTTAGAAGAATTTAAAAACTGTTTACCAGAACGCGTTGAAACTTACTTGAATGAGCAGAAAGTTCTCAAATGTTCCGCCGCTGCTGCTCTAGCTGATGAATACGTGCTTACCCATAAGAGCGTGTTTGGTACTGTTCAAAATTCTAGTAACAGCAGTCGACGGGATTCAAAGCGTAGCTTTGATCGTGCTCCACGTGAGGATAAAGTGGCAGAGAATTCTGGCAAGTTTTTGTCCTCACCCGTTTGTTTCTATTGTAAGAAACATGGACACATTATTGCTGAGTGCCAAGCACTCAAAAAGAAAAATAGTGTCCCTAAACCGGTAGGTTTATTGATGACGTCCTCGCCACAATTAGAAGGACTGGAGTTGTTAGCTTCTCAGGCTGACATGTGTGAAGAACAGGGGTATGTGCTGTTTATGATGGACGGATTTGTGTCTTTGGTTGGTAATGCAAATTCGCGAAAACCAGTCAGGGCACTTCGTGACACAGGAGCTGCTCAGAGTTTTATTCTAGAAGGAATATTACCGTTGTCTGATGAGAGTTCTATTGGTTCAAGTGTCTTAGTACAGGGGTTTGAGATGGGCTTTGTGAATGTGCCTTTGCACAAAATTGAGATTGAGTCCTCCCTTGTTACCGGCCGCGTTGTTGTTGGAGTGCGACCGTGTCTTCCCGTTCGAGATGTCACTTTTATTTTGGGGAATGACTTGGCGGGAGGAAAAGTTTTTGCTAGCCCTGAGGTAACTAATGTTCCTCTTCCCTGCGCTACTCCTGATGAATTAGCTCAGAAATACCCAGAGGTATTTCCTTCGTGCGCTGTCACTCACGCTATGTCACAGAGATTGAAAGATACAAGCTTTAGTAAGTCAGAAGGTGAGTGGGAATTTGGTTTGAATGATACGTTCCTCTCTAATTCAGATTCTGGTGAAGTGAAGTGTTCGAATTCTGTTGATGGTTTAGGCATCGCCATCAAGAAACGAGATGAACATTCAATGGGGCTTGATAAATTGTCTCTGTCACGCGAGCAGCTTATTGTTGAACAGAGGAAAGATGAGAAACTGTCGTCCCTCTTTGAAGCTGTTGTTCCTGTTGAGCAACTCGAGTGTGTATCCCAAGGATACTTTGTTGAAGATGGTGTGTTGATGAGGAAGTGGAGACCATCAAATGCTGCTGCTGCTGATGAATGGCAGATTGTCAAGCAGGTAGTAGTTCCCCCCTCATATCGTTCTGAAATCCTGAGACTTGCGCATGACGGTTTGTTTGCCGGTCATTTAGGAGTAAACAAAACATATGATCGGGTGATCCGACATTTTTTCTGGCCTGGTATAAAAAAGATGTGGCAAGTTATTGTCGAAGCTGTCATGTGTGTCAAAAGATTGGGAAACCGAACCAAACTATTCCACCTGCTCCATTGTATCCAATTCCAGCTATTGGTGAACCATTTGAGCGTGTGATGGTTGACTGTCGGTCCCTTGCCTCGTACGAAGTCTGGTAATCAGTATTTACTGACAATAATGTGTACATCTACGCGTTTTCCGGAGGTAATTCCTTTGCGGAAAATTACTGCACCAGTGATTGTGAAATCACTTATCAAGTTTTTCTTACTTTTTGGCCTTCCGCGTACTATTCAATCAGATCAAGGTACGAATTTCATGTCCCGTGTGTTTAAACATGCTCTGGATCAGTTGCATATTCAACACTGCACTTCTAGTTGTTATCATCCAGAAAGCCAAGGAGCACTCGAACGGTTCCACCAGACTTTAAAATCTATGCTTCGTGCGTTTTGTCTGGAGTTCCAGAAAGACTGGGACGAGGGAGTGCCTATGGTTATGTTTGCAGTGAGGGAGGTAGTGCAGGAATCTCTGGGCTTCAGTCCGGCCGAGCTGGTGTTTGGTCACACCGTTCGTGGCCCACTGAAGCTGATTAAAGATCATTGGTCTAATGATCCGAGTTCAAACAATGTCCTTGATTATGTTTCAGAGTTTCGTTTGAAACTGCACCGTGCATGTGAATTGGCCAAAAAGAATTTGGAGATGTCTCAACAACGAATGAAAACACGTTTTGATCGTGGTGCTAAACTTTGTAGTTTCTCTCCTGGTGATAAGGTGTTAGTGCTGTTGCCAGTACCTGGATCTACACTACAGGCTCGTTACTACGGTCCTTACCAGGTGAAAGGTGAGTGAGCTTGACTATGTGATAATGACACAAGATAGAAAGAAAACAACTCGTCTGTGTCATATTAACATGCTTAAGCCGTACTTTGAGAGACAGTTAGTTCTATCTGGACAGAAGTCGGCTGTGTTAATTGTCTCACCCACAGATTCTCCAGTGAATAAAGAGCAGGCGCTGTCTAGTGCTGATTTACCTGTTGATGGGGTGCTGTCCAGTACTGAACCTTTGACTTGTCCATTGTCCTCTGTGTCTGATAGTGTTGCTGTCTCGGCTACATTCGAGGAGGATGATGTTGATTTTTCCTCTTCAGAATTGGTGGTGGGAAGGTTGAAAAATTCTGAGATAACTCAAAATCTTGACGCGTTTCTTTCTCACTTGACTGTTACCGAACGCGCTGATGTGATCAATGTCATACAGACTAATGGAAGCTTGTTTTCTGATGTTCCTTCTCGTACTTCACTGGTAGAACATGATATCGATGTGGGCGATTCATTGCCCATAAAACAGCACGCGTATAGGGTCAGTCCTGAGAAGCGAGCTCAGTTGCAAAAAGAGGTAGCCTTTATGCTCGAAAATAACATCGCTGTGCCAAGTTATAGCTCTTGGAGCTCACCCTGTTTGCTTGTAAAGAAATCTGACAGCACATTTCGTTTTTGAACTGATTTTAGACGCGTTAATGCTATTAAAAAACCAGACAGTTATCCCCTGCCTCGCATGGAAGATTGCATCGATCGTGTTAGAAACGCTGCTTTCGTGACTAAAATCGACCTGCTCAAAGGTTATTGGCAGGTGCCTTTGACGGAACGCGCAAAAGAGATCTCCGCGTTCGTTACATCTGACCATTTCCTTAATTATATGGTGATGGCTTTCGGTTTACGAAATGCACCGGCAACCTTTCAGAGGTTGATAAATCGTGTTATCGAGGGCATGCGTAATGTTGAGGCGTATCTGGATGACCTAGTGATTTATAGTGCGTCCTGGTCAGAACACATTAAACAGCTTGATACATTGTTCAATCGTCTGTCTTGTGCCAATCTTACAGTTAATCTCACGAAGTGCGAATTTGGTCGAGCAACGGTGACATATTTGGGAAAGATTGTTGGGGGCGGGCAAGTTCGGCCTGTTGAGTCTAAGATGGAGGCTATTATTCATTTTCCGGTGCCCACTACACGCCGTGAGTTGCATCGATTCTTGGGCATGGTTGGGTATTACAGGAATTTTTGTGTGAATTTTTCTGCTGTCGCATCTCCCTTAACCGATCTCCTTAGTCCAAAAGTACCATTTAAATGGACGGAATCATGTCAAATGAGTTTTGAACAGATCAAAGCGCTTCTGATTAATTCTCCTATTCTCTTTGCTCCTGATTTCTCATCTCCGTTTTTGCTTGCTGTTGATGCAAGTGACACAGGTGCGGGAGCTGTACTTCTCCAACGAGATCAGACTGGTGTTGAACATCCCGTTTGCTATTTTTCACGAAAATTTAATAAACATCAATGACGTTACTCCACCATTGAGAAGGAGGGGCTCGCTCTTGTCCTTGCTCTCCAACATTTCGATGTCTATGTGGGTTCCGTTTCGTATCCATTGATTGTTTATACAGATCATAACCCTTTAGTCTTTCTGAACCGAATGAAAAATAATAACCAACATTTGATGCGTTGGAGTTTGTTTTTGCAGACGTTTGAATTGGACATCCGGCATATTCGTGGTAAAGATAATGTCATTGCTGACGCTTTATCTCGTGTCTAATGGGAATCAATTGTATTTTCCCTCTTTATTTGTTTTTTTAAGACAAAAGGGGGGGGAAGAGGAAAAGGTAAGATCACTTGCATTCCTACAATTTATTCACTTAAGGGTGAGAGTGTTACGTGTATGTGTGACATTTATATTTTGAGTCCATAGGTGGCGTGGTGGGAAGTCCCATTCTGAGACTCGCGTGACGTCATCAACGACTCTGGATAAATAGGCTGCGAGGCACAATGGAAGGTCTCTCTGTTGCTCCGCTCTCCCATTCTTCTCGCCATCGTCTCTCTCATCGCCTCGTTGGGGCTATTTTGTTATTTTTCGTTATGCCTAGGTTCACTTTGTGAATCTGTGTTTTGATATGTGTTATTCTTATTTTCTTATCGGCAGCGGGTAGAGTGTTTATTTATTAGTCACGTTTTGCTTAGTTAGTAAGAGCTGAGCGAGGGAAGCAGGTGTCCGGAAGACTCACCCATTCTTATTTTTACTTCGGGAGACAGGTAAGAACTTTGTTCCGAGAACAGGTATAGTTAGGGGTCTGTTTTCTTAGCTTTCCTACCCGTGACTTGATTATGTATTTGTTTATAAATATTGTTTGTGAATTGTTGTGCATTCCTTTTTGAGTGTTTGAGTTGAAATCAGTACTTGAATTAAATAAGAGGAGTTTTGAAATTCACATCAGGTGTTGTGGTTCTTTAATATGTTCGGCCTGTGTCCTTTAATTGATTGTTTGAATTAACGAGTATTTTCTATGTTTTCAGTTTTACAGTAAAGGATAATAACCAAGAAAAGTACGCCTTGGGACTTTATTCAAAATGTTTGCTATCTGTCTAATGGAGTACAGTCACGTTCTATGAGGGCAGAATAATGTACTTGCAAAGTTAATGATAGTCAGTCCTATCTGAATCAGACATTCTACTAATACTTTAATAAGAGTTAGTAGACGTGGGTGCAACATTACTTATTGTCAACAGAATGTTATTTTGTGACCATCAAAATAAAGTGTTACCAAAAATCTATATTTAAAACGATATAAATAGTTTTGTGTAACTTCCGCTAACTGTCATATGCGCGTACACGAGAGACTGCCTTTCCTGTGGATGACGTAGGCATAGTACTTGAGCGCGAGTCGACGAGCGCAAAACCAATGTTTGCAAGAGCAATGGAAGCAAAGTTTCCTTACTTTACCAAACGAAAACCAGTCTCCTCTTGGATTATATTGAAATCCTCCTACATTTTCTTAACAAATCCTCGTTTTCTGCTTCTAATTCGTGACCAGAGTTTTGTTTTGTTCTCCTTCCGTCGCAATTCCACGTTGGTCCCTAATCACGGCACTTACGCTACACATACGTCATCTGCCGGAACGGCTTCTGCCTATGACAGTTAACGTAAATGAGAGAAAGGTATATATAACATTTTATTTTATTTTTCTTACAAAAATGCATGGATTCGCTACAGGAGGCCTTTAGAGCTGTGAGAGGAACTTTCTTTTTTAATGGATTCGCATACTTTATTTGACGTCTTGTGGACTGTTGGAAAAAAACACCTACTCCCATTCTAACGCTTTGCAGAGCCAGGACCATTTTTAATATTACTCTGATTGTCTTCTGGACAACTGTCAGATCAGCTGGCTTCCCCATGATTGTGTAGCCTAGAGAACCAAACTGAGAGACCATTTTGAAGGCTCAGGAAACCTTTGCAGGTGTTTTGAGTTGATTAGCTGATTGGCATGTCACCCTATTCTAATTTGTTGAGATGGTGGGTGAATTGGTGGGTTTTTGTTAAATGTGAGCCAAAATCATCACAATTAAAAGAACCAAAGACTTAAACTACTTCAGTCTGTGTGCATTGAATTCATTTAATACACGAATTTCACAATTTGAGTTGAATTACTGAAATAAATTAACTTTTACATGACATTCTAATTTATTGAGATGCACCTGTATATGTATATGTGTGTATATATATATACATACATATATATATATATATATATGTATTATGTATGTATATATATATATATATATATATACACATACATAATACATATATATATTATGTATGTAGATCATAGACCACAAGATCAGATGTCTCTGTTGGATGCCATGAATGCTGCATGTGAGGACATCACATCTGATCATTGCAGGGGATGGGTGCGGCATTCAAGGATATTTTTTCCCCGGTGCATGTCAATGGAAAACATCAGATGTGATGTTGATGAAAATCTTTGGCCTGACCAACAAGAGCGACAGGATGTCCACCAAGAATATTTTTTTTTCATGGATGTTATTTTGTGTATTTGTGGTAACATAAAAAATGTTCAGTAATTGGACAAGCAAGATTTCACTTTACATGTAATACATTCAGACAAAAATAAATGTACTGTATTTTTTCAATGTACTATTGACTCTTCTTAACAAATATCAGATTTTTTTTATAAAACCTTAATTTCCATGATTGACTGTCATGGTAAAAAAACAACTAAACAATTTGACCAGTGTAGCTCACACAATGACAAAAATACTTTATATTTTGGTGGCATTGGCCAAATTATTGGCACGATAACTAGGTTTTGAAGCATGAATTTAAAATGTTTTGGATGTGTAACTACATTTTGCAGACATGCAATACAGTTCTGAAGTTCCAGCAAATATTTTTGACATTTGCACTCACAGTTTAGAGAATGTTAAGGCTGTTTAGAAAAATTTGCCAAAGCAACTGAGAAAAAGTGGCAATCATTGGGTCCAAACACAAATGGCTTGTCAAGTCACCTTTATTTATATAGCGCTTTTAACAATACAAATTGTGTCAAAGCAACTGCACAATATCAAAATAGGAAAATAGTGTATCACTAATGTAAAATGACACCCATTTTTCAGTTAAAGGCATTTCATTATTGAATTCAGTGATGTCATCGTCCAGCTCAGTTCAGTTTAAATAGTATCTGTGCAATCAAGTCGGTGATATCGCTGGAAATGAAGTGTCCCCAACTAAGCAAGCCAGAGGCGACAACGGCAAGGAACCAAAAGTCCATCGGTGACAGAACGGAGAAAAAAACCTTGGGAGAAACCAGGCTCAGTCGGGGGGCCAGTTCCCTTCTGGCCAGACAAACCAGTAGTTTGTTCCAACTGCAGCAAAGTTAGATTGTAAGGGCTCCACTGGTTCCAGTGGTCTTTTCCCGATGGCTGTCTAGGTGACAAGGTCCTCACTGGGGATCTGTCTCTGGGGCTCATCTAGGTACCCTTGTCTTCGCTGACGTTCAGAGTTGTAGAGGTTGTCTCTAGGTGATGATCCACCATATGATCTGGATACGGACTAGATCTGTTGACTGCATTGATCATCTGGGCTGGATAAGGACCAGATCGGGTGGCTACGGTGACCTCGGAATAAGAAAGAAAAAGACTAATATTAGCATAGATTTCAATCTTCTTACGATGTAACAAGTACATTGTGTTTTATGGGAAGAGTTCCCGTGTAGACGGGCTTGTGTAGACAATATAGTTATACGATAGGTACTGTATGTCTCTTTTCAAATAACTTTGAGTCTTTAAGTGTTATGAACGCATTATTGACAAATAGGATAAAATTGTCTCTTTCAGACATTCAATCGTGTCTGGCAAATTAACAAGTATGTTTTCAGTTTTACTATAAGAAACATAAAAATTAAGATAAAATAATTAAGAATTATTTAAAATAATTTTATTATTTATAAGACCATTTTTTGCATACTGATAATATTGGGCTTTATGAAACTATAATACATTTATATGTATTTCACGATGTCACACTTGCATATATTAGCACGATAAACGTAATGCGTATTTGGCGAGTATGGTAATACGTTGTTGGCGTGCTGTCCTGGGGAAAGTCTCCGAGCTCGGGAATGGCCCGAACCCAGAGTACCCCCCATGGTGTGATGAGAATTCTAGTGATATTGGTGGAGAAGGGGTGGTGGAGGGATGCTGCTTAACCCTTTAGGCACCCTTTAGGCACACACGGCAACGGCAAACATGCTGATCACTTCCGGTTTGTCGTTGACGCGTGTTCTGAGCTGAATCTCCGTCAAGCCAATTATTTATCGTCTATTTTCTATCTTAAATTCCGATTTTATACACAATAATTTGTGTTTCTATAACGTGTGAATATATCCCCGATCGCATTCTGCAACGAGAATAATCAGAGCGGCTTGTTATCGCAAGTTTTATTTTGATTTCCCGAGTCCGCTATTAGCTTATAGCCCGTTAGCAAAGCCAGCGCGGGTGCCGCTAACACAGCTAATACCCCTTTTTACACACGCATACACACATTTAACATTGTTTCACTGTTACTTGCTTAAATGGCGGATTTGTGTCTACCTTTGTGTGCAGGTGAGGACACGTTCGAGCTGCATTCGGCGCAGCTCGAGCTGGAGGCCGTGGAGAGACGGATCCGCGAGCTGCTTGGGAAACAGGCCCAGCTGAGGAAACGGATAGCAACGCTGGAAACATCTCGGGCTGACGCTCATAAGTCCGGGGTAAGTATGCAGCGCGCTGCTAACACCCCCACCACCTCTACTCCGTGTGTTTCTCTGCACAGGCCCCGTGCACCCGGGACGTGATCGTCACAGATGGCCTTCACTCCGGCGCCGGGAAACCACGGACCCTGGGTGCAGCAGCGGAAGACGCGATCCAGGCCCCGGGCGATGACTTCTCCCCCTCCGGTCTTCGACATCTCATCCCGGAACCGCTTCGCCCCTCTCTGCGAGACTGATCGTGACGCTGTGGTCATCGGAGACTCAATCGTCCGGCATGTCCGTGCTACGTTAGCTGAAGGTAAAGTGCACACTCATTGTCTCCCTGGTGCTCGTGTTCTTGATGTTTCTGTGCAGATACCCGTGATTCTGAAGGATGACGAGAGCATTGCAGCTGTTGTGATTCACGCGGGGGCTAACGACACCAAGCTGCGGCAGACGAAGACACTGAAGAGGGACTTCAGGAGCCTGATCGAGACGGTACGCAGCACATCGCCCGCGACGACGATCATCGTGTCAGGACCTCTTCCCACGTATCGACGAGGACACGAACGGTTCAGTAGACTGTTTGCTTTAAATGAATGGTTGTTTTCATGGTGTACAGAGCAGAAAATTCTCTTTGTCAATAATTGGAATCTTTTCTGGGAGCGTCCTAGGCTATTTCGTGCTGATGGCCTGCACCCCAGCAGAGTCGGTGCGGAACTCCTGTCGGACAACTTCACCAGGACGCTACACTCTATCTGACTAGTAAGCCAATTCTCCAATAACAGCTATGATGACTTTTGTTCTACCCACTTAAATGATAAAGGTACTTGCAGTGTCCAATCTATACAGACTGTGTCTGTTCCCCGAATAGTGAGTTCAAAATATAAATTTAATGCAGGGTCTAGAACAAATCTGATCGTGATTAAACCAGAAAAATGCAAAATAAATGAACAAAAACAATTTTTAAAACTTGGGCTCCTAAATATCCGATCACTCACACCGAAAGCAGTTATTGTAAATGAAATAATCACAGATAATAGTTTTGATGTACTCTGTCTGACTGAAACCTGGCTTAAAACAAATGATTATTTTGGTCTAAATGAATCTACTCCACCAAGCTACTGTTATAAGCACGAGCCTCGTGAGACTAGTCGTGGCGGCGGTGTCGCAACAATATATAGTGATATTCTCAATGTTACTCAGAAAACAAGATACAGGTTTGACTCATTCGAAATACTTATGCTCAATGTTAAACTGTCAGATAAGCAAAATAAATCTGTCCTATCTCTTGCTCTGGCTACTGTGTATAGACCGCCAGGGCCATATACAGATTTTCTAAAAGAATTTGCAGATTTCCTCTCAGACCTATTGGTTACTGTTGATAAAGCACTAATTGTTGGAGATTTTAACATTCACGTTGATAATACAAATGATGCGTTAGGACTTGCGTTTACTGACCTAATAAACTCTTTTGGTGTCAAGCAAAATGTCACCGGGCCCACACATCGTTTTAATCATACGCTAGATTTAATAATATCGCATGGAATTGATCTAACTGATATAGATATTATACCTCAAAGTGATGATGTTACTGACCATTTCCTTGTATCATGCATGCTACATATTACTGATATTAACTATATGGCTCCGCGTTATCGCCCAGGCAGAATTATTATTCCAGCCACTAAAGACAGATTCACAAATCACCTGCCTGATTTATCTCAACTGCTCTGTGTACCCATAAATACAGATGAACTAGACACAATTACTAGCAACATGGGAACTATCTTCTCTAATACGTTAGAAACTGTTGCACCCATCAAATTAAAAAAGGTTAGAGAAAAACGAGCTGCGCCATGGTACAACAGTTATACCCATTCTCTCAAGAAAGAAACTCGTATTGAGCGCAAATGGAGAAAAAGTAACTTGGAAGTCTTTAGAATTGCGTGGAAAAACATTATGTCCAGCTATAGACAGGCTCTAAAAACTGCAAGAACCGAGTATATCCGCAAACTCATAGATAATCACCAAAACAATCCAAGGTTTTTATTTAGCACAGTGGCTAGATTAACAAATAAACAGATGTCACCCGATCTAAATATTCCCTCACAGTTTAATAGTAATGACTTTATGAATTTCTTTACTGATAAAATAGATAATATCAGAAATACAATAACAAACGTAGATTCTACAGCGTCTAGTACTCCAGCTTCATTCATCGCACCCAAAGAAAAACTGCAGTGCTTTACAACTATAGGACAGGAAGAGCTAAATAAACTTATCACTGCATCTAAACCAACAACATGTTTATTAGATCCTGTACCAACTAAACTATTGAAAGAGTTGTTACCTGTTGCAGAACAACCGCTTCTCAATATTATTAACTCCTCGTTATCTTTAGGTCACGTCCCAAAACCATTTAAGCTGGCAGTTATTAAGCCTCTTATTAAGAAACCAAAATTAGATCCTTGTGAACTGGCAAATTACAGGCCCATTTCAAATCTTCCGTTTATGTCGAAAATATTAGAAAAAGTAGTGTCTGCTCAACTGTGCTCCTTTCTGCAAAAAAATGATATCTATGAAGAATTTCAGTCAGGTTTCAGGCCCCGCCATAGCACAGAAACTGCACTTGTTAAAATTACAAATGACTTGCTTCTTGCGTCAGACAAAGGCTGCATCTCGTTGCTAGTTTTACTTGATCTTAGTGCTGCGTTCGACACTATAGATCATGACATACTGATAGATCGATTACAAAACTATACAGGTATTCAAGGGCAGGCTTTAAGATGGTTTAGATCCTACCTGTCCGATCGCTACCACTTTGTTTATTTAAACGGGGAGTTATCTCAATTATCACCAGTAAAGTATGGAGTACCACAAGGATCTGTCCTAGGTCCTCTATTATTTTCATTATATATGTTGCCCCTTGGTAATATTATTAGAAAATACGGGATTAGTTTCCATTGTTATGCTGATGACACTCAACTATATATCTCAACAAAACCAGATGAAACTTCTAAACTATCTAAGCTAACAGAGTGTGTTAAAAATATAAAAGGTAATTTTCTCCTATTAAATTCAGATAAGAACGAGATATTACTTATTGGACCTAAAGACAGTACACAGAATCTCTTGGATTACAATTTGCAACTAGACGGATGTAATGTTACTTCCTCTACAGTTAAAAATCTGGGTGTTATATTAGACAGCAACCTATCTTTTGAAAATCATATTTCCAATGTTACAAAAACAGCATTCTTCCATCTTAGAAACATTTCCAAGCTACGGAACATGTTAAGTGTTTCTGATGCAGAAAAGTTAGTTCATGCATTCATGACCTTTAGACTGGACTATTGTAATGCACTGCTAGGTGGTTGTCCTGCATCTTCAATAAACAAGCTACAGATAGTACAAAATGCTGTGGCTAGAGTCCTTACCAGGTCAAGAAAATATGACCATATTACTCCAATTTTACAGTCTCTGCACTGGCTACCTATTAAGTTTCGTATCAGTTACAAAATATTATTACTTGCCTATAAGGCCCTAAATGATTTAGCTCCTGCGTACCTAACTAATCTTCTATCACGCTACAATCCAACCCGCTCCCTTAGGTCGCAAAACTCTGGACTCTTGGTAGTACCTAGGATAGCAAAGTCCACTAAAGGAGGTAGAACTTTTTCATATCTGGCTCCTAAACTCTGGAATAGCCTTCCTGATAACGTTCGGGGTTCAGACACACTCTCTCTGTTTAAATCTAGATTAAAGACGCATATCTTTAGCCAAGCATTCATATAATGCATCTCACAATCTTGTACTGCCAGTCTATCTGAACAAATGCACATTATTATGCTTTAGCTTGGGTTATACTGATAATTTCATCCAGGGTTATTCCTGGATGGAACAACTGCTACGCTAATTGTCTTACTGTTTCTATGTTACTGCCACGGGATTAACATCCCGTGGTAGCTAGGAATTACACAAGCTTCAGTCTGGATCCTACCCTTAAACGATTGAGATGACCGAACACCTGAGAAGAGACGATGACAACCCCTCTGAGGACCTCAGAGGAAGCCAACCATCAGCGATTATACTGACTTAACCAAAGTCTGCCATAAATGGAGGATCAGCACCTGGAGACAACCTCTACAGCCCCTACAGCCCTGAACGTCAGTGGAGTCTAGGACACATAGATGAGCCCCAGAGACAGATCTCCAGTGAGGACCTCGTCACCTAGACATCCATTGGGGAAAGACCCCTGGAACCAGTGGACCACTTACACTCTGACTTTGCTGCAGTTGGAACAAACTACTGATTGGTCTGGCCGGAGGGGAACTGGCCCCCCGACTGAGCCTGGTTTCTCCCAAGGTTTTTTCTCCATTCTGTCACCGATGGAGTTTTCGTTCCTTGCCGCTGTCGCCTCTGGCTTGCTCAGTTGGGGACACTTCATTTCCAGCACAATCATCGACTTGATTGCACAGATATTATAAACTGAACTAAGCTGGACAATGCCATTACTAAATTCAATAATGAAATGCATTCAGCAGATAATTGAGTGTTAAATCCTGTCATATTACATTATTGGCACAATTTGCCTATTTTGATATTGTGCAGTGCTTTGTTACAATTTGTATTGTTAAAAGCGCTTGACCAAGGTTTTTTGGAAAATATGCTGGATTTTGACATCAAGATTTCAAAAGCTTGTGGCTTGAAAGCGGTTAAAGATAGAGATCTACTGTAAATTAGAAAAATGTTGGGCATGACAAAAAGTTTATGTGGGGTGTAAATATACTCATCTAATTTGCATATTATGACGTCATCATGGGGCGGCCCTCTTGAATTTCATAATATTCAGGAAATAGCAGATATTGAATTGATGTTTGAACTTATTTGCATGTTTGTTTTAGTTTTTTTTGTATTTTTATCCTCATTACAAATGATCAGAAAAGAGGAAACCAACAATAAAACAGGAGAAAGTACAAAATGAATACTATATTACTATACTATGTAGTAGTAAAACATATGTGACCAGTAGCCTACTTTTTGATCAGTTCATCAGTAATATTCAGGAAATAATAGATATTGAATGGTTGTTTGAACTTATTCAAGTTTTTTTGTCTTTTTATCATAATTACAAATGATCAGGAAAAGAGGAAATAACAGTAAAACAGGAGATAGTAGTAAATTATTACTATATTACTGTGCCATAAAAATTCCTATTTCAGGTATCTTTTATTTATAGTTCTTGAGAGTATGGTACCTCTTATTGGATGGCACAGCACACAGGCCTACCAACACTGACTGCACCTGTACTGTCTGCCGGTGGTCCTTTGAGCGCACATGATGAGAAAAAAAGACGCAATCTGGGGCGATCATCAGCAACGCAGAGCCTCTCATATGGACACTAAGACCACGTCCACCCCTGCCACCCCCATCCCCGTTGGGCAAAGGGCCGAAATGATCACTTGTTTGTGCTTTGTGAACTCTCTCGCTATGCGCGGCGGCACCATTGCGCAGCAGAGATGTACCGGGAGAAGCGCGAGCATTAGATGGCCGATCGTCATTTACAAACCCCAAATATTCCCCTTCAGAGTCAGAATCGGCGAATAACATTTACAACACATCCTCACAGTACAACTTTTTATTAGTCATTTGGCGATTTTCTTTCACAAATCTCACAATTTACTCACAAGCTATGAACTGAACTGCTTCCGCATCAATGACACAATAGCTCACTTGCCCTGCTATTTCCTCGAACACTTTTGGTTAGATTCGATGTACTACATGTCTGCCATCTAGTGGTTGGGAATACAAGTGCGATATTATACAATATTAGAGCAATAGAGCGATAGGACAGCCACCAGACGCAATAGAGCGTAGGACAGCCACCAGACTAAGATTCTCCCCAAATACTAGTTCCGAGAAGTAACCTGTGTGGCAGGCCGGGGGGGCCTACATGCTCTGAGGGAGCGGCTTGGCATGCATGGGTAGGCCCCACCGACCGCTGGAGTGAACTGCGTGGTTTGGGGCGACCGGTCAGGGAAGGCTCAAACTGAGGCCCAGCGATGGCTCACCGCATTGTGACGGGTGAGCCCTGCCCGCCGATGGAGGAACAGGGTGGCTAAGGCCCTGGCCAGGAGGACCCGAGTTGCCTGCAGTGGGATAGTTCACGGAGTCGTCGTACGGGCCCTACTGGCAGTCAGCCTCTGCTAATCAGTGGACAGAGGGTGGTATCTGGCCTAGAGGGCCCATGAAGCCTCCGACTAGGGCACAATACCCCGTCGTCGGACTGGTGGGTCCTATTGGCTTGGCAGATAAAAAGAGTTTGAGACGTCTGACAAGGAGGCTCTCCCGACATCCGACGGGAGATCAAGACTCACGGCATCGAATAGATGAGCGTCACTTGCAGGCGGCAAGCATAGGAGCCCACCGGGAGACCAGTGTCGAGGTCTGACATGAGATCAAGACTCTGCTGCCAGACGGATAGCCTTGCCGACGAGTAGGGAGAAGAGAAAACACAGAACTGGGAGGGCTCTCGCAGCATCCGATGGGAGATTGAGACTCAGGACATCGAACGGGTAAGCTTAGCAAGGCGGGGGGAGGAAAGGTTTGAGGATAGCAGAGACAGTTGGATGGTGTTTAGTGGGCGGACGAGGACCACAGGAACGGCTAGGCCTCGTCGCCCATCGGATGGAAAATTAGGTGGGTGACTGAGACCGACGCCAACGCTCTACGGGAGGCCAATACTCACTGAATCGAACGGGTCAGTCTCGCTGACCAAGGAAGAAGCGGTAAGTTGTCTGGCTGTGAGGCTTTTTCCGATGCCCGAGGGGGTCACAATACCCGCTGTGTCGGACGAGTAAGCATCGCCAGCGTGGGACTAGAAAAGGCAAGGTTGTCTGGCCGGGAGCACCTCGCCGGCGACCGACGGGAGATCAAGAGAAAGGTTGGTCGGGACGATCACCCGTCATCCAACCGGTGGGCGTGCTCACCTGTTTGATGGGCTAGCTTCGCTGACATAGGGGGAAAAGGTGAGGTGGTCCAGCCAGGAGGCACTTGCGGCATCCGACGCAAGATTAATACTCGCGAGTCAGATGGTTAAGCCTCGCCGGTGGTGGACTGAAAGCTAAGATAGCTTGACCGAACGGGTATGTACCGTTAGACGGGTTTCGATATTGTGGTGCGAGCAAATGGAAAAGATGAGTTTGTCTGGCTGGGAGACCAAGGCTCTCGGTGTCGGACGGGTAAGCCTCGCCGAGCGTGGAACTTGAAAAGGTAAGATTGTCTGGCCGGAAGTGCTCTCGCCGTTATCCGTCGGGAGATCGGGGCTCACCGAGTCGGACAGGTTTAGACAGAAGGGTAAAGTTAAGTGGTCAGAAGGCCTCGCAGTCAACCGGCAGCGTGGTTGGATAGGCCTTGCCGGCCGCAGAATGGAAAAGGTAAGTTTGTCTGGCTGGGAGGCTCTCACCAGCGTCCGACGGGAGCTCAATACTCGCTGTGTCGGACGGGTAAGCCTCGTCGAGCAAGAGTCTTGAAAAGGTAAGGTTGTCTGTCCGGGAGCACCACGCCGGCATTCCGACGGGAGATCAAGACTCGCCGTGTCGGACAGGTGAAGACGGAAAGGTAAATTTGGGTGGCCGGGAGGCTCTCGCCGACATCCGACTGGAGGAAAATACTTGCAGTCTGGATGGGTAAGTCTCGCGGTGTGGAAAAGGTAAGGTTGTCTGGCCGGGAGCACCTTGCCGGCATCCAACAGGAGATCAAGACTCACTGTCGGACAGTTGAAGACGGAAAGGTAAAGTTGGGTGGCCGGGAGGCACTCGCCGTCACCTGACTGGAGATGGAATCTCGCAGCCTGGATAGGTGAGACTCTCCGGCCGCAGGGTGGAAAAGTTAAGTTTTCTGGCTGGGAGGCTCTGGCCAAAATTAGACAAAGTGTGATGGTTCACGGTGTCAGACGGGAGAGCCTCGCCAAGCGTGGGACTTGAAGGGGTAAGTGAAAAGCTGAAAGGCTCACACCAATTGGTTATGCAATGAGAGTCTGTTGGGCTGATTTAATGTGGAATTGGTTCGTTCTGATGTAGCTTTGGAAAGTTTCTGAAGACTATCTCCCTAGGGTTTGGATCTGCAGTTTAGTGAGCCCTTTTTGGGCTGCTGATGTTGCCGCCCCTATGCGACAGGAGTGGCTGGAGACATTTTTTTCTGGGATGCCTGCTGATAGCAGGACGGATCTGAGATGTTTATAGAACCAGGCGCAACTGGCTGTTTTATTAGCATGGTCTAAGAATAAAGGTTTGAGGGGGGATTTGGCCCGGGAAATTCTGAGGCGGAGGTACTCAAGAACGGTTTGGTAAGGTTGGATGGGAAAGGAGAGATTGAAGATGTAAATGAAATTATCTTTCTTAACTTGGTCTGTTTTACTTTGTTTGATCAAAAAGGTGATGGTTTCGTTATCGAGGATGGTGAGGTATGAGATGGTGGGGTTGATGGTGCTCTGAGCATCTCAAAAACCCGAAAAAGGCTAAAATGAACATGGCGTCGAGTGTACGGGTGGTAATAGGGGGCTGGTAATTTGTGTGGATGGAGTGAATACATTTGGTGAGGATGTCTAAGGTAATGGGTAGTCTGGAAAAGAGACGAGTAGGCCGGGATCGCTGGATTCCGCTGATCAACATGGTGGTTTGGGAATTGTTAATTTCGTGCGAGGGAGCGCCGTACATTAGCTTGTGAAAAAATTGGATGCCGCTTATGTAACTTTTGATGGAGCTGACTTGAAGGCCTTTGATGCTGTTGAGAAAAGAGGTAAAATAGGTTATTGAGAGTAGATACAATTCTGGGAATGGCATGTTATAAGAGAGATGGAATGACTTGAAGCATTTCCATGCTGTCATGTATGTTTGGAGTGTTCTGGGGGAGACAGCCTGGAGGATGGTGTCGAGTGATTTGTTGAGGAGGGGTTTTAATGGGGGGTTTAGGGAAATATTAGTTCTGAATATGGAGGTACTGGGGTTGGGAATTTGTCCGCCTCTGAAACAGAAAGCGAGATAGAGAGTCAGCGATTAGATTTTTAGAATCTGCGACATGTTTGGCAACTATCACGAATTGGTCGCATGCCGAGATCTATATTAATCTTCTTAGGAAAGGCATGAGGGCGGGAGAATGGGAACGGCCTTTATTGACGCACTGAACGACTGCTTCGTTGTCGTAGTGCATTAAAATACATTTTGAGGCCCATTTGTTTCCCCATAAGAAGGCTGCTACCACGAGGGGGTAAAGCTCAGAGAGAGCTGAGGACTGTGGCGAACCCTGCAACTGGGCAGGCAATGGAGATGCGAACCAGTGATCTTGGTAAAAAACCTCAAACCAATTGAGGGGGCCTCGTCTGTGAATAGTTTGATGTCGATGGGAGACGAAACAAGATTGTTATGGAAGAGGGAAAGGCTGTTCCATTGTTTAAGGAAAATAGTCCAAAACCTGAGTTCGTCGCGGTATTCTTGGGATAGGGAAATTAGGTCCTCGAGCGCGTGGACTGAGGAAGCGAGTAAGAGGAGATGCGAGATGAAGGGACGACCTTGGGGGATAATGCGCATGGTGAAATTTAGATGCCTGAGCAGTGACAGGAGTTCGCGTTTGGAACAGCGAGGATTATCCTATCGATTTTCTGTTTTGGCAGAGAAACATGGAATTTGACTGAGTTTAGATTAATGCCGAGAAATTCGATGGATGTAGCTGGACCCAGGGTTTTTTCGTGGGCGATAGGGATTCCGAGCTCGGAAAAAAGCCTTTTGGACTGTGAGGATGTGGGTGGCTGGAATGGCATCGAGAGGCGAACTAATTAAAAAATCATCTAAAAGGTGGATGAGATGGGGAATAGCGTAATTGTTTGACAGAATCCAGCATACGGCTTCTGAAGGCATGTTTTTGGGCTACTTTTGCAAACGAAGTTTAGGCGGACGGCAAAGTAAAAATGTTCCTGCCCATCATATCCCGAATAAATGCCATGAATCCGGATGGATAGGCATCACTTTGAACGCAAAAACCTATTTTTGCAAGCCAGGCTCCTCGACCCGCGATTTTAATCAATTCGACTGCTTGCTCTGTCATGGTATCTGAGAGAAAATTTGTCGAGGGGAATCAAGCTGTTAATACTGGGGAATTGTGGGGAGAAGACAAGTCAATGATTTGTCGTTTTTATACCCGAAAATGTTCTTGTTGCTACGCCGATGGGGCTGATGCGAAAGACTTTGAAGGGGGTTTATCGAAAGGTCAGATCATGAAGCCTGATTTGACTTCTTTCCCGATGAGGTCATCTACGATGTCGGGCTCGGCGTGGGCGGATTGGAGATTGTTACAGATATAATTTTGTAAAAGCGTGCATTCGACGCCGGGTTGAAACCGTGACTGAGGCCGGACAGGAGATATTTGCAGAACTCTTTATCTGGATGGTGGGTGAGTTCGGTGGCCAGACGAGGAATGTTCACAGGAGTCAATAAGTAATTTTTATATTTTTTATTCACAGCTTTGGACACTGGGCATACAACGCGAGCGTGAGCTCCACCGCAAAAACTACAGATATGGAGGAAGCGACATCGATGTCTGAAACATTTCCGGCTATTGAACGTGAAGCATGGCTGCTTGTTGTCCGCAGTGTGTGGAGCTGATGGTTCTTGGTCTGAGTATGAGGCAGTTGCTGGTCTTGGGACATAGCTGGTGGACTTTGCGGAGGTGGGTTCTAGGCATGTAGCAGCAGAGGGATTGATCCGTGGCCAATTCGTGGTGGAGTGGGCGACCGACCGGCACACTGTGTACGAAATGTTCCTGCAACCTAGGAACACCCTACTGTGGAGATTTAGGTCGAGAGCGCCCCAGTGAGGGCATTGGTTCCATTGCGCGACTCAGACGGTGCATTTTGCAGAAAACAGTTTGTGGTAGGTGAAAAAGTGCCCTCCTCCGTAGGACAACGCAAGTTTGGCTATGATGGCCAGATCATTGAGCTCATGTCGCCTGTGAGGGAAGACTGAGCATATGATATCCGTGAATCGACTGAATGCTATGGAAAATTCGGGAAACGAGAGTATGCGAGATGAAAGGGGGCTGGGGTTTTTCAACGTGACTGAAAAATTCCTGCAATCTATCTGTCGGTTAGAGTCAGACGTGGGCAGGAGGGAAAGGAGTGAGGAGAGATCAACGTCTGCACCTGCTAAGATCTGCGCTCGGATGTTGTGAGCCGCTTGCGGGGGTTCCGTGGCGATGGCATTTGATGGGACGGTCATTGGTGTAGCGGTCAACCGCTTGCTTGGACTGTGGGCCCCGAGCCGAAAGGGGCGGGCTGCGGGGCTGAGTGTGGCTGCCCGTGCGGCCACGCGCATGCTTGGGCTGCGGGCCCTGAGCAGAGAGAGGCGGGTGGCGGGGCTGTGTAAGCCGGCCATTGCGGCCAAGCGTTTATATGGGCTGGGGGCTCTGAGCTGAGAGGGGTGGGTTGCGGAGCTGGGACTGGAGGTGGAGGCGGCCAGAAGCCCGCTTGAGTTATGGGCCTCGGTATCGCTGAGGAAGAAGCCACGATGGAAGGCTGAGCTGCAGCCGGGTCCTTGCCGGGCTTTGCGTCAGCGGAATCCGGGGCGCGGCCTTGGCTTGCCGACGGCCTAGCGCCACTGTTTGGTACCCTTCGGGAGCTGGTCTTTGAGCTGGAGGAAGGAGGAGGAGTCCAGCGAGGCGAGACCGTAAGTTTATGCTTTTTTGTAGCCTTTGGGGCTGGGGTAGTTTTGGGAGAGAGGTTGGTTGGTTTAAGATTTTTGTATAAGTCGTATAATTCTGCTTTAGTGAACTTGCGTGGGGCCTGGATGTCGGATCGGAGTTGGTTAGTGCCTGCCTCAGACTCGCCACGGTCCACTTCTCAATTCTCTAATACTGTGTATAATATGTATTGATAACTGTAAGTATGTCTAATAGTACACTGTGTGTACTGACTATATGTATGTGTATTTTGCACATTGTCATCTGTATAAGTCTGTAAGTATGTACTGTCTATATGTAAATAGTTTCTGCACTGTCTGGAGCACGCTGTCAAGAATTTCACTCACCAAGGCACATGTGCTGTGGTGACGTGACAATAAAAGTGATTTGATTTGATTGTTGCACTTTATGCAATTTTAACCTGTTGTATATAGTTATTGTGTATTTTCCTATGTTGCCTGCACTGTTTCACTTTGGTGCACTGTTACACTTTATACAATTTAACCTGTTGTATAATTGTTCTTTGACCTGTTGCACATACTTCTTTGAACTGAAGCTTTATTTTACAATAAAAAAAGAGTTTTGGAAGTGGTTGCAGTAATTTATTTTTGCTGGACACACATTCCACACAACACTTTCAAAATGATAAGCATCATAAAATTCACATTTGGAGAATGTACTAAATACTTATTTAAAACAAAAGACCAGTCGGTCTTGTTGGCAAATCTTTTCTTTAAGGGTCAAGTTATTTTGTAAGCACTCTCTTCACTCCCTTCCTTCTCCCTCATTAGTATGTTAGGTATTTGTTGCATTGTGTAGGAGGCTGTAATTCTTTATCACCTTGTATTGCTACCAACACAGAGTGTTCAGCCACAGTCTCCTTACTGTCTTCACAAAAATTATGGAGAACAAAGCAGGCGTGACATGGGGCAGGTTCTGCAGGTTGATGTCAATAGGCCTTTTCAGTGCAGCAAATCTGGCCTTAAGGTGACCAAAAGCACACTCAATGACTATCCGTGCCCTACACAAACATAGCCCAAAATACTGTTCTTGAGGTGCGGCGCCACCGTTTGCATATTCCTTCATTAAGTAAGGTAGCAGAGGGTAGGCTGGGTCACCAAGAAAAATAATTGGTATGGCCTCATTGGCCACAATCTGCTTTTTCAGAGCAGGGATCTTGCCAGTCTTAAAGTACAAGTTGAGCTTTGAATTGGCAAAAAAACATGCATGGTGTACACTCCCAGGCCACTTTATCACAACATCAAGGAATTTGTAGTTGTAAATAACATACCGCCTGTACGTTAAGGGAATGTTCACCTTTCCTGCAGGGCCGGTTCTAGACATTTGAAGGCCCCCCCACCCCCACTTAAAAAGCACTTGAAACAAATATGATTCATAACATTTCATTGAAAGAAAATTATATTTTTACTTATAATACTGGTCACGTTACTTATTTTTAATGTTTTTGAAAGAAGTCGCTTATGATCAAGTCTGCATATATTTGATCAGAAATACATAAATAACTATAATATTGTGAAACGTTTTTTATTAAATTAAATAGTTTTCTATCTTTAACATGCTTTAAAATGTCATAGCTGAATTTTCAGCATCAATTAACACATCCTTATGAATAAAAGTATTAATTTATTTAAATAAAAAGGAAAAAAATACTGACCATTGAATTGCAAACTTTAAAGCAGTATTGTTACAAAGATTTCTATTTTAAATAAGTGCTGTTTTTATTTTAATTTTCTATTTTAAAATATTGCTGTTTTTCTGTATTTTTGATTAAATAAATGCATAGCCTGATGAGACTTCTTTTAAAACATTACAAACTGTAATGTGTCCAAACTTTTGACCGGTGCTGTACAAAGCTCCCGATGCAATGTCATTCACAAATTCAAAGCGTCGCGTTTGGGCGTGTCATCGGCGCTCGCACTATTTTTAACTCGTAATAAAGCGGTGAATGATATGTCCAGAAATGATGCTGATCGACACAAGTTTATTTTTTAGAATACATTGCAATCACTCTAAAGTAGATGACAACTCGCACACCTGCATTAAGAGCTGTACTTCTTTGCATGCCTATTAAGCCTTTTGCTTCGGCTCCTGAAGGATGCGTTCGTTACGGCAAACATTCTGAAGGCAGGACCCCGCTTTGAAACGGCAAAGCTAAACTGGAGCTAAACTCTGCAGGAAACTGGCCCTTCAGGACCGAAGTTGCCTATCCCTGCCCTAGGCAATCACCTGCTCTGCCTATAGCTAGCGCCGGCCCTGCTTTCCTGTTGATATACCATAGTCCATCGAGTTGATAGATGGCTGCTTGATTTCGATGTGGGTGCCGTCAACCGCTCTCAAACTCTTTGGCATGCCAATGAGCATGATGGAAGCCTAAAACCAGATCCTCGGTCTCGGACTACATAAAAGGCAATTTGATGTATTTTGGACCCAGGTGTTATAGCGATTGCTTTGCATGTGTGCCTGACAACAATGGACACAGTCTGTCACGCCTCGCCAAAGGCGTTAACAGTCTTCTGTAGATGTCCTTCATCGCTCAAGTAATAAAGCATTAATGCAACATTTTTGAGCATCTCAATTGGTGTCCTCATGTTTGTTGTTTGCCCTTCGATATATGGACTAAGTTCTTCGCTCAGTGCGACGACATATGCGTTGGACATGCAAAAGTTCTCCCTCCATTCATTTTTCACAACAACACCATTGATAAAGTTGGTCAATTTGGTCAAAGTTGGTCAACAAAGTTGGACAACTGTTGGTTCTACCAGGTCTTAACCAAAATCTTCCCCTGGTTGTCCTCCGTGGTGGACCTAAGAGAATGTGATGTATTTTGTTGTCTATAATCATTCGTTGCTCACTGTAGTAGTAAAGGAGCAGAATATTTCGATTAGTAAAGCTAATAAGCTCTGTAGTTTCTGCAGCACGAACACAAGCATGTAGTCCACCATTGTGTTGTTGTCGCTGTTACGTGATGTAACGGTGTCTGACTAGGGTCGAGACGTGGGCTGATGATGTCATCATTTCACAAAATATACGGATTGGCTGTACACATGAAAACGCAAGGGCATTGTTTTCAGATTTATCCACTCTGGGACCCGGTTTCAAAAAATAACTGTTTCACTCTCCCAAAAAGTTGGATCCATTTGGACGAAATGCCCATACGATACAAATGTTTGCATATACAGCTAAACGCATTTCCATGTGGATGGGGCCTCATTCAGATGCATGCTGAAGAGCAGAGACAGTTGTCCCAGCATTCAGCAGGGAGTTCAAGGTTGTGGCAGGAGGCACGTAACATCTCCGTTCCCTTCATCATGGAATGAGGGTTACGTTAGTGACCTAGGCGCTCCCTTTCTATCGGTTTTATCCAAAATAAATTTAATTGGCAAAATAGATAAAAACTGACAATATTCATAGTAATGTGGCCTTAAAATGTGACATACAATAAAAACGTACATATTGAACTGCTGTATAAAATCCATGCGACATTTTCAGGAAACAAAAAGCTTTATCGTGGGTGATATTTCTGAAACTATATCATACAGTATAATGCCCCCATTCAGACTACACGATTTTTAGCCCCAATTTTGGCACAATCTGCTTGACGTAGGGCAGGGATCACCAAGTTCGGTCCTGAAGGGCCGGTGTCAGAATCAGAATGAGATTTATTGCCAGGTACGTTTACACATACAAGGAATTTGTTTTAGCTGACAGAAGCTCTACAATGCGACAGAATGACAGCAACAAGACAAGACAAAGATAATAAAAATAATAATGTACAAAATAATATATATAATATACACAATATATAATGTAGACAATTATGTATGTATGTTTCTTAGCCCTTTTGCTCACTCTGGATAAGTACAGTTCTTGGAGATTGGGGAGGTTGTACCAATGATTTGCTCAGAAGTCCGGACTACCCTCTGTAGTATTCTGAGGTCAGATTTAGTAGCTGAGCTGAACCAGACAGTTATTGAAGTGCAGAAGACGGATTCAATGATGGCAGAGTAGAACTGTTTCAGCAGCTCCTGTGGCAGGTTGAACTTTCTCAGCTGGCGAAGGAAGTACAACCTCTGCTGGGCCTTTTTCACAATGGACTCAATGTGATTGTCCCACTTCAGGTCCTGGGAGATTGTGGTGCCCAGGAATCTGAATGACTCCACTGCAGCCACAGTGCTGTTCATGATGGTGAGTGGGGGAGAGCAGGGCGTTTCTTCTGAAGTCCACGGTCATCTCCACTGTTTTGAGCATGTTCAGCTCCAGGTTGTTAAGACTGCACCTGACAGCCAGCTCCTTAAACTCCTGTCTGTAAGCAGACTCGTCACTGTCCTGGATGAGGCCGATGAGTGTGGTGTTGTCTGCAAACTTTTGGAGCTTGAAAGAGGGGTCTTTAGAGTTGCAGTCATTGGTGTACAGGGAGAAGAGCAGTGGGGAGAGAACACAGCCCTGAGGGGCACCAGTGCTGATGGTGCGGGTGCTGGATGAGAATTATCCAAGCCTCACTAGCTGCTGCCTGTCTGTCAGGAAAATTGTGATCCACTGACAGATGGAGGTTGGCACGGAGAACTGAGTTAATTTGGACTTGAGGAGTGATGGGATTGTGGTGTTAAAAGTCTACAAACAGGATCCTCACATAAGTCTCTGACTGCATCATTGACTGCATCATTCACAGACCTATTTGCTCTGTAGGCAAACTGCAGGGGGTCCAGTAGGAGTCCAGTGATGTCCTTCAGATAAACCAAAACCAGTCTTTAAGTCCAGTAATTTGAGGTTTCTTTGGGACGGGGATGATGGTGGAGTATTTGAAGCATGAGGGGACATCGCACAGCTCCAGTGATCTGTGTGAAGATGGGGGCCAGCTTGTCAGTGCAAGTTCTCAAACAGTCTGTTGTCCCACTGTCTGGGCCTGGTGCCTTTCTTATCTCGTTCGTTCTTTCTGAATACCTGGCGCACGTCATCTTCACTGATCTGAATTGCAGGTGTGGGGGAGACGGGGGTTGCAGGTGTGAATGTTTTTTTTTTTTCAAAACTGCAATAAAACTCGTTCTGATTGTCTGCCTGTTGTTGATTCTCCACAGTGCTGGGGAATGGTGTCTTGCAATTGGTGATGTCTTTCAGTCCTTTCCACACTGAAGCCGTGTCACTAGAAGAGAACTGAATCCGTAGATTTTCGGAATAATTCCTCTTTGCCAATCTGATCTCCTTTTCCAGTGTGTATTTGGCCTGTTGGTTTGCAGTTAATAAAGAGTCTAATGAGAGATCGATTCGGGACAGCACATTTCACTGAAGTAAAAGCACGTCCTGCCACCGTGCTATTTCCCTGTTGATTCTGCATCACAACTACAACGTTCAGCAAAATGTCGGAATAATCGAAATCTGGTAAAAATTTTGTGGTGTTCTGCCAAATATTCAGCAGTTCATCCCTGGTTAAACTGATCGTGTTTGAGAAACAAAAAACAGCACTGTGGCTGCCATGCATGGCACCATCTTAGCTTAGAATTTAGCTCCAACCCTAATCAAACACACCTGAATCAGCTAATCAAGGTCTTACTAGGTAAACTTGAAACTTCCAGGCAAGTGTGTTGAGGCAAGTTGGAGCTAAACTCTGCAGGATACCGGCCCTCCAGGTTCAAGTTTGGTGACCCCTGACGTAGGATGTCGTGGGGATTTGTAAATGACAATCGGCGTCGGGACACAAGATTCAATCGTTTCATCTCATGTAGGCAGGGCAAGGCAAGTTTATTTATATAGTACATTTCATACACAGTGGTAATTCAAAGTGCTTTACATAAAATTAAGTGAAATAGACATTAAAAATAATAAGAAGAAAAAAACAATCACAACAATAAAAACAAAATATATAAAATTGTATTTTAAATCAATTTAAAACAGTTAAGAATAGAATATGATTATACATAGTGCAGTCAGTTCGGACAGCACAGTGCTCATTCAACAAATGCACAGCTAAACAGATGAGTTTTGAGCCTGAATTTAAATGTGGCTAATGTTTTAGCACATCTGATTTCTTCAGGAAGCTGGTTCCAACTGCGGGCGGCAAAATAGCTAAAAGTGGACTCCCCTTGTTTTGTGTGAACCCTTGGTATTTCTAACTGACTCGATCCTACTGATCTGAGTGGTCTGTTAGGTTTATATTCAGTGAGCATATCTGCAATGTATTTAGGTCCTAGGCCATTGAGTGATTTATAAACAAGTAAAAGTACTTTAAAATCAATCCTAAATGTAACTGGAAGCCAGTATAAAGACCTGAGGACTGGTGTGATATGCTCAGATTTCCTGGTTCTAGTCAGAATCCTTGCAGCAGCGTTCTGGATGAGCTGCAGCAGTCTAATGGCCTTCTTTGGAAGGCCGGCGAGGAGACCATTACAATAATCCACCCTGCTGGTGATAAAGGCATGAACAAATTTCTCCAAATCTTGACTGGAAACAAAACATCTTATTATTGCAATGTTTTTGAGATGATAGTGTGTCAGAGATGCATCACGACATCACTACAGAAAGACTAGCATATAATTTTTTTTTCGGTCATCCATGATGAGTTCGGTCAGACCTGTGACACCGGCCAATAGGAATACAGAATCACCTACATGCTTTCAAACAAGCCGAAATGAAAGAGAGACAATGCTGTTGATCCTGCTATGTGGAATTTTACAATGGAGTAAATGTTTGTGGAGCTATGGCAAGAATATTTTTTTTTACGTCAGTACTCTTTATCAGTCCATACTGGCCTCTTCATGCAATCCAGATGCGTATCCACCGTCAGGTTTTATTTCTTTGTTTAGCTTTTCTGATGATAAGACAGGGCAAAACAGCTAGCCATATCAATGACACCATGCTCATTGTTAAAGACGGCAAACAATGAAGGGTTGGGTAGCAACGTGTAGTCTGACATGTTTCTTGTTCATGACACAAGATTTTACGAGTCAAAATCACATAATCTGAAACAGTGATTGTTGTAATCAACAAAAAAATTGTGTAATCTAAAGGATACATCACAGTGGAAGCATGCACTATCGAGGCCTGTCAGCTTCTATATTGTTTATAACAATAAACAATATAGAAGAATATCTAATACTCTTGAACAACAGACAGCGTCAGAAGCGTCTTGCCTGGGCTAAAGACAAAAAGGACTGGACTGCTGCTGAGTGGTCCAAAGTTATGTTCTCTGATGAAAGTAAATTTTGCATTTCCTTTGGAAATCAGGGTCCCAGAGTCTGGAGGAAGAGAGGAGAGGCACAGAATCCACGTTGCTTGAGGTCCAGTGTAAAGTTTTCACAGTCAGTGATAGTTTGGGGTGCCATGTCATCTGCTGGTGTTGGTCCACTGTGTTTTCTGAGGTCCAAGGTCAACACACGCCGTATACCAGGAAGTTTTAGAGCACTTCATGCTTCCTGCTGCTGACCAACTTTATGGAGATGCAGATTTCATTTTCCAACAGGACTTGGCACCTGCACACAGTGCCAAAGCTACCAGTACCTGGTTTAAGGACCATGGTATCCCTGTTCTTAATTGGCCAGCAAACTCGCCTGACCTTAACCCCATAGAAAATCTGTGGGGTATTGTGAAGAGGAAGATGCGATATGCCAGACCCAACAATGCAGAAGAGCTGAAGGCCACTGTCAGAGCAACCTGGGCTCTCATAACACCTGAGCAGTGCCACAGACTGATCGACTCCATGCCACGCCTCATTGCTGCAGTAATTCAGGCAAAAGGAGCCCCAACTATGTATTGAGTGCTGTACATGCTCATACTTTTCATGTTCATACTTTTCAGTTGGCCAAGATTTCTAAAAATCCTTTCTTTGTATTGGTCTTAAGTAATAGTCTAATTTTCTGAGATACTGAATTTGGGGTTTTCATTAGTTGTCAGTTATAATCATCAAAATTAAAAGAAATAAACACTTGAAATATATCTGTATGTGTGGAATCAATGTATACATTATACAAGTTTCACTTTTTGAATGGAATTAGTGAAATAAATCAACTTTTTGATGATATTCTAATTATATGACCAGCACCTGTATAGTCTGAGGTGGAGTGCAACAGTGAGTGTAGTGCAAGAGTCCATGTGGTGGAAGGGCAACCAGATTCGTGACAATAATAATCAAGTACAAGGTTGAAGGCAGTTGCGGGTCGGCACTCATATTTTTTTTGCGGCCAATTTTACGTCTCTAACCATTAAACCTTACCACATTTGTACATCATTTGGTATAAAGTATGACAAGGAGACAATCAAGAACACCACATTTATGAAAATGTCATTGTACATGCTTTATTGTTAATCCAACACTAGGTCAAAAAGTAGTTTTAAAATGCATGAGATGTTGACAAGCACAATAAACCATCAACATATAAATGTATTATGTGGACACTATTGTAAAACTATTGTAACCAGATCAAATCCAAGACAGATAAAAATAAATAAATACTATGGTTATAAAAAAATAGCAAGAAAAGGAGGCAAATAATTTCTACAGTTAATTGTATAAGGAGATCAAACAGTTTTACTCCATTTTGACTTGTTTTTTATAAGTGCTTCTGAAAGGTTAGTTGAGTAAGCAATTTTTTTTCCATTTCCAGGACACTATATAGCTACAGTTTCAGCAATGACAACAGCAAAAATCATCTTCAAGTGCTGTTGAACATAGGCTACAAGACTGGGTCATATTCATCCTACATTATTTAATTTAGTAGACTGAAAACATTAGAGTTACAGTAATAAAAAGAGAAGCACAGTTTTGTTGTGTAGATCACAAATAATAATAAATTGGACAGTAAATAATGTGAGTAAATCTGTTTTCTCTTTTTGTCCCCCAGTATAAGCAAAATATACACACATATCCTAGAGGGTATCATTCTCGATACAATGTGACTTACTGTAAACTGCTGTTATTACAGAAAATGTCAGTGAGCATACGTTTCCTAATTCTTGTTACATTCTTCAAAATGTATCATAACTAAACCTATAGCCATTTTCAATGGTCCTGCCCAACATTCTGTTAACACAAAATTCTTTAAAAATGACAGATCGTTCTGTTATTTTGAGTATGAATAGTGTTCCCAGTATATACTCAAATTTTTACAAAATACAGATGCCTAGACCAGAATTATGAAAACATACAGGTCTGACAAGTTCAGAATTGTGAAAGTGCATGCAGGCCTTTTCTCTGACAAGTCCATTCTCTGTCGATAAGCAACCAACTGTATCATAAGCAGGTAAATGCAGTGTCAGTGCATAGATTCTGGTGTCTGTACCACTTTTAAAGACTTATTTTGTTTATTTGTTTGTTTTTCAGGTCAGTTGTTATGTAAATATGCTTATTCATTACATTGCATAAACTATTACTTCAATATAGTCATTTTTTTATATCCCCATCATATTTGTCTGAACATACTGAATGAAATACTGAACTTCTGACTTTTACAGATAGACATCATACTAACCCATTTTATTTTAGCACAATATCACAATTAAGTGAACATAGGCTATAGCTAACAAGCTACAGTTATGCCAAAATCAGCCAAAATCTTGATTAAGGACACTTCTTTAGCCAAGCATTCACATAATCTCTCTCATTACCTTGTACTCCAGTTATACCTGATCAAAAATTTGCCCTGTGTCCAAAGAAGAAGCTGACGCGCATGCCTGTTTAGGGTGCGCGACCGGGAGCCCCCCTGGAGATTGATGTGAGACACCACCGCCATGTTGTCCGTCTTGACGATGACATGAGAGTGCGTCAGGAATGGAAGAAAGTGAGTGAGAGCTAGATGGACCACTCTCAACTCCAGGCCGTTTATGTGCCAGGCGAGGTACTTGCTGACCAAACACCGCAAGCCGGTCTTCCCTTGAAGACTGTCCCCCACCCTGAGAGGGAAGTGTCCGTCGTTATCATTTGGCGATGCTAAGTCTTAAGTTAATAATTTTGTCACTGAAATATCTCAAGGAGCTTTCACAGAGAGCAACAGGCAAAGTGTTAATGAATAAATGAAAACAAAACCTTGGGTTTAGAGTGATTAGTTTCAATTAGATTAGAAAAATAACAGCTTTCACAGACTTAGCTGCGGTCTGGAAAGCTGTAAGAGAGTCTCTGAACATTTGAAGAGATGTATGCTACCTGTCCTTTTTCCATTTTCGTTCTGCCTTTCTACAGTTTTGTCTTAGAAGACGAGTGTCAGAGTTTTGCCACAGTTCATATTTAGCTTTGTGCTTGTGAGGCTTAAGGGGGGCAGTTGCATTTGCTACCTTAAGCCAGGCAGAATTCATGAGACTAAGATGTTGATCAGCATCCAAGTCAGATAATGGTTGATCCAAGTGCAACTGTGAGTAACATTCAGCAAAGCACAAGTTGAAATTTGTGCTAAACTGAGGAGAGAAGAACCGAGATTGCATTTCAGGTGTAGAAAAATTAGTGAAATCTGGAAGAGTAAGTGAAAATAGTAAGGGCTTATGGTCAGAGATCAGAAAATCAGGAGCACAATATCAGTCACATCAAGCCCATATGACAGTACAAGATCCAACGTATGACCTTGAATATGAGTAGAGTCACTGATCTACTGAGATAGATTAAAAGCATCAATACGATTAAGAAAGTCATGTGAATGTCATTGACGGACAGCAGACATTTACGTTTATCAGACACTTTTATCCAAAGCGACTTTACAACTTACGACTTACTTATTCAGGCTATAATTTTTTTTTGTCAGTATGTATGTTCCCTGGGAATTGAACCCACAACATTTTGCGCTGTTAACGCAATGCTCTACCACTGAGCCACAGGAACATGGATATTAAAATCGCCCACCAATAATCGTAGTTAGTGGCAATATAGCCGATCAGTTCAGTGAAATGCTGTATAAAATCCTTAGACGAGTGCGTAGGATGGTATATCACCCTTAAACATACAGGACCATTCCAGTCTAACTGAAGAAACTGAGCTTCAAAACTGGAAAAAGCCGTTACAGGGACCAATCGACAACGTGCGAGAGAGAGTTCTTTAAAATTGTTACTATCCCACCCTTGCGTCTACTCGGACAAGGAGAGTTTGAAAATGTGCAGTCAGTAGGGATCAGATCAGCAAAAGGAGTTAGCTCACCAATCTTTATCCAGGATTCCGTGATTAACATAAAATCCAAGTTGTGAGATGAGTAGAAGTCGTTTAATAAAAAGGTCTTCTTCACCAAGGAATAGGCATTTAACAATGCCATCTTCGGTGAAGAAATAATAACCAGAGATGAAGACGCTCTTTTCAGTGAGCGCAGATTTCCATGAGTTACTCCCCGTCTTCGAGAGCCGAGGCCGATTCGGTGCAGACTGGCACGAGAAACAGCCACTGGTAGATCAAGTCCAGTGGGCGACAGGTAGCAGAGCCGCCGTAAAACGATTCATAGGAGGGATCTGAGAGAAAGCCAGCCCGCAGATGAGCTTTCAGCTTCACAATGTATCCTCCGCGGTTGCCTCGTTTCCTCCTTCGCTTTCTCCACAGGATATTGAGGGACCACCGGTGGATACAAACCGGGATAACCATTCAGTACGACTCATTTGTATTGTCAAAAAAGGAGCAGTCTACATCTAAGTGTGAGAGTTTGTGAGTGCGTCCACAACAGAATTGCGGATATCCAAGAGTGCTTGACGGTCATAGACTAAAAGCGTATAGCAGTTTAGAGATAGAGCAGACAAGCAAACACGAGAGCAGCAGACGGCATGCCAAATACACAGGCACCATCTTGATCATTTATAGTGTGGTGGGCACGGAGTAGAGTGTGGCGGGCACGGAGACTAGTGTTGCTCTCCTCCCCAGTTCTAGGACTTCGCTCAATAAAAGTTACTAGCCGTCTATATTTTCAAGTCCATCGTCTTTATTCACATCAACCCACGGACAGCTAAAACTCCATGCCTTACACTACCTTAACGAACACACTAAACTACATTTTCCTTACATTAATCTCATTTAGATGTTTATTTTCTGTGATGCAGCTTTGCAACAATATGTATCTTGAAAATCGCTATAGCAATAAATGTCAATTTCACTACATCAAGCAGTATACAAAACATTTATATTTAAGATATTAATTTTTTTGGCAATTGGTGCTTCTAACTTCAATTATTTTTATTGCAATAAAAAAACAGAGCCTATCATTCTGACCACCGCTTTAGGTGATCAAACATAAGTACTGCCGTTCACTTTGTGCATGTTTAAATGGCCGGTCCTTCAGCATTTATGTTAACCCTTTCCTCTTGTATTGATTAAAAAAAAAAGCTCAGAACATAAATGTTTAGTGTTTTAGCTTTCAAATGATATATAGTGTATGATAGTTGATTGAATATTGTTCTAAAACAAAGGTAATTATAAGCGCAGACATGCCCAGACACACCCTTACGGTCAAGTGTTCACACCCTTAATTTATAGCTTACTTGACTTGTTCATATTCAAACTACATAATTTAATCTAGCAGACTGAAAACTTTAGATTAGAGTTACAGTAATCAAAAGCCAAGAAATCAAGTTTAGAAGTTTTATCATATTTCTCCAAATGTATTAGTAAATTGGACAATCTGTGTTTTCCCTTATTTATTCCCAGAATATACACGTATAGCCTAAAGGGCGTCATTCTCGATATAATGTGACTTACTGGAAACCGCCGTTTTTGCAGAAAGTTGTCTGGTTTTACCTGTTGTGTGACCAGAAATCTTTTAACACTGACATGTTCAGCAATTTTAAGAATGAATAGTTTTCATTGAATTGTAAAAGTGCGTGCAGGTCTGAAATGTCCAGAATTAGGAAAACATGCAGGTCTTTTCTTTGACCATTCTCCATTCTCTGTCTATAAACCAACAACTGTCTTTAAAAAAAATGTTTGAATAAAATGCACAGACCGTATAAAATCTAACATTCACAGACATTTATAAGCGGTAAGTTAATAACCGCTTATAAATGTCAGCTTTTTGTCAGGACAGCTTTTTCCCTCAGGCTATCAGGCTAATGAACAGTCATACATAACTCAACCTACAACACACTCCCACTCACACAACATGCCATGCACTGCACTTTAACACAGTTCAACTGGACTACACGCACACACTGCACTAACACATCTGCTATCACAGAACACCACACAAAGCACATCCACGACATTGCATATGCATAATCTGTTGCACCTTTGCACAACTATCTATTGCACAACCATCTGCTGTAAATGTATAATCTGTTGCACCTTTGCACAACTATCTGTTGCACAACCATCTGCTGTAAATGTATAATCTGTTGCACCTTCACATATTACTATGCATAGATGTGTACATAGTAGTGTGTACATACGGTGTATAATGTATATTGATAACATTGATAAGTATGTCTTTATAGTACACTGTGTATATGTATGTGTATTTTGCACAGTCTTCTGTACAGTCTGTAAATATGTACTGTCCATATGTAAATTGTTGGTGTTTTTTGTTGTTTTGTTTTTTTTGCACTGTCTGGAGCACGCTCGTAAGAATTTCACTCACCAAGGCACTTGTGCTGCGGTGATGTGATAATAAAAGTGATTTGATAAAAGTGATTTGATTTGATTTGATTTAATAGTGGGACTTCATCACTTAGTAAATGAGTGTATGTAAGTTTATATTTATACACATGTATGAATTAAATTATGAAGAATGACAGATTAGAGATTAATTTGTCTCTGTTTTACATGCTTTCTACAAGCTATTTAAAAATTGACTTTTGTAAAAAGGTGTGGACATGTCCCACCCACAGTTAACCTCAGAATAAGCTTTTAGATTTTTTTTTCTGCAGATAAACGTAATAGGGTGGGCAGAGAACTTCTCATAAATGCGGCAGTACTTGCTTTACATCTCACGAGGAACCTGACAGTTGTGGAAACAGCAGTCAGATCACAGACATTAAGTATAAAGTTTAACACAGCTATGAGTGTTGCTGGAGCCATACTTCTCAACATAGCAGGTAAAATCTTTAAAAAAAAATGTATCATCAAATGTATTCATTGGCACAATTAGATGCAAGTTTAATAGTATTTGTTTTACTTAAAAACTGACCATCACAACACACTTGACTGAATTTGTTCCTCAAGATTGTAAAAAAAAAAAACTTTTGCTCTGGAGAATTATGTTAAATGTTTAAAATTGGTTTTGTTGATAAATATAATTTAATTTATTTTCAAATGCAAAATGTATGGATGTATTTTAATGGATGACTTTAAAGCATGTGAATTCCTTCGGTAAAAAGCCTCTCATGATGCAGCTCAGTTGGTTGAGCGAATGTGCAGAACTTGATTATGAATGGACCTTGACTTTGAAGAAGCTAAAAGATAGTTTTGATTTGTGTAATATTTTGGTTTCTATATAAACCCCATGCTTTCTTAAAATATATTTGATGGAAAATAGTGATAATGAATAACTAATAGGAACTGTTTATTATATTACTGTTTTACTATTGTGAATATACTGTATAATATAATAATATGTTTATATTTCAATAATAAATGTCATATTCCAAAAATTGCAACTAGCTATAAAAGTTTATAGCTTGTTACATTTTCCATAGGTTGATTACTAAATTGATCTAAATGACAATAGTGTCCATTATTTGAAATTATAAAATCTCTGAAATATGGCAGTTTTAATCATTATATTTGAACTAAAATAAAATAGAGCCATGACATGATACATAAAATTATTTTAATATTTAAAACATTTGAATCATTTGATACATTGACACTTAAGCATCCAGCATTCCATATTTGACAGAATCTTAACCATAACCATAGGAACCCAGACATATTTCCTGTATATGAGATGCAATTCTGTTCTGTAGCAGAATCACTAGTGTCACGGCCGGCTCAGAGCCGCGACAAATGAGGGAGACAGCGAGAACGCAAAATGAATCAACGCGTATTTATTTACAACATAAAGTTTACAACTCATAATAATTAAATGTAGAAATGACACTAAGAGAAAATGAAATTAAAACTAGGTTAATGCAAGATCATAATCCCAATCCAACATAATCAACAGGCCTGCAAAACATAAATCCCTAAACTAAACTAATACATAAAATAAACAAATAATCACAACAAAACAGCCCAACCTAACGAAAACCAAAGAGGGTCACAGAGCGCTTCTACAGAGGTAGAACCTTCCAAACCTGCAATAACTCTATTCATTAACCGTTGGAACGTAGCTGGGGCGTTTATCAAGCCAAAACTCATAACCTTATAGGAAAATAGGCCTGAGGGAATGACAAATGCAGAGATCTCTTGAGCTCTAGATGTTAACGGCACCTGCCAATAACCTTTTAGCAAATCAAATTTGCTAACATAGGTGGCAGACCCAACTTGATCAATGCAATCCTCAATTCGAGGCAAGGGGTAAGAGTCAGGTTTTGTTAATGCATTTACCTTCCTATAGTCAGTGCAAACCGATGAGAGCCACCAGATTTTTTACCAATATACACGGAGAAGCCCAACTTGAAAAAGAAGGCTCAGCCAAACCATTTTCCAGCAAATACCAATCTCAGTTTCCAACTGTCGCTTTTCTCTAAAGGAACACGATAGTAACGCTGACAAACCGGTTTAGCATCCCCCACATCAATATCATGTTCAATTAAATTCGTTTGTGTGGGAGTATCAGAAAAGAGAAGAATATGTCATTATTAATCAGACATATCCAAGCGTTGAACATCAGGAAGATGCTTCAACATCATTCCTAAATTCCTAAGGGCTTCAGTATTTGCTAAACAACCTTGTGTAACTGGTTCACCAGGATCCAGCCCTTCGTCATCAGAAGCAGGCATCGCAGGACCATCTTCTAAAGAGGTTTCTCCCCCTGTGCTAGCCAAGAGCACAGGTTCCACTCGTATCCTTCTGGATTCTCAACAGTTAAAACAGAATTGGGTTTTCCACAATATCACGTACAAAATAGGGTTTTAAAAGATTCACATGACAAACACGTGTCTTTTTCCTCCTCTCAGGAGTTTCAATCAAATAATTCAAATCTGAAACCTGACGTAACACTGTATAAGGCCCCACAAATTTGCCTGAAAAGGAGAACCCACGACCGGCACTAAAGCAAGAACCTGATCACCAGGCTGAAAAACTCGAACTTCTGCTCGACGGTCAAATAACTGCTTCATTCTATCTTGTGAATGTCCCATCTTCACTTTTGCCTGTTCCCAAGATTCATATAATCTCCTGCGAAAATCACTTACGTAATTCAACAAATGTTTTGGAGGATCAATACCCTTCAACTCCTCAGACAAGAGTGACATTGGACTACGCACAGAATGTCCAAACACCAGTTCATTTGGACTAAACCCTGTGCTTTCTTGAGACGCTTCTCTTGCAGCCATAAGAAGCCAGGGCAAACCCTCTTCCCAGTCGCCCTTCATTTGTGTACAATATGATCTAAACAGAGACTTCAGCGTCTGATGAAAGCGTTCTAGGGCCCCCTGACTTTGAGCATGGTAAGCACTAGCTTTCTGATGTTTAACGTGCAACTGTTTTAATATTTGAGCAAATAATTTCGAAGTAAAATTCGAGCCTTGATCAGTTTGTATAATTTTAGGAATTCCAAACAGAGCAATAATTGTGTTAAGGCTTTTAACACAGTCTTCGTAGTAATTGAACGTAATGGATAGGCAGCTGGAAACCTAGTCGTCTGACACATTATTGTAAGCAAATACTTACTACCTGTCCTAGACTTAGGTAATGGACCAACACAATCCACAATTAAATATTCAAATGGTTGATTTACCACTGGGATTGGAAAAAGTGGTGCGGTTTGAGGGTTTGGTTTGGCTTGCTAGTCACCTGACAGGTATGACAGGTCTTAATATATACGACACATCTCGTTTTAGTTTAGGCCAAAAAAAACTTCTCAGAATCAACTGATTGTCTTCTTAACACCCAAATGGCCTGAAGAATCATGCGCGTTTTCAGAACAAGATCACGAATTTTCTTTGGAACCACAATTTGAACAATTGGGTCTCCAACAAAATCCTTACAATGAGGCACCCACTTTCTGACTAACATTTCTCCATCTAGATAATACCCCGAAGGTGTATCTGACAGTACTTCTGGAGAAAGAATTCTGTCAAATAGGTCAACCAGCGATGTATCCTCTCGTTGTTCTTTCACCAGATCATTACGTGAGATAGTCAGAACTGATGGTATTTCAGTCAGTATTTTACCTTCTTTCTTAACATCTGACTGAGTCACAGATAAAGACTTCTTTCCAGCCCGAGTCACCACCGAAGAAACAAACACTTCTGGAAAACTCTTGGCACTTTCATCAAACCCATCTGAAACAGATAAAGAGGGAGACACCACCAAAGCTGCAAACCAACTGACCAAACCCTACTTCCAGCTAAATTGTTTCCAAGAATAATGTCAACACCTACAACTGGTAAACAGGGACGTACACCAAGTGTTACCTCTCCCTGCACCAAATCTGAAGCCAACAGCACTTATGTAGAGGAACAGATATTACATTCAGTCCTATTCCTCTAATTAAGACATTACTACCAGTATATGATTCACTAGAAAAGGCAGGGCATTCTCAGAAATAAACGATTCCGTTGCACCCGTATCTCTGAGGATTTTTACTTGTTTACTCTCTTTAGAGCCCACTAGTGAAACATAACCCTCTGTAATAAAAGGTGAAAAGCTAGATTTCTGATTTTTACAGTGATTTTCCACAGCTGGTTCAAGGGACGACTGCACAGACGTTACCAATCCGACAGATTTCGCTCCTAAAGCAGTATTTCTTATTGTCTTGCTTTCTACTGAATATTGAGCTTTAGCTTTAAGCATTGGACAGTCATTTTTCCAATGGCCTTTAGCCTGACAGTAATTGCAACTATCTGCTAAATCACTTTTCCCAGGAGAACGAAACGATCTTGTCCTGCAGAGATCAAAATTTTCCCTACTCTTATCATATGCAACCCTATACGGTTCGCGTCTACCATCTTTGACATTTTTTTGTCCAAATTGATTTTTGTGCATTAAAGCAAATTCATCAGCAAGACCTGCAGCGTCATAAGCTGTATGAACTTTAGCCTCACCAACATAAGTAGCAATACGAGGTGGCACGAATTTTAAACTGCTCCAACACTACCAGCTCCCTTAAATCACTCAAAGTTTTAACACCAGAAGCAGTACACCAGCGATTAAAATGAGTTTGAATTTCTCTCACAAATTCCACATGTGTTTGTTTTTCAGATTTTTGCCAACCTCTAAATCGCTGTCTATATGCTTCCGGTACCAATTCATAAGCTTTCAAAACAGCTGATTTCACGCAATCATAATTTTCTGAATCCTGAGTATTTAGAGAAGCAAAAACTTCCTGAGCTCTTCCCGTAAAGACGCACTGCAATAATAAAGTGCGCGTGAATTTGGCCACGCTCTAACATCAGCTACCCGCTCAAACAAAGTGAAAAAGGTGTCAATATCCTTTTCATCAAATTTGGGTACAAGTCGTAAATTTGTGACCACATCAAAATCATGCCAATCATCCTCATTACCCTCAGCAGACCATCTTCTAGCTTCCTTAGATAGCTCTTCTGGTTGGTGTTCTGTCCCTGTCTGCAGCGATTCCCCTGGGTACTTCAACTAAAAGAGCAGATTTCCTAAAAGAGATAATCACGGTCGGTTTGCATCAGGCAGCCTCAGTGCTCTGGACGGGGTCTCAACTGTTTTGGCACATCAACTGCCTAGAGCTGTTGGCAGTACATCTAGCCTTGCAGCAGTTCCGGACCACTGCTATTAGGCAAGCATGTGTTGGTCCGTATGGATAACACTGCGGCTGTCTCGTACATCAACCGGCTGGGAGGTCTACGATTGCACCACATGTCACAGCTCGCCCGCCATCTCCTCCTCTGGAGTCACATGCAGCTCAAATCGCTGCGCACTGTCAACATTCCAGGGGAGCTCAATCGTTCAGCCGATGTGCTCTCGCGACAGCTCACGTTCCCTGGAGAATGGCGTCTCCATCCCGAGACAATCCGGCTGATCTGGAGTCGATTCAGGGAAGCTCAGGTAGACCTGTTTGCACCCCGCAAGTCCTCCCACTGCCAACTTTATTCTCCCTGACCGAGGGCCCCCTCGGCACGGACGCACTGGCACACAGCTGGCCTTGGACTTTACGCTTTTCGCCTAGTGAGCCTGCTCGCACAGACACTGTGCATGGTCTGGGAGGACGAGGAGCAGGTCCTGCTGGTCGTTCCATACTGGCCCACTCGGATCTGATTCCCCGAACTCATTCTCCTCGCGACAGCCCCTCCCTGGTGCATTCCTCTGAGGAAGGACCTCCTTTAAGACACATGCTATGCTTAACTGACTGTTTACAAATAAATTATCCAAAACATGCATTTTGATGTAGTTTTGTCTGTATTTATTCATCCATGCACAAAAAAGTGGCGGAGAGCTCAATTCAGTATTTGCGCAGAGTTGACGCGGCGTCTGTGTGCGTGCGCTTCAGATGTATGTGTGTGCGTGTGCTTCAGATGTGTGCACGGAAAACTTTTCACACAACGCTCTAATCTTCCGCAAACAATCCTGAGCGTCATTTATGCTCACCTTGTGCCTTTGGCCAGTCCTTATATCAAGTCCTGATATGTGAGATTGAACAAGAATGCACGCGTTGGCAGTAATGCATAGACAGACATTATGTGAAAATGTGGACAGTGCCAAAATAAAGGTGCCTATTTATACTACAGATATCAATATTTTACGCGTAGCATCGATGCATCGTATCGTCATACATTGTATCGATATATATATCCATATCGATGAATCATTACACCCCTAGCGTCTGTATGGCCCGATTCCCCTCGGGCAATCCCATATGTGTATTCTTCCACGGTAAGGTTTCCCTCACGGTAAGCCTGTGTCTTCCCTTTGACAGAGTATTCTGTCAGGCTCTGCTGGCAGCTCTTCTACCTACGTCTAGGTAGGATCCGCCCCAGAGGCCAGTTGTATGTACTACTGCCCCAGGCCTGGGTCAGTCCATATCAGTGTCTCCACATGTTACCTCCTTTGGGTAAGATGTGGCCTCCGTATTGACCTTCTCCGGAAGGCCCGATATCGGCTCCTCAAAACCTGATGAGTGGATGCACCGTATGCAAAGTCCACTTGCCAATATTCATTGCCGTTTCTCTTAAAGTCAGAGATGATTAGGGCTTCCAAATAAATCCCCTGTCGTCCCTCCATCAGGCAACATGGGTTACGTACGTAACCGAGATGTTTTTACTTCAAAATGTTTTTTTTTTAACATGGTTACTAACCATGGTTTTGCTGCACTAACAGGGTTACTCCACCCCAAAATGAAAAAGTTGTCATTAATCACTTACCTCCATGTCGTTCCAAACCTATAAAAGCTTTGTTCGTCTTCTAATACAATTTAAGATATTTTAGAGGAAAACCGGGAGTCTTGTGACTGTCCCATTGACTGCCAAGTAAATTACCCTGTCAAGGCACAGAAAAGTATAAAACCATCAAATCGTTTAGCCTTTCCTTTTTGTATGATGTGCGTGGCACACTTGGATTTACCCAAAGCTGAAAATGTTTTATCTTTCAGTAACAAGAGAAAAAGGCTCAGTGCTCCCATTGCAAACAACTGAAAATATACATTGGCCTCAGGGATAAAAAAAAAACGCTTTGGTGGACACACAGCTGGAATACTTTTACATCTGTCTGTAACAGTTATTGCTGTACATTGTCAGAGATATAAATGCTGAATGTTTGTCAATACAGGGAGACTCTGGAGGTCCAGTGGTCAGTAGGAACAGCTCTCGGTGGATTCAGTCTGGCATTGTGAGTTTTGGAGCCAATCGATGTGATGACCCCAAATATCCCAGTGTGTTCGCCAGAGTTTCTCAATACCAGGACTGGATCACCTCTAACATAGACAGCAACCCACCTGGATTTGTCAAATACCACAACAATGGATTCAGAAGTTCGCTCAACCTCCTTTTATTTCAGTGTCTCTCACGTTTTCTGCCATTCCTTTCACCTTCTCCCTCTATCTCTCTTCCTAAAGATTGTTTGAACAGTTATTCTCAGGGTTCTTTGACGAAAATCACAGTTGTGTTGTACATGCTCTCGTGAATAGGTGAAAGTGGCAGTTATATTGTTATTTTTGTCATTTAAGTTCAGCTTGCTTGTGCCCTCTGAGATTCAGAATGTTTGATTGCTCAATATTGATATTTCTATAACTATACTGATTATTTGTATGTTTAATAACTGGTATAACTGATATAGGGTCTGAAAGGGAAAAGGGAAAAAACTTAGCTACCTTAATATGCTTCCTCAAATTTGATGGTGATCTTTTGAAATCAGAAATTTCCTTGATGAAAGTTATAACTGAAACTGATGTATGTGTGCTTGATGCATGAAAACAAATCTCATTGTTCTCATATGTGTGCACAAACCTCATCATGTTCTCATATGCGTGCACATTTGAGCTTCCATTTGTATTAACTGATATAGGGTCTGAAAGGGAAAAGGGAAAAAACTTAGCTACCTTAATATGCTTCCTCAAATTTGATGGTGATCTTTTGAAATCAGAAATTTCCTTGATGAAAGTTATAACTGAAACTGATGTATGTGTGCTTGATGCATGAAAACAAATCTCATTGTTCTCATATGTGTGCACAAACCTCATCGTGTTCTCATATGCGTGCACATTTGAGC